>JAZKJV010002229.1:0-484174 GCA_037367405.1 Ottelia alismoides | reverse complement strand
TCTGCGGCTTGGTGAAGAATCAAGCCGCCTCCACGTCGCTTGGGTGCTTCGGCTCTCCTAGGATTGCCTCCTTCGCTCCGTGGGCCCTCGCAAGAAAAATGGAAGAAAATGTGTAAGAAATACAATTATCAAATATGAGAAAAAGAAAAAAATGGATGCAGTGGTTATAAACAATGGAGTGAATGGCAGAAATGTAAATAGATATTTACAACCAAGAATAGCAGGTCAAAAGAGAAACCTAACTACCCTCGCCGTGCCTCCCCGGCAACGGCGCCATTTTGTTGGATCGAAATTTGGAGATTTTTTATTTTTCTTTTTATTCCCGGCAACGGCAAAATTTTGTTGAGCAAGGAATTTATTGCCGGGGGTTGGAAAATTAATGGTAAAAATGTTGATCGGTGGTCGTTGTTCTTCCCCCAAAATCTACGTCAACAAAAGATTATTTTTTTAATTTTTTTTGCTACTTATTAACCTGTATAGCGGACAGGGTCGAACTCAGGGAGGCTACAATTCCCGAGGGTTATTCAATTAATTAGAAAATAATTAAAAGAAAACAGGAATCTCAAAGGATAACTATCCTTGGTTTTTGTGATTTTTTTTAATATTTTTATTTTTTTTATTTTTGTTTTATTTCTAATTTTTTATATTTTCTGATTTTCAAAATTTTAGTGATTTTGATTTTGCAATTTTTTTTATTTTCAAAAATAATGCAAAGCAATATGAACAAAGATCGAGAATATGCACACACCAACTCTTTATTGCAATTTTCAATTATGCCAAAAATAATCAGAAAAATTCAAAGAAAATATTTTTGGGTTTTTAAAGTTTTGAAATGTTTTTGAGAATTTTTGTGGAATTTTCAGATGTTTTTGTATTTTTCTAAAAATCCAACAAGGAGAAAATAAGAAAATGTGGCCAGCCTGGAGTAATTTGCAATTTAAAAATCTTTTAAATGCCCAAAACTCCTGGCTACTATTTTTAAGATAAACTAGAAACAATTATCTACAAGCAGGAACTGAAATCACAATTTTTCGATTTTTGTAGAATTCTTTTATGATTTTTAGAAGATTTTTGATATTTTTTTAAATTTTTTGGGTTTTATAAATAATTAATGCGTGAAAAATGGTCAGAAATTAAAAGACAATGAAATACAACTACTCTAATTTTTTTTAGAATTTTTAGAGATATTTTCGAATTTTTATGAATTTTTGAATTTCAAACAGAGAAAAAGACACTATTTTTGATTTTTTTTAATAATATCAAATGAAGTCAAAATGCAACAAAAATCTTATGCTAGATGGATATGAACACCAGGGGCATAGCACAATTTTTTTTAAAATTTTTGGATCCCTAATAACATGTATTTCAATCAAAGAGAGCAAGCAAAAGTTTGTTCTGCAGTATAGGGACTAACATGTAATTACTGAAAGTTTTTGCATAAAATGATAAAAACATAAATGTCTACGGTAAAAAGTGAAAATTACCCAATGTTTCTGAAACTTGATGTTGATTCTGCAAATCCAGAAATTCTTGAGACTGGACTGAAATTTTTCCAATTAAAATATTCAAAACCCTAGGTGGGTTTTCTTCGTTTCCTTTTTCCACAAGAAGGGAGAAGTCCAAAGGGGGCAGCAACAAGGGGCGCCGTCGCCGCCCAAGATGGAGGAGATCACGTGGGCGGAGATGGCAGCAGCGCGCAGAGGGTGCGGCAGCGTGCTTCAGGCTTCGGCGCTAGCGGGAAAGGGCGCCGCGGAGGGGCGGTGCGGCGTCAGACGGAGGAAGTAGGCAGAGGTGCGCTGCTCGAGGACCACGCCAGTTGGGTTCTGACGCGGCTGGTAGGCAATGCGGAGGCGCGACAACAGAGGCGCGCGCGCCGCTCGATGGCGCGGAGGAGGCGAGGACGGCGTGGCTTCAGGCGGCACTGGAGGTCGCCGCTGGCGGTTGGCGCTGAAGGCGGGAAGGCGCCGCTCGCGATGGGGCTGCGGCCGAGGGAGGAGCGACCGCTCCTCGCGGTGGGCGGCGGTAGCAGGCGGTCGACGGTGGGGCCGGGTGATGGCGGTGGTGCGGCCCAGGATGGGGAGCCGCCCCACGGCTGGTGGAGCGGGACGATGAGATGCGGCGCTGGAGTGGTGCGGGACGGCTTGGGCGGTTGGCCGTCGTTCGCAGGCGGAACCGCGCGCGGGCTGCGCGCGTGGCCGCACGTGGCTGGGCGCGGTGGTGCGCCTGCGCGCGGCGGAGACGGCTTCATGCGCGGCGGCAGGGTACGGCGACCCTCCTGGCTATCGTGGATGTGCGGCCGCCGCGCGGTTCAGAGGCGGAGGGGGCCGCGCGTGACCGCGTGGCTCGATGGACGGGTGGCGGCGATGCCTGCGACCGTCCCACTTTTTTTATTTTTTGTTTTTTTTATTTTTTTGTAATCTTATGTTGTATGTGCTATAAACAGAATATAAATAAAAAACTCTTTTTTTTTGCAAATCCGGAAATAGAAATAGAAAGGATATTTTTTTTTCTTTTGATATTTTTTTTACTGTTCTCCTGCAAAACAAATGTTAGAAACAAAGCAAATAAAAGGTTTTTTTTTCTTTTGTTTTTTTATTTATTTATTTACAAATTGGAGAATGAACGGGGATTCGGCAAAAACGAATGGAATCGAATCCGATTCTCTGACCACCGTGCGTGGTCGGAGTTGATAGATTATGGGAGATAGAAGTAGAACACGTAGAGATTGAGAAGATGAGATGAAAAATCGTGTTGGTGGCGGGTAAAAATCGTGATGAATTTTTTTATGATCTAGAAGAACAAAATGATGATAAAAAAATGCGATAAAATAAAAAGTGATTAAACTAAGATAAAAATGCGAAGAAAAATTGGATCTCACCTTCGGAGCGGAAAATGGATCGTGATCGCCTCGACAAGGCCGACTCGCTGTCACCGGATGGCTCGGAGGCTCGACACCTTTTCTCGACGAAATTGTTTTCAGAGATCGGGCTCCTCTCTCTAAAGATTGATCAAGTTGGAATGAGGGAGAAGGAGCCATATAAATAGAAAAGAGACGAAATTTGAATTTTTGAATTTTTATTGGATAAAGAGAGATAAAAATTGAAGTGAAATTTTGAAAGAGGGAATTAAAAATTAAAATTGAATTTTTGAAAAAGAGAGATGAAAAATGATTTCTTTTGAATTTTTTTGTGGAAGAGAGATGAAATTTGAAATGAAGATAAAGAGAAAATAAAACAATTATCTAATTTTTTTGAATTTTCGTCACTTTATTTCTTGGAATTAAAAAATGTTATTTTTTTGTTTTTTTATGAAGGTTAATTAAAAATAGCAACTATATACATATACTATATACATATGTGACACTATATACAAGGGTAAATGACGAAATTGGCCTTTTTTTGTGTTTTAAAAATTTATTTTTTTAATTTTTATTTTTATTAAAAAGAAATCAGTGGGATTAATTTACAATATATATAAATACAATATACACAAAATACATGGGAAAATTGCACAAACCACCCCAGAAAACCGACTTTTCAACCGTAACTCCAAAAATTATGAAAATACAACCATTTAAAGATAATTTAATTTTGAGTTCAATGGAACTGAGATTGATTCAATTTAAGCTCATATGGAGCCGGAATTGGTCTTTCAATTAGTGCTTAGTGGCTTTTTTCCAAGTGTGGCTACTTTTATTATGTACAAGATTTAATTGTGCAATCAATTTTAGTAATTAGAACACATTTTTATTTACAACTTTGATTTTGAATGTTATTTGATTTGAAGTCAATTAAGGTACAAATTAGTGTTAGTTTTATACAGATATACAAAATAAGAGAGAACATACAATTTTTCTTTGAATTTTCTGGTTAAGGACCCTATCTCCCCCTACTTTATTCCTGGTCGATCAGGTCAAGTCTTGACCTTCTCTCGGGGTTCAGGTCAGCCTGTATACAGTCTTCCTTTTTTTTATTTCTTTTTTTTATTTTTCTCTCTTTTTTTAATTCCTTTTCTTTATTTTTCCTTTCTTTCTTTCTTTATTTATTTTAGGTTAAAATTAGTCAGAAATGTACAATATTTACACAGATGCAAGTTAGTAAGAATATGGAGTTAGCGTTATATGCAGGTGTTTTATAAGGGATTTTAAGCTAAAATAAATGAATAAAGATGACGAATCGCAGATTCATCAAGTACCTCAAAAATATTGTTTTCTATAGATGACCTCTTTTTCTCTTAGTCTCTTCATGAAAGTTGTAGAACTCATCAAGACGAGCAATTTTCATGTTGAGCACTTTTTGATCTGAGATTATTTGCTATTTCTTCTAGATTTTTCTTTTAATTTATTTCTCAGATTTTTCTGGTGTTGACACGTGGTCGCTCATGGAGCCGCCACGTGTCACTCATTTTTAGCCTTTTTATTTAGTTTTTATTTAAAAAAATTAAATTAATTAAAAATAATTAAAAGTAAATAATAATAATAAAATCACCTCATGTGCTATGCACGTGAGGCCTACTTTTCCCTTCTTCCTCTCCGGACAACTTGCGTTAGACCCTCAACCGCTACAGTCGCCCCTCCTTTATCTTCTCCAACGGTCGCCGCGCAGCCGTTACTGGCCACTTCGCAACAACCGATCTCGCTTTATCTCTTCCTCCTCTCTATATAAGCACCATCATCTTCTTGGATACACCCTATCCGCGACTGCCAGGAAGAGAGAGCCACCAGCTTCGAGGGTACCTCAAGTGACAGTGAGAGGTCACCCTCTAGTAGGAGACGATGGTGCAATCACCACTAGCAGCGAGATCCATTGGAAGCCTCGAGCACCAACATCGTAACCTTGTTCTCGAGGTTGCTTAGTCTCTGGAATCACGCTGGTTCCATCGAGACCAAGAACAGGTGTTGCTCTTCAAGCAACTTAACCAACTACGACGAACAGATACTCACCCACTTCTCCTTTTCTTTATTTCTTCCCTCTTACTTCCTTTGCTTCCTCCTATGACTTCGATTACACCCACGTAGTCTTCTTCCCCTTCAAATTCTTCTTCTACCATTCCTCTGTTTCCACTGCATTCCCATGTTCCCTCTATCACACCCTCCATCTCCTCTCCCCAGGCCACCTGCAGCCACCTCGCCGCTCCTCGCACCGTCCGCTCCAACTCTCGCAGTCGCTTCATCTCTCCCCTCACCGGGCGTGAGTCACTCCTCTGCCCAACAGCAGTAGAGGAAACCTCCTCACCTTCCAAGCAGCTTGCGTAACCTGTGCGTGCAGCCTCACCTACAGACGTGTACAGCCTCACGCCACCGCACGAACGCACCTCGCCCGCTGCAACTCCATCCTAACCGTCTGCCTCCACCTTGGCTTCCCCCTAGCCACACCAGCAAGTCGTCGCCAGCTGTCTGCATGTGTGAGCCCGTGCACAACCGCCTCTTGCCCTACCGTGTGAGGAGCTCCGCCACCGACAGCCTCGCGCAGGCCCGAGCACGTACGCCCATCTCGACCTCCCCACCTAGAGATCATTGCAGAAGAAGAACCTCCCCTACACATGCCCAGCACGTGGGGCAGGGGTATTTACAAGAGCACCCCAGCTAGTTGGCCAGCATGTGCGTAGAATCCGCCCGTGTGGGATAATTGCTTCCGAGCCCTCATTCTTCAGGAGAAGCTCAACAAAGTCCTTGACGCCAGAACGCATGTGCCTAGTGCATGCACCACTGAAGATATTGTAGAGTATCCCCCCAGATACAGAAAATCACAGAAAGTCCTCGCCGTCCAAGGGCACGTGCTGCGCACGTGCCCCTTGGAAAGATCGCAGAAAAACCTGGGGGGATATAGAACTTACATTCCCATCCATTCTCTGCATTTGTTTTTTTATTTATTGTAATTTTGCATATCGAACATTGTGTTTGCATGTTATTTTGAATTCCTATTCATCATCATTTTATTACTCCAAAAATTACATTTTGTTCTTCAACTAATTCTCTACATTGTGGCATGTGCTTTATATTTTTATACTTTGTGATTAATTAATAATTATTATTCTTGCAGAACATTGAATATTTTTCCCATCTTACGCTTAAAAATTCATATCTGATTAACCACAGCTCCAAAAATAGCCAAAAATTCATGAATTAGGGGATTAATTGTATTTAACATTATGCCCAAAAAGATTTGCATTTGCATGCATAGTTTTCTCTCTAAAAATCATTTTATCCATTTCATTAATCAATTTTTAATAGGTATTAAATCTAACATTTTTTGAGTTTAGGATTTTTCTAAGATAGATCACCTAGTGAAATATCTTAGATAATTTTATTTCCTGAAAAAAATATATTTGATATTTACTATAATTACTTATCGAAAATTTTATTGTTTGCATTCAGAAAGTCATTGTTTATTCATATTGCATCAAAAAAATTCCAAAAAAAATAGTGTAGCCTAATACTATTGCACTTTACATTCGGTCAAGTTTGAGGATTTTGGAATTCATTTGATCGAAATTTACATTTTACTCCTCAAACTTTGCTAAAACTTCACACCGCTCATTTATTTCATAAAAAAATACCAAAAAAATTACTCCTCGAAACCCTAATTTCTTGATCGACTTTAAATCAACCTAAGGAGACAGTTGCCTCCCTGAGTTCGACCTTGGACTTACCCATGTAAAAAAATTGACCGCTCGCTTTAATTTGACATTAATTAAAATAAGTGGTTTTTTATTAACTCTGAATTTATCTGACTACAACGAAATCGTTAATTCAACATTGTTAAAAGGATAAATTTAAGGTTCTTCAACGATACCCCTCCGTTGTTTGGTAGTCGAGATCAGATCTTAGGGCGACGGTTCTGATGACACACGATTGGACGGATGCTTCTTGCCTGGAGTGAGGCGCTTGATCTGATGGCTGTGAAGGGCGGAGGAAGATCACAGAAGAACAACACCAGCCCACTCCTTCGCTCGATGAAATCTCTCAGCACCAGCACTCTTTCTGGCTCTTGAGAGGGTTGTTCTACTCATGGGACTATTCCGCAACCATCGGTGCACTCAAAATGATCTAGGGCTCAGCGGCGGAGCCCTGAATTGCTCTGCATCCTGAAGGTGACAAGGGTTCCATTCTTGAGTCAAAACCCCTCAGATGGGATCTTCCAATCACAGTACATGCACTAAGAAGTCGACGGAATCCGAGGGATGTGAATCGGGCCTATATTGGCGTAGGTGGATGGTGATATGGAGATGTGGTGAGGAGGTCCGGCGATGGGGTGGAAGGAGACCTCGGCAGGCCAAATCCGAATGGATCTGGATGGATGGTCAACGGAGATAGGCGAAGAAATGGGGGGATGAGGAAGTGAGGCATCTGTGAAGGTCGAAAAGGGGTGGAAATGACAAGATAGAGGTTAGAGCTCTAGATCTCCGATGAAACTAAATTAACCTAAACTAAGCTAAAACAATAATCAAAACATGAAATGAAATGCGGGATTGAAAGATAAGAACTAAAATTACCTAAGAAGATAAGAAAGTTACCTCGACTTGGCATGAGCCAAGGAGATGAACCTCACGACGGACTTCATTGGAGATGAGTTGGGAACTCCTCTTGCACCACTCCTCCTCATTGAGGAGCATGGCGAGCTTCTCTTGTCACGATCAGCTCTGCTACCAGACACTCTAAGGGGTTAAGAATGGGTAAAAGTTGAACCAAATGCAAAAAGGAGAAGAAGGGTGGAAGATATAGGCAGGTGGTCTGGAGGATTTCGATGGGGGATTGTGTGTGAGGGAGGAAGGAATTATGATGGGTGAAGGGTCAGTGTGGATCGTGGGAGATTAGATAGCAGAGGGATGGAACTAGTGTGAGGGAACATGGTGGATGCATGAAATTACGGAGAAGATGGGAGTCTCGTGAGGTCTGACAGGAGTCACAAGGTGAAGAAGGACAGTTGACCCGATGTCAACAGTCGAGAGGTTCTAGAAAAAAGAGAATCAAAAATTATTTGTAAAATCGTTAATAATTAATAAATGAATTAAATAATTTTTTTAATATAAAATAGAAAATGTTTATTATTTTATGTAGTATTTAATTTATATTTTTATTTATATTTTCAAGATCATTTATTATGAGTTAATATCTACATGTCTAATCATATGTATATTTATCTATGTACTGTATGTTTTATTTTTATTTTGAATTTTAGATTTTATTATTTTATATACATATATTATTTATTTATAACTTATTTAAATAAAAATAAATATATTTTTATTGTATTTTTCTAAAGTTATTTGTATACTTAAATAAATACATATATATTATATTGGTATATGTATAGGTAATTCATATATGTATTTTAAATATATTATTTATTTTTATTGCATTTTAATGTTTTATTTCATTTTAATTATAAATATGTGTTTTAAATAATATTTACAAATTTATAAAATTATAAAATCATGAAAACTATGAAGAATAACTAATGTGAATATTTTATTCAGGTATATTGTACAATTCCAAAACCTAACTTTTGCATCTTAACTCCAAATAAAATGAATAAACCTTCATTAAATAACTAGAAAAAGTTGTATACAATTAAATATGATTTTGATGAATTTTGAGTTCATGTGGAGGAGATACATGTCTGTGAAGTTTGGGTTTTGGGTTTTTATTTTGAGTTTAGAAAGTCCAATATGCATTATTTTGTATGAAATAAATTTTATATTTTTATTTGTATTATATCTACAACTTTCATATACAAGTTTTTTATTAAATAGGTCTCAAAAATGGATTATTGAAGAGTAAAAATGAGGGTTTTTATTGTTGTTTTTGGCCCTTATCTCCCCTTAATTTATTCATGGTCGACCAAATCAATTCTTGACTTGGTCTCGGGATTTAGGGTCATAAAATTCCTTTAGTATTTTATTTCATTTTCTTTTCTTCCTTTATTCTTTTATTTTGGCATTAAATACAATCTTATGTACAATATTCATATAATAAATAATGAGTGTTATTTTGTACAAATTAATGTTATATACATGCATTTAGCTAGGGATTTAAGACCAAAATAGAGAACAAAGGTGACGGAATGGAGAATCATCACCCCCCTATACTTGCCTTTACTATTCCCTAACAAACACTTGTGCTTGTAAGTGCAAAAAAAGGAAATAAAGAAAAGAAAAGGAAATAAAGTGGATTGATTTTAACTTTCAAACTTGTCGTTATAAAATCAATGTTTTAAGCTCAGTCAGACCTTTAACATTTAGGTTTGGTCCGAACCTTATTGGGAAACGGATTTGAAACACAACAGTCTTTAAGACCCACAAGACTATGCCCAAGTATCCTCAAAAAGCCAGGTCAGAACTGTTGGAAATGCGAGCCCACGGCGAGCCATTATGCAATAAATGTTGTTGCAATTCACTCCTTGATCTGAAATGAAGAATACATAATTTGCATAATAGGTCCCTTAGTGCAATTAGGGTTATGTACCATGGCCATCTTAATGATCATACAGCTGTTGATTCAATTATTGAATCATAGAGGCTGGTGCTTAGATGAATATCTAATGAGTTAGATTGAGGACTCATCAGGCACCGTCAAATGATTGTTAAGAGATGATCTCCAGCCTGAGTAGGAGATGGCAATCCTATCTCATTTAGGTTGATATCTGACCGACCTCTTGATGCAGGTCCTCTGCATAGGAATAGAGATTCGGAGGTGTCAGATAAGTTAGGTCAAAGAGTTGACTTAACGAGATCGAGATAACCAAAGTCCTATATCATATGCTGTCATGATATAGGCACACATCCTCTGACCAGAGACAGATGTGTTACTATATGTCTGAGTATGTACATTTGGCAGACCAATAGGTTGATGACCTAATCAAGGTCTATACACCGGCGCGCTGGTGTGCATATAAGGGCATATTAGTAATATGATCTCTCGAAGGGATCATACAGGTTCACTACTGAACCGGAAGACATGAGCTCACTCATGAGATATTGGGAAGAATCAAATTCCGTGCACGGTCGTCTTGCTTTGGAAGCTTGACTGAATTTGTTGGTTTGATATATACTTTTGGAAAGTATATGATCAAGACCTAGGTATGATATATGCTTTTGGAAAGTATATGATCAATACCGACTCCCAATGATCGAATGAGAAACTTACTGATAAAACCCTGAAGTAGACAGTGTAAAGTTGATCTAATACTTCGGGTTTATTCTGAGTCTTCCAGTATGCAGGATGTACAGGTATTGGGAATACCTGAGGGTGATGTGATCATAAACGGTTGTATAACCATGACGCTTCCATTCCTAGGGAGTGATGAAACGGGTCTGGATTTTAGTGACTCCTCTTAGTAGAGAAGTAATCTGATCTTAGTCCAAATGTTGGACATTGATCTGAATGAGATTCAGATTCAATGAGAAGATTAGATTTGCGGTCTTGATTTAATCAAGCATCTATGGGAGGCCCGAGATCTGGATTTGAGATATGATCTCAATATCCATGTCACTATACGTGGAACAATACAATCGCCCTGTCCTTATCTCCAAGTATTCGCGGAGAAAGCGCATTATCCTTGAAAGAGTTCATGGATAATTCTATTGTTGATATATGTATCCAAGCATTGAGAAAATGGATAATTAAATGTGATTTAATTATCATGAATGATATGAATTTGATTCATATTACAAGGAGAGTTATCTTAGATAATTAAATGTGATTTGATTATCAAAGATGTGAATAATGTGAATGTGATTCATATTATTTGAACACATGAGATAAAGAGATCCAAGATGATTAAATATGATTTAATTATCAAGGATAAGAATAATGTGGATAGTAATATCCAATTATTCATAATATATTATAAATGTGATTTATAATGTATTAGAGAGAGTTAATTATAATTTATATGTGTTGATTAATTATTATGTGTATTGGATACACATTGTGTGATTAATTAACAATGTAAATTATATGTTGTTTTGGGTTGTGAATTTGATTCACAATATTCCAATGGCAAGATTGCAATATTCTCAAATATAATTGTGAATTATTTTTGAAGAATAAAACCCAACAAAAGTTGTTGGAAATAAATAAAGAGAGAGAATTTCCATGGAGATATGCAATCTCATGAATTATCATGAGATTGCCCTCCATAAGGAAAGGGGTGGGTGGCACCCATGTCCTATTTGGAATGGGTGGCCGTCCACCATGTTGTACATGGAATTGTGATTTCCATGTATGTATTCTCTCCTTATTTATTGGTTTGATTTAGGACTAATTTATATTTGATTTTGTCAAATATATTTTAACCTAAATTTGTTGGTTTTACCAACAACAATCTTGACCATTGGATTGACATAAATCAATCTCATCCATTGATTTTATATGTCCCATGGATTGAGATCCATGGATCCCAAAACCCTATAAAAAGAGAGGCATACCCATGCTCTCTCTTTACACACACATAATGCTTGAGAAGCATCTCTCTCTCCCTCTCTCTTTCTCTTTGGAGGTCAGCCCTCTCTCTCCTTCTCATGGCCGTCCACCATGGATGCCATGGAGAGGTTCTCCATCGCCGCGGCATCGTCGTAATGCTGCCCGTTCTTCTGCTCGTGGATCTCCGTCTCCTTCGGTGCGCCTCGCTCGTGAAGAAGACGTCGGATCTCGTGTGTCGAGATCAGGAGATCCGCCGCTTGGATCATCAACATGGATTGCGAGAAGCACGCGGTTCATCCCGCGCTCGCAAGCGTCTCCTCCGTCGGATCGGACTTGAGACAGGAGGTCTCTTCGTTTAGAGACTCGATCGCAACCACGCTTCAAGAGGTAATCCTATTACTTGTTTGTGGTTTGGACGAAACGATCCGAGAAGTGTTCTTGGATCATGTGGTTTCGTCGTGATAAAATTTTTTAAATTCCGCTGCATCGAGCAACTAGTGCGACTAGTCGCTCCACGTCGTATTCGATGCGACGCTCACGCTTCCGCGATGCGCTTGAGGATCTAACCATATCCTTCAAGTGGTATCAGAGCCAGGTTGACGGTTTCGAATATGATTCGCTAACCGAGGACGACTTGGGTTCGTTAAGGTCGCGAAAGTTTTTTATCGCATTTGATTTCGCAGATCTGTTTGGTGTAATTTTTCGGCCATGTTTAAATTTTTTAAACACGAAAAAAGCACTTGGATTTTGTTCCCCATTAAATAAGGAAACCATAGGATCTGAGTTTACGTAAATCGGATTTCGTATGCTCTAGATATGGTAGTTTTAATGAACATGTATGCACTGTTGCGGGAACTGTGAATCTGAACGTGATTAAAATGTTAATTACTGTTTAGACTTGCCTCGAAATGCGTGAAACATCACTTAGGTTCTGTCCTAAATCAAATTAGCAAACTTTAGAAATTGACTTTGCTTAATTTGGATTTAATATGATTGAGATATGTAAATTTTAGTAAGTAGGGGTCACTGCTGAAATTGCTTTCCTAATCTAGAACCAAGTGATTGTCAATTAGTGAAATTAATTGTTAATTTCGTGAAATAATCTTGAAAAATATTTGTGAAATATTGAAACATGATTATTTGCCTAATTGACTTGGCCCCAACCAATTAGTTGATTAGATTTGATCTAAACCCTAATTGGAATTACAATCATCAAACTTATTGCTTGAATAGGACTTGGGAATTTGCCTAGCAAATTTCCTTAAAATCAAAATTGTTTTGATTACTATATGGTATAATTTCGGTTGAAGAACCGATGATCATCTCAAGTACAAAATAATCAATTTGGCATTATCCTTTCCCGAGGTGGATATGGTGTCTAGTCGGGGATCGTTGGGTCAGCGGGTTGCAACGTATGTGGTCCGCCCCACTCCCGTAGGTACTGGCCATGACAGCGGGTAGGGCTGGGATAATGTCCGAGGGATTATGATGTATTTTTCTAATTATTAAAATTCGAATTAATACGTACTTTGAGAATAATATCATATATATTCAAGCATAAAATTAAGTTTGATTGATTGAATTGGATTGATAATTAATTTAATATGATTAAGTTAATTATATCCAATTAAGAATACTCTAATATGATTAGAGTTGATAATTCCCTTGGAAGAATTAATTATATGAATGTGATTCATAGAAATTAATTTAATTTGAATAAGATATGGAGGATCACATAAGTGACATCCATGGTCTCCCGTCAAGGCGAAGAGTTTCGTCGCCAGATATTATATGTAGGAGACGCCTGTCCGAAGTGACAGCTCCTGCATATGATCCATTTGGATCGGGCTCGTCGCTTCTCGAAAGAGTAAGGACGTATGCGTAGTGACCCCAATATCGGGTCCTCATATTATTGGGGCGATATTGGATTGCGCATAGCGAGTTGTATTCCTGTTGACGGTTGGTTCAATTAATGATGGGTCAACATCACCTTAGGGGTGGTGGGCTCGGGTATTAAAGACCGAATTGGGAAATGCAAGTTGGACTTGCAAGGCGGAATGTGTTCCCGCTTCTTTTTATCCGAGTTGTAGGTTCTCATATTATTGGGATGCAACAAAGATAAGGAAGGAGATCCCAGATCTTGCTTGAGATATAATGGTAAGTATATCTCTTACATTGAAAGTGATTAAGGGAATGAACTTTCATTGTTGACATGGCAAGACAACTTTGATATAAAAATTCCTAAATCAAAGTAAATTAAATATTTATATATATTTATGCAAGTTACTTATTTCAGATAAATCCTTCATTAAACCCACTCAATGTTATACTCAATGATAACCAGTGAAATATCATGGATAGACTCTTGATCCAGATATTATACTTGCGATTGGACACATAATGTATGTGGTTGCAATATGCAAGTTTCCTCATAATAATGAGGAATGACAATTAAGTAGAAAATAGGACTTCAAACCTAGGGTTTGGATGTTTCTATGATCTTGATATCATCAAATGTGCTTTGGAAGTGACATGTTGATGATGATCGCAATTGTCAAAATTAATCCTTATAAAATCAATAAAGATATTCTGGCATATATATGTGCTCTTGACATTTAATCATGAATGACATGGTTCTCTACATCATGTAGAATGGTAGCTCTATTAGATATAATGTATTCAAATTGTTTGAATACCTACCTGAACCTATGTTTTAAGAGTTCAGATGGATGTAGATGATGAGTGTCATCATTCTACTGACTATACTCTAGTCATTCATGAAGCTTCATAATATTCATATTGTATGAACTTAAATGAAGTTTGTGTAAATGTTGAAGCACTCTTATATTGAAATTTTTGATTTTAACATAAGAGATCCTTATTCTTAAGCAATGGTTGTTTATAGATAAAGGGAGCGCAGTGGAAGCATGGGTTGGACTCAAGCAAGAAGTATAATCAAATAGTTGACTGTACTTCTGTGACTTCCATATGACATCCAAAGAGTTGGATGAATGCCAATGCTGCAATAAGTTGATGTGTTGATAGTATGACTATCAAGTCTGTCTAGAATCCTCAGAAAAGGACTCGGATGGAGCATCAGTATAATCTACATATAATCATTGATATTGACTTACTTATTTGATAAGATAAAGTCTAATAATTGTATCTCAAATTTTCTAATGACACTTGCAATTGGTTGCATAAGTATTAGAAATTTGATCTTAAGGTTTATTGGTCATCCATGTTGAAAGTGATGCAAGTGTTGCAACAGTTTCCATGAGATCAATAGACTTCATATTTTCAGTGGGAACCCTTAGTCTTAGAGAATGTCTCTATGACCTAGATATTAGAATACACTCATTGTTTATTTCTAATTGTTGGATATAAACAAGAATTCTGTAATAAATCTATCATAAAGAGTTATGATGGAAATATTTCAGATAGTAATCTAAAATCTAGTGGACTCTATTAAATTAGAAAATTATTGAATGGTTCATTGAGATTTCTAATACTGAAAATTAAACCTTTAAAAGATCAATAGGAAGATAAAGATCATTTAACAATGATCTGGCATCAAATTTTGGACATATGTCTGTTGATGAAATCAATGGATTAGTAAGACATGAAACTTTAGATTGTCTAAAGATTCAGATCTCACATACTTGTGAATATTGTATTCAAAGTAAAATTGTCCAATACACCCTTCCTAGGGAAAGGTGTAAGATGCCTAGGTATTAAGGATCTCATACATATTGATGTATGCAGATCATCTATATCATAGTAAACATTATGGATATGTGATATCTGTTAATGATTATGTATGATATGAGATCTCTTCTCTTCACCTAAGAGACCTTTGAAATGTTCAAACATTTCGCAATTTTGGTTTAGAACCAAAGTTTGAAGGAAGATGAAATGAATTCGATCTAACCAAGGTAGCCCGTACCTATTAGATGAATTCAAGAAATACCTTATGGAGATATGAATATCATTCCTATCTCAATCCTCCTAATGAACCTTAACTCAAAGGAGTTTTAGGGAGATACAATTGATCATGTGTGACATAATTCAATCAATGATTAATCCTAGCATAATTATCTCTTAAGTTTCCAAGATATATATGTAGTAGAGACTGCATTATATACTCAATAAGGTTCCATACATGTAAGCTGGAATCTAGCACTAGAGAGTGCTACTTCATTAGGAAAATAAAGGATGGTATTGGATACCTACTTTATGACCTTGAGATTCTTAAAAGATCTCATCTTTGAGAATATGATTCTTATAGGATGACTCTCTGCAGAATCAAGATGCAAATGAAGTAAAGGAACTCATTTAATCTTGAAAAGATAATGAGGCTCCTGAAATCGGAAACTGAAATAGATAATTAAAGATGAAACATTCATACCTCTTCAAATAAGTTTGAGGATGGATTCCATGTGTCAGTTAAATCTGACGATGATCGGATTTTATGTGATGAAGCTCCTGAGAATCATGACATGGAAAGATGGATGTTAGCAATAAAATCTAATACAAGTGTTGTATATGGACCCTCGAGGATCCACCTATATGGGTCAGACCCAGTAAGGTGTAAATGGATCTTCAAGAGAAAGAGGGAACCTGATGAGAAGGTAGAGACCTTCAAAGCACGGTTCGTAGCCATGAGCTACACACCGAAGAGAAGACATCGCTTGCGATGAGGCTTGCTCTCCAGGGACCTTGCTTTAACCCATCAGAATATTGCTAACTATAGCTGCACAACTTGACTATGGCATCTTCATGATGTGAGTCAAGATTGCATTCCTCTATGAATACCTCTCTAAGGATATTCATATGAAGTAGCCCCAGGGCTTCATGGTTGAGGAAAGCAAGGTGTGCTAGCTGAAGAACTCCATATTTGGACTCCAATAAGTTTCTTATAGATGGAACATAAGATTTGATGAATTATAAATGTTGTGATTTCAGATAAAATCTTGATGAACCATGTGAAGCTTAGTGGGAGTGCCATTGTGTTCATCGTGCTTAATGTAGATGTTATTCTAATCATATAAGAATAAATGATAAGTGTTTTATAATTTGGTTGTTCCATACCTTGAGATACGATTTGAAGGATACCTCGTAGATCTTAATTCTGAAGTCATTCAGAAGCAAAGAGAAGAGGGTATTGGGACTGTCGCATTAGTAGTACACCTTGGACTTATTCCATTTTCTGGACGATTCCAAGAATAGCTTCCTTCCCTTAAGATGTGGTAGTGACCTGTCTAGAGGGATAGCACCTCAAAGAGTTGAGGAAGTAAATGCTAGAACTGCTTGCACTTGTGCATCAGTTTTGAGAAGCTGAATGTATTCTAGATGTGTACAAGAACCAGAGGTCTACCATGCAGTGGGAGTAGTAAACTGTTACTAATCCTGCTATGGAGATAAAACACTTGATTGCAGTAATAATAATATCTTCAAAAATGATAAAACTTGGAGATAGTGATCTCAAAGTCTTATCTTCAAAAGTTTAAGATCTTGTAGATAGTGATCTATAAGGGTCTTGACTGCTGTTACCTTAGGGGATAGAGATCTCCAAGAATGAAGGTATTCTAATAAGGATTATGGGAATACTGGTTATGATAATTAATAAGATGTAGTGTTATGGACACTATAACCAACAAAAAAATTGAGTATCGGTTGCATGAGATGCAACATTCGCATTGGATGCGAGCACTGTTACTAGGAGATATGCAAGTGCCGTAAAAGGACTTGGCGTAGTCTCTTGGCAACAGAGTGACTGATCAGCTTACCTAGCTATTTTCTAAATAGCCTATGATTGTCACATGAGTGTGGGTTTAAATGATTAGCCCATTAATGGCTCTCTGGGCTAGTGGGAGATTGTTGGAAATGCGAGCCCACGGCGAGCCATTATGCAATAAATGTTGTTGCAATTCACTCCTTGATCTGAAATGAAGAATACATAATTTGCATAATAGGTCCCTTAGTGCAATTAGGGTTATGTACCATGGCCATCTTAATGATCATACAGCTGTTGATTCAATTATTGAATCATAGAGGCTGGTGCTTAGATGAATATCTAATGAGTTAGATTGAGGACTCATCAGGCACCGTCAAATGATTGTTAAGAGATGATCTCCAGCCTGAGTAGGAGATGGCAATCCTATCTCATTTAGGTTGATATCTGACCGACCTCTTGATGCAGGTCCTCTGCATAGGAATAGAGATTCGGAGGTGTCAGATAAGTTAGGTCAAAGAGTTGACTTAACGAGATCGAGATAACCAAAGTCCTATATCATATGCTGTCATGATATAGGCACACATCCTCTGACCAGAGACAGATGTGTTACTATATGTCTGAGTATGTACATTTGGCAGACCAATAGGTTGATGACCTAATCAAGGTCTATACACCGGCGCGCTGGTGTGCATATAAGGGCATATGAGTAATACGATCTCTCGAAGGGATCATACAGGTTCACTACTGAACCGGAAGACATGAGCTCACTCATGAGATATTGGGAAGAATCAAATTCCGTGCACGGTCGTCTTGCTTTGGAAGCTTGACTGAATTTGTTGGTTTGATATATACTTTTGGAAAGTATATGATCAAGACCTAGGTATGATATATGCTTTTGGAAAGTATATGATCAATACCGACTCCCAATGATCGAATGAGAAACTTACTGATAAAACCCTGAAGTAGACAGTGTAAAGTTGATCTAATACTTCGGGTTTATTCAGAGTCTTCCAGTATGCAGGATGTACAGGTATTGGGAATACCTGAGGGTGATGTGATCATAAACGGTTGTATAACCATGACGCTTCCATTCCTAGGGAGTGATGAAACGGGTCTGGATTTTAGTGACTCCTCTCAGTAGAGAAGTAATCTGATCTTAGTCCAAATGTTGGACATTGATCTGAATGAGATTCAGATTCAATGAGAAGATTAGATTTGCGGTCTTGATTTAATCAAGCATCTATGGGAGGCCCGAGATCTGGATTTGAGATATGATCTCAATATCCATGTCACTATACGTGGAACAATACAATCGCCCTGTCCTTATCTCCAAGTATTCGCGGAGAAAGCGCATTATCCTTGAAAGAGTTCATGGATAATTCTATTGTTGATATATGTATCCAAGCATTGAGAAAATGGATAATTAAATGTGATTTAATTATCATGAATAATATGAATTTGATTCATATTACAAGGAGAGTTATCTTAGATAATTAAATGTGATTTGATTATCAAAGATGTGAATAATGTGAATGTGATTCATATTATTTGAACACATGAGATAAAGAGATCCAAGATGATTAAATATGATTTAATTATCAAGGATAAGAATAATGTGGATAGTAATATCCAATTATTCATAATATATTATAAATGTGATTTATAATGTATTAGAGAGAGTTAATTATAATTTATATGTGTTGATTAATTATTATGTGTATTGGATACACATTGTGTGATTAATTAACAATGTAAATTATATGTTGTTTTGGGTTGTGAATTTGATTCACAATATTCCAATGGCAAGATTGCAATATTCTCAAATATAATTGTGAATTATTTTTGAAGAATAAAACCCAACAAAAGTTGTTGGAAATAAATAAAGAGAGAGAATTTCCATGGAGATATGCAATCTCATGAATTATCATGAGATTGCCCTCCATAAGGAAAGGGGTGGGCGGCACCCATGTCCTATTTGGAATGGGTGGCCGTCCACCATGTTGTACATGGAATTGTGATTTCCATGTATGTATTCTCTCCTTATTTATTGGTTTGATTTAGGACTAATTTATATTTGATTTTGTCAAATATATTTTAACCTAAATTTGTTGGTTTTACCAACAACAATCTTGACCATTGGATTGACATAAATCAATCTCATCCATTGATTTTATATGTCCCATGGATTGAGATCCATGGATCCCAAAACCCTATAAAAAGAGAGGCATACCCATGCTCTCTCTTTACACACACATAATGCTTGAGAAGCATCTCTCTCTCCCTCTCTCTTTCTCTTTGGAGGTCAGCCCTCTCTCTCCTTCTCATGGCCGTCCACCATGGATGCCATGGAGAGGTTCTCCATCGCCGCGGCATCGTCGTAATGCTGCCCGTTCTTCTGCTCGTGGATCTCCGTCTCCTTCGGTGCGCCTCGCTCGTGAAGAAGACGTCGGATCTCGTGTGTCGAGATCAGGAGATCCGCCGCTTGGATCATCAACATGGATTGCGAGAAGCACGCGGTTCATCCCCGCGCTCGCAAGCGTCTCCTCCGTCGGATCGGACTTGAGACAGGAGGTCTCTTCGTTTAGAGACTCGATCGCAACCACGCTTCAAGAGGTAATCCTATTACTTGTTTGTGGTTTGGACGAAACGATCCGAGAAGTGTTCTTGGATCATGTGGTTTCATCGTGATAAAATTTTTTAAATTCCGCTGCATCGAGCAACTAGTGCGACTAGTCGCTCCACGTCGTATTCGATGCGACGCTCACGCTTCCGCGATGCGCTTGAGGATCTAACCATATCCTTCAAGAACTGGTCGATGTCTTACACAATCCCTTATGACTACAAGTCTATCTTGTAAAGTGTCACGGATATGTAGCTCCTCTCGGTTGAAGCGGTAAAAGTTAATCTTCTTCAACATAGTGACCCTAATTCCCAAATCCAACAACTCTTTCCTCGAGAAGCAGGGTATTCCATTCTAAGTTCAAGTACAACTAGCTCAAGAAGAGGAGGTGGAGATAAGAATGAGCGGTAGTCAATGTAGCTACCTATCCTAGGATGCTTGGCTAGTGTAGCCAAGTCATCCGGCTACATCCTCACAAGTATTTTGACTTTGAAGCTCAAGCTTGCTTATTGATTATATACATACATACTCTGACGTTAATTGATTTTTTTCTTGGATTTTTGCATGTCTTTTGTTTTTGGAATTTTTTATTTTTTCCATTTTTTTGAATAATATATACATTAGCATTTACATAAGGATTTTTTCCTCTTGAGCTAATAGACTATACCCTTTTTGAAGCATTATTACAACCCACAACTTCTGTCATTAGACCTCATGGCTACTAGATCAGGTTGGGGTACAATGGCCACAAATGTGTGACTTCTGATGTTTCCACTACCTTGTGTCTCATGCCGGCAAATCTAGTCCTCTGCCATTTCAACTTAGTTAAGCAAAGTGTAAGGTGTAGGTGTGCAAGTTAGATCATTATCAGCAACAATCATGCGTGTTCCAAAATATTTTACTTAGGAAGTCAAGACGACACTGAACTAAGTCTCATGGTCTCAAAGAATTAAGTCAAGTAGTGAAGTGCCTCAACTCCAGTTCCCTTATGGTTCATGTGATTAAGTGGATTAAGGTCCAACCAAGCTCCACTCTTCGGTTTTTATATAGACTAGTTCAATTATCAATATCAATCCGAAAATTTCAAATGCTATGTACAATGCAGAAAGTTTTTTATGATGTTATTTTCTGATTTTAAACTTTTTACGTGTTTTTGAAACGCTTTGCAAATTTTTATGCAATTTTGAAAATATTTTACACATTTTTATGGTTTTTTTAATTTTGAAATTTTTTAGAGATTTTTCAAAAATAAAAAGTTCTAGCAATAAGTATATGCAACTATTTACACGGGATGTCATTTTATTGTTTACAAGAGTTTAGGCGAAGATCATTTAATCAGTTAGTGAAATTAATGGTTAATTTCCTGAAATAATCATTGATGAATATTTGAAATATTTTTATGATGATTATTTCCTTAAATGATGTTGCCATAACCAAATTTAATAAGATAATTGATCTTGATCACAAATTGTTTACAACAATTCCAATAAACAATGTTGCTTTAATAGGATTAGGAATTTATTTAGCAAATTTCCTTATAATATTATCAAAAAGATTTTGATGAATATTATATATGGTATAACTTCGGTTGAAAGACCAATTATCATCTCAAGTACAAAATGATCAATTCGCATTATCTTGACCTGAGGCAGATATGGAGTCTAGTCAGGGAGCATTGGGGTAGCATGTTGCTCTGTGAGCAGTCTGTCCCACTCCCTTTGGTACTAGACATGACAACAAGTAAGGAACTGATAATGTTTGAAGGGATAATGATGTATTTTTATAATTGTTAAAATTCCTATAATACATATTTGAGATAATACCATATTTCAAATAACAATAAAGAATATTTGTTGGATACTATTTGGATCATTTATTTAATGTGATTAGATTAATTGGAATCCAAATTGAAATTAAAATACTCTATTATGAATAGAGTTGTAATTCCCTTGGAAGAATTAATCGTAACGAATATGATTCATAATGAATAATTAGAATTTGAACATGATATGGAGGATCACATAGGTGACATCCATGATCTCCCGTCAAGGAGAAGAGTTTCATCACCAAGGATTGTATGCAGGAGATGCCTGTCTGAAGTGACATCTCCTGCATACAAGCGCATCTATATCGGGCTCTTTGCTTCTCGAAAGAGTAAGGCCGTATGCGTAGTGATCCCAATATCGTGTCCTAATATTATTGAGGTGATATTGGATTGCGCATAGCGAGTGCTATTCCTGTTGACGGTTGGTTCAATTAATGACATGCCAACATCACCTTAGGGGTGGTGGGTGCGGGTGTTAAAGACCAAATTGGGAATGCAAGTTGGACTTGAAAGGCATAATGTGTTCCCGCTTCTTTTTATCCGAGTTACAGGTTCACATATTATTGGGATGTAACAAAGATAAGAAAGGATATCCCGGATTTTGCTTGAAAGTGGTCAAGGGAATGTACTTTCAGTGTTGACAAGGCAAGACAACTTTGATATATCCTCACATCTTATTTCAGATAATCCTCATTTAACCCACTCAATACTATACTCAATAATAACAAGTAAATTCTCATGAATTAGATTTATGTTCAAGATATTGTACTTACAGTTGGACATATAATGTATGTGGTTGCAATGTGCAAGTTTTCCTCGTAATAATGAGGAATGAAAATTAAATAGACAATAGGACTACAACCCTAGGGTTTGTATGTCTATGTAGTCTTGATCTCTCATCGAATGTACTTTGGAAGTGACATGTCAGTGATGATCGTAATTGTCAAATAATACTTTTGACTTACTTATTATATAAAATCAAAGCCTAATAATTGTATCTCATTTTTTAATAATACTTGTAATTGGTTGCATATGTTTTAGAAGATTGGAAAATTTGATCTTAAGATTTAATAGTCATCCATATGGATATTGATGCAATTGTTGCAATAATCTCTATTGGATAGATAGACTTCATAATTTCAGTGGGAGAGCCCTCAGTCTTAGAGAATATCTCTATGACCCAGATATTAGAATACACTCATTGTTTATTTCTAAATGTTGGGAATAAACATGAATTCTGGAATACACCTATCATAAAGAAATATGATGGACATATTTCAGATAGTAGTCTGACTTCTGGAGGACTCTTCTAAATTAGAAAATTAATGAATGGTTGACCATTCTAATACTGAAAATTAAACCTTAAAAAGATCAATAAGAGGATGAAGATCATTTAGCAATGATCTGCCATCAAGCCCTGGATATTTTGTCTATTGATGAGATCAATAGACTAGTAAGAGATGAAACTTTAGATTATCTGAAATTTCAAATCTTACATACTTGTGAATGTTGTATTCAAAGTAAAAATATCCAATGCACCCTTCTTTGGGAATGGCGTAAGATATCAAGGTATTCAAGATCTCATACATATTGATGTATGTGGATCATCCATATCATAATAGGCATTAATGATATGTGATATCTATTATTATTTGTGATATGAGATTTCTTCCCTTTACCTTAGAAACCTTTGAAATGTTTAAAGATTTCACCTTTTGATTTAGAACCAAAGTTTTAAGGAAGATAAAATGAATTTGATTTAACCTAGGTAGCCCATACCTATTAGATAAATTCAAGGAATACCTTATGGAGATATGAATCATTCCTATCTCACTCCTCATAATACGCCTAAACTCAATAGAGTTGTAGGGAGATTCAAATAGATTATGTGTGACATGATTTGATCAATGATGAATCTTAGCATAATTACCTCTTAATTTCCAGGTATATATATAGTAAAGACTACAATATATATCCTTAATAAGATTCCATGCGGATCTAAACCCGAAAACTCTCATAAGCTATGGTTTGGAACCAAGTATAGTGTTGGACGCTTGAGGATTTAGGGTTGCTTGGTCCATAACATTTTCATGGATGCAGGTAAGCTAGAATCTAGCACCAGAGAGTGCTGCTTCATTAGAAATATAAAGGATGGTATTGGATACCAATCTTATGACCTTGAGATTCTTAAAAGATTTCATATCTAAGAATGTGATTATTAGAGGATGAATTTCTTTATAATAAATATGGAAATGAAGTGAAGGAATTCATTTAATCTTGAGAAGATAATGAGGCTCCTAAAATAAGAAACTAAAAGGATAATTAAAGATGAAACAATCATACCTCTTCAAATGAGTTTGAGGATGTATTCCATTGTTAGTTAAGTCTGACAATGACCTGACTTTATATGATGAAGCTTCTAAAGATCATGACATGGAGAGATGGATGTTAGCAATAAAGTCTAAAATAGGCTTCATATATAAGTATTGTATATAGACCCTCGAGGATCCACATATATGGGTAAGACCCTTTAAGTTGTAAATGGATCTTCAAGAGAAAGAGGGAACCTGATGAGAAGGTAAGAGACATTCAAAGCATGAATCGCAGCCATGAGCTACACACAGAAGAGAATACATCTCTTGTGATGAGACTTCCTCTCCAGTGACCATGCTTAAACCCATCACATATTGCTAACTATATATACAAAGCTTCACTTTGACATCTACAAGATGGAAGTCAATATTGCATACCTCTTTGAATGCCTCTCTGAGGATATTCATATGAAGTAGCCCCATGACTTCATGGATGAGAGGAATAAAAGGTGTGCAAGCTTAGGAAACTCCATCTGTGGACTTGAATAAGCTTCTTGTAGTTGGAACATTAGATTTTATGAAATTATAAATGTTATAATCTTAGATATAACCTTGACGAACTGTGTGAAGCTTAGTAGGAGTGCCATTGTGTTTGCCATGCTAAATGTAGATGATATCCTAATAATTTAGAATGATAAAAGGATAATAATAAGTGTTTTATAGACTGGCTATTCCATACCTCGAGATATGATCTCAAGGACACCTCTTAATCTTAGTTTTGAAGTTGTTCAGAAGCAAAGAAAGAGGGCATTGGGACCATCACATTAGTGGTACACCTTGGATATTTCCATTTTCTGGAGCCAAGAAATTCTTCCATCCCTTAAGATATGGTACTGACCCATCTAAAGGGATAGCACCTCAAAGAGTTGAGGATATGAATATCGCGCTACATGCCATAGTGCACAAAGCTTTGGGAAGCTCAATGTATGCTAGATATGTACAAAAGTCAGATGTCTACCATGTAGTGGGAGTAGTAAGTTGTTACTAATCCTACTATGGAAATAAAACACTTGATTGCAGTAATAACAATATTTTCAAAGATGACAAGACTTTCTGAGACAATGATCTCAAAGTCTTATCTTCAAGAAATTAAGACTTCATAGTTAGAGATCTAAAAGGTCTTAACTGCGGATACCTTAGGAGATACAGATCTATGGGAATAAGGGTATTGTGATAAGGATAATAGAAAATACATACTGGTTATAATAATTATTGAGCTGTAATTTCAAGGACACTATAACTGACAATTGAGTATTGGTTGTATAAGATGCAACGTTTGCATTGGATGCGAGCACTGTTACTAGGAGATATGCAAGTACTATAAAAGGACTTGGTGTAGTCTCTTGGGAATAGAGTAATCGATCAGCTTACCTACCTATTTTTCTAAATAGCCTATGATTGACACATGATTGTGGGTTTAAATATTAGCCCATTAATGGCTCTTTGGGCTAGTGGGAGATTATTGGACACGAGAGCCGGCGATGAGCCATTATGCAATAAATGTTATTGCGAATATCATTCCCCGATCAAATGAAGAATAATTAATTTGCATAATAGGTCCCTTGGTACAATTAGGGTTATGTACCATGCCATCTTGATGATCATACAACTGTTAATTCAATTGTTGAATCATAGAGGCTGGTGTTTGGGTGAATATGTAAAGCCTTGAATTTGGCATATCTTGGATCCTATATAATAAGATTCGGCTCGTCAAGAGAAAACCAACGAAATTTATTTCGTGTGAATCGGACTTCGTTTCGAATTGTTATGATTTTCCGAAGAAAGACAAGTCATGAATCCATAATGACTGTTATTAAGACTAATTAAACATGATTAAAGAAATTAATGATGATTGAAAGCCGCTAATGATCATTAGTAAGCACTAATCAATAGTTAACAAAAGATAAGCGTAAGCCGCGAAAGTTAAATCGCGATTAGTGAAAGTTAATCACGATTAGTGTTAATTAAGCGTCATTAGCAAATTTAGAATCCTCTAGAATGTTCTAACTTAAGCTCCAAGTTTGGGATAAGTTTTGGCTAAAACCATGGGCCAAAACCATGGGCCGCTAACCCATGGTTAAGGTCTAAACCATGGTTTTCTAACCATGGTTAGTGGTTTTCTGGGGCCTATAAATAGACCCCCTATCCATTCATTCTCTACAACTTCCACTACCACCACCACCCCAAGGGCTAGGGTCGAGAGGTTGGGAGGAGGAGTGAGAGGCGAGGGAGGAGCGCTAGCGAAGCGCTGCCGGGAGAACGAGGAGAAGAAAGATATGATCCTCTCTTAGTTGCTTCGTAAGCTAGGCTTTCAATTCATACTCTTGTTCTTCCAAGTTTTGTTTTTTATTCATATTTCTTTTCGATTCATTTTCCTGTTGTGGTTCGAGGAGAAATCTGTGTAACACCCTACTTAGGTGCGGGCAGCTATGCACGTCAGTGACCCTGTGATTCGTCATACGTTCACTCATCTAAGATGCGTGGTGTCTACCGATTCTCCATCGTTTATGTTTCTATTCTTCGCTTTATGCTTTATAGTTATCTTGATGGAGAAATCTGTGTAATATCCTACTTAGGTGCGGGTGGCTATGCACGTCAGTGACCCTGTGATTTGTCACACGTTCACTCACCTAAGATGTGTGGTGTCTACCGGTTCTTCATCTCTTGTTGTTGAGTATATTCTTTCAGTTTCGTTGTTATTTTCCTTTCGATTGATTTTATAGAGGAAACTCTTTTCGTTTTTATTTTGAATATGTCCCGATATAAGGGGAAACTCTGCCGAAATCTTCCGAGAAATATGTCCCGATATAAGGGGAAACTCTGCCGAAAGTTTTCGAGAAATATGTCCCGATATAAGGGGAAACTCTGCCGAAATTTTAAGAGAAAATATGTTCTTGACGTTCTTCGTATTCTTCACGTTCTTCGTTCGTTCTTCGCGTACTTAACATGTTCTTAGCATTTTGATACGAAAAATGAAATTCGATCTTTTCAGGCGCCTTAAAATAGCCTTTCTAAAACGAAACTCGATAAAGCCTTGCATACACGAGAGAGAGCTCGATTAGGTAACGAAATACTTTCTTTTGCTGTTTGGTTTTCATACGAAATTATTGAAATTCTTGATTTTGTGTTCTTTGCTACGAAGAACCCTAATTTTGGCTATTTTTGAAAAAGTCTGAAAAGTTGCTTTGTGATTCCCACTAAAATAAGGTTTAAGCATCAAATCGATGCGGTGGCTTTGAAAGTTAGGGTTTGGGAGTTAAAATAGGCATAAATACGAGTATATATGCATATGAATAATATATATGTGAGTCAATACTAAGTATTGTTGATTATGCAAATCGAAGACTTAACAAAAGAATTACATCATGGGAATTGATGTGATTTGAGTTGGATCCTGAGAAGGATTGTGTGTCACGTTAAGGATGACTGGGAGTAGAACTACAGGTCGAGCATGCAACATGTAGGTTTGTCGGAAGGAACCCGTATTGGCGTTTCCCTACCTAGGTGGTACACGGTTGCCCTGTTATGATAAGTGTGCACGAAATGAATGTTTTGCAACGCGTGGTACCGGGAGCCAATATATTCGGGTTGGAACGACGGAAGATGTGGTCGTGCCATGTGGAGGCACAGGTGGTTCAATAGTGGCTGGGTCACGATAACATGTATTTAAAGCCGTTAGGTTATATGATTAAATGTTAGCCTGAGGTTTTAAGCAACCGAGTCCTCGAGGACGGTGTGGTCTTTTATTTTTCCAGGTTGAGGGTGAGACCCTATTTAATAAAAGAAAAAGAAATTGTCAGGGTAGTATTGGAGGATTGGTTGAGGCGACGTGCGGCGGCATAAGCTTACCAAGATCAACACAATCTCCAATCCCAAAGTGTCCACAGCTTCAGAGTCCAAGAATGGTGGGGTTCCCCTGGACTAATCCCTGATGTGGAATAGAAAGGAATAGGACTTAAATTAATGAAAAGGAATGAAATTTTTGTGATATCAAGTTTTAAAAAATTACACAATTTGTTTGCTTTTCCTCTTCTTCGTTACTTAGCATTCGCTAATTTTTATCCTATGATTTATGGAAAATCCAACAGGTATCGGTGAGCCATCGCAAGGACTTTAAAAATTCATCCGGCTTACATACTAGACATCCAGCCAGTCACAGTAGCTTTACTCTTCTAGGTAGTTAGTAATCTTTTGTATATTTTCCTTTCAAAGCTGATGTACATGTAATGGTTATAGTGGGACAGTGTATCATCTGAACTTTATTTTGTGAATGGAAAAGTGTTGAAATACTTTCTTCCGAGTATTTTTATTTGCAGTATGTTTCTGAATGTTAGTTGTGATTGCTGAATAAATTATTGCTGAGTAACCAGATCCGGATATGGGAGGATCCGACGGCCCGGGAAACAGGGTCGTTACAGATTGGTATCAGAGCCCGGTTACTCCAGTAATTTATTTAGTAATTAATAACTATGAGCGGTATTCAGAAACTAAGGTTGTATTAAGATCCTTTGATCTTAATAAATGACTGCAGTACCATTCACAAGTCATTGTCCCTTATGTACATCATGCTAAGACATATAGGATCTGACCTTTGACCTTGACTCACCCCAGGATCATGGCAGACCAAGACATGTATAGACAATTAGCGGCTATGACGGCAATGCTCCAAGACATGGGGCAGAGGCAACAAGCATTGGAGGAGAGGCTCAATGCACAGGCTGAGAGACTTGAGGCATCTAAGCCTTCGGATGCTAGGATTGAAGGTTCTGTCCATCTTTCTGAGGAAGAATCTAGTTACCATCCTTCAACTGAGTCTGCTACTACCCCGGTTGAAGGAGCAATGGAGAAGGCACTCCTTAGACACTAAACATTACTAGATAATTACCGAAAGGGAAAAATTCCTCGATTCAAAGGTGTAGAGACACCTACCGAGGCTGAATTATGGCTTGATGATGTCAGTAGGATGTTGAGAATAATACACGCACCAGCAGATACTTGGGTGCACTTTGCTGATTACTCCTTAGCAGACTATGCAAGACGATGGTGGAGAGCAATTTCCAAGAAGTTAGCAAACCCTGTTCCATGGGATATCTTCGAAGAGAGGTTCCGAGCTCACTTCTGTCCCTCTCATTGGGAAGAATTAAAGAGGAGAGAGTTGGCTTCTCTGAATCAGGGTTCTAAGACCGTACGAGATTATCATATCCACTTTACTGAGCTACTACGGTACTCACCAGCTCTAGAAGCTTCACCACAAGAGTGTCTTACCAAATTTGTTAGCAGTCTTCAGGGAGATCTACGAGAAAAGCTTGCTGGTTTTAGAGCCACAACCGTAGATGAAGCAATGGACATCGCCTCTCGTATTGAGATGGAGAGGGATGAAAACCGCCAAAGAAGAAGTTTCCACTTTAATGGTGGACCATCCAAAAGCAAGGCACATTATAATCGTAGAGATCGTCGCTATCATCCAGCCGGTTCCAATATAAGCTCACCACAGACCTTGGGTCAGGAATTATCAGGAAGAAGGGGTTTCTCTAGACCTCCACTATATCCTCACGACTCAGCATCAGGAGCTAGCACCTTTGTGGCTGGATCTTCAGCTCAAATAGGAGCACGTGTGTATTTTTACTGTCATCAGGAAGGCCACATCAAGAAAGATTGTCCGAAGTTGAGAGGTTCAGGATTTAAATCAACCCCAATTAATAGTATAACATCCACCTCAAGCAATGGAGCAACACATGGAGGAAGACATTGTAGAGGTCGAGGCTCACAAGGAGCGTCTCCTACACAACAACCACCACGAAGTGTTGCGGGTTCTAGCTTGCCTATTCCTAATGGCCAGATCAATGCAATTACTGAAGAACAAGCCTACAATTCAGGCACAATCGTACGAGGTACCGTTACTATTCATGGCTTTTCAGTACATGCCTTATTTGATTCTGGTGCATCACATTCATTTATTGCTCGACGGTTAGTACCCACTTTGGGTAAGATACCAGTCCTATCTGATCAAGGGACCAGGAGGACAAAAATTTATAATCCGAGAAATCCTGGATAATTGTATAATACTGATAGCAGGACATCAGTTACCTGTTTCACTACTACTAATCGAAATGGAGGACTTTGATCTTATACTAGGAATGGATTGGCTAGAAAGGCATCATGCATGTCTTGACTGTTTCCAGAAGACAATAACGTTTCACCTTTCTAACTCGATAGAGTTCCAGTTCATTGGAAAGACATCCAATGATAATATCAAATATATCTCTACATTGAAGGCACAACAGTTGTTAGAGCAAGGGTGCCAAGGTTATTTAGTTTATGTATCCACTACATCAGGGTCAGAAAGAATGATAGAAGATGTGCCTATAGTGTGTGAGTTTCCTGATGTATTTCCAGAGGAACTACCTGGATTACCACCTGAGCGAGAGATTGAATTTGAAATCTCTCTCATACCTGATACTCAGTCTATCTCTATCCCTCCGTATAGGATGGCACCAGCTGAGTTACGAGAGTTAAAGGTACAATTGCAAGAACTATTAGATAAAGGATTCATTCATCCTAGTACTTCACCATGGGGTGCACCTGTCTTATTTGTTAGGAAAAAGGATGGGTCGATGTGGTTGTGCATTGACTATAGCCAACTAAACAAGAGGACAATAAAGAACAAGTATCCTCTGCCAAGAATAGATGATCTCTTTGATCAGTTACAAGGTTCAACTGTGTATTCCAAGATTGATTTAAGATCTAGATACCATCAGTTGAAAATTAAAGATACAGATATTCCCAAGACAACTTTTCGAACTAGATACGGACATTATGAATTCTTAGTTATGCCTTTTGGACTAACAAATGCCCCAGCAGCCTTCATGGATCTCATGAATAGAGTATTCAAGGAGTTCTTAGATCACTTTGTAGTAGTCTCTATTGATGATGTGCTTATTTACTCCAAGGATAAGTATCTGCATGAACACCATCTCAGGCGGGCACTTGAAACTCTAAGGAAGAACAAACTGTACGCTAAATATAGCAAATGTGACTTCTGGCTATCTCAAGTATCTTTCTTAGGCCATGTTATTTCTGGGGAAGGTATATCAGTTGATCCTACAAAGGTTAGTGCGGTGATGAGTTGGGAACGCCCGAAGACTGTCACAGAAATACGATCTTTTCTGGGTTTAGCTGGATATTATTGAAGATTCGTGAAGGACTTTTCACGGATAGAATTGCCAATGACTAGACTAACTCAAAAGGAGGTCCCATTCTTATGGTCTGATACATGTGAAGCTAGTTTTCAGACACTGAAAGAATGCCTAACATCTGCACCCATCCTTACTCTACCCTCCGGGAGTGAAGGGTTTACAGTGTACACTGACGCATCTAAAGAAGGACTTGGGGCGGTTCTTATGCAACATGGTAAGGTAGTTGCATATGCATCACGACAGCTCAAGACACATGAGAAGAACCACCAAACACATGACCTTGAATTAGCTGCCGTAGTTTTCGCTTTAAAGATATGGAGACACTACCTGTATGGTATTACTTTTGAAATCTTCACCGATCATAAAAGCTTGAAATATCTGTTTGATCAAAAGGAGCTCAATATGAGACAGAGACGGTGGCTAGAGTTGTTGAAAGATTATGATTGCACTATCCCCTACCACCCTGGTAAGGGGAACGTCGTAGCAGATGCACTTAGCAGAAGAACTTATTCACCCAGGTTAGTGAGTGCTATCCACTTCTGGGGTTTACTATCAACGTTAAGTGAATGAAAACAATTTGATAGTAGTGCTGATACTATAACTATTCCTCATCGATACAAACCAGAGATATGGGATAAAATAAAGAAAGGACAGGAGGATGATCCAGTCCTTAAAGACTTGAAACAACAACTTGAGAAAAATGAGATAGAGGGATTCCAGATACAAGATGGGTACTATATAACCATCACAGAGCTTGTGTACCAGACATACCTGAATTGAGGAAAGACATTTTACATGAAGCTCATTATTCTAGATTATCTATTCATCCAGGAATTACGAAGATGTATAAGGATCTTCATTCATACTTTTGGTGGTCGGGAATGAAGAAAGATGTTGCTGAGTTTGTGAATTCATGTTTCACTTGCCAGCAAGTAAAGGCTTCACACCAAAAGCCACCAGGATTATTGCAACCCCTCCCTATACCTGAATGGAAATGGGAAAGCATTTCCATGGATTTCGTTACTGGCTTACCTCAGACGACTGGTAGTAAAGATAGTATCTGGGTTATAATAGATCGTCTGACAAAGGTAGCACACTTCATTCCGATAAGCTTATCTTTCACTCCAGACCAGCTGGCTGAGTTATATATTACACATGTGTATCGCCTCCATGGTATCCCGAAGGAAGTAGTTTCTGATCGAGATTCACGATTCACCTCACACTATTGGGAGAACTTCATGAAAGCCTTAGGTACACAACTATGCTTGAGTACAACATATCATCCACAAACAGATGGTCAGTCAGAACGTATGATTCAGACACTAGAGGATATGCTACGAGCATGTGCCTTAGAATGGAAGGGATCATGGATTAAACATTTACCTCTTGCAGAATTCACCTACAATAATAGTTACCATACAAGTATTGGCATGGCACCATTTGAAGCACTATATGGACGAAGGTGTACTACTCCTTTGTGTTGGCAAGAGGTCAGAATAAAGAACCTTTATGATTCAGATAGACTTCAGGAGACACAGGAAGCTGTAGAACTTGCTAGAAAAAGACTATTAACTGCCCAGAGTCGCTAGAAAAGTTATAGTGATACCAGGCGAATAGACCTTGAATTTGAGGTATGTGACTTTGTATTTCTCAAAGTATCACTATGAAGGGTGTCCAGAGGTTTGGCTTGCATGGGAAGTTAGCACCCAGGTTCGTGGGTCCCTTTGAAATGCTTCAACGAATTGGAAAAGTTGCCTATAGACTTGCACTTCCTCCACATCTTTCGGCAATACATGATGTATTTCATGTATCAAATCTGAGAAAGTACATTAGAGATCCAGAGCATAAGATAAGTTATGATGATTTACATGTTGAGCCAGACTTGACATACTAAGAGATATCTATGCAAATACTTGAAAGGGATATCAAGAAGTTGAGAAACAAAGAGGTGCCTCTAGTTAAAGTATTGTGGCGAAACCAAGAGTTTGAAGAAGCCACATGGGAACCTGAGGCAGAAATGAGAGAGAAAAACCCGTACTTGTTTGAATGGTAATATTATGTATTATGTATATGTTCATTTTGAATGACATGACGTTCATTCTCTTTAAGGTTGTTATGGTTTCAATCCTCTTTAAGGTTGTTATGCCTGCATTTCTAGTCTCGAGGACGAGACTTCCTTTAAGGTTGTTATAATTGTAAAGCCTTGAACTTGGCATATCTCGGATCCTATATAATAAGATCCGGCTCGTCAAGAGAAAACCAACGAAATTTATTTCGTGTGAATCGGACTTCGTTTCGAATTGTTATGATTTTCCGAAGAAAGAGAAGTCATTAATCCATAATGACTGTTATTAAGACTAATTAAACATGATTAAAGAAATTAATGATGATTGAAAGCCGCTAATGATCATTAGTAAGCACTAATCAATAGTTAACAAAAGATAAGCGTAAACCGCGAAAGTTAAATCACGATTAGTGAAAGTTAATCACGATTAGTGTTAATTAAGCGTCATTAGCAAATTTAGAATCCTCTAGAATGTTCTAACTTAAGCTCCAAGTTTGGGATAAGTTTTTGCTAAAATCATGGGCCAAAACCATGGGCCGCTAAACCATGGTTAAGATCTAAACCATGGTTTTCTAACCATGGTTAGTGGTTTTCTGGGGCCTATAAATAGACCCCCCTACCCATTCATTCTCTACAACTTCCACTACCACCACCACCCCAAGGGCTAGGGTCGAGAGATTGGGAGGAGGAGTGGGAGGCGAGGGAGGAGCGCTAGCGAAGCGCTGCCGGGAGAACGAGGAGAAGAAAGGTATGATCCTCTCTTAGTTGCTTCGTAAGCTAGGCTTTCAATTCATACTCTTGTTCTTCCAAGTTTTGTTTTTGATTCATATTTCTTTTCGATTCGTTTTCCTGTTGTGGTTCGAGGAGAAATCTGTGTAACACCCTACTTAGGTGCGGGCGGCTATGCACGTTAGTGACCCTGTGATTCGTCACACGTTCACTCATATAAGATGCGTGGTGTCTACCGATTCTCCATCGTTTATGTTTCTATTCTTCGCTTTATGCTTTATAGTTATCTTGATGGAGAAATCTGTGTAATACCCTACTTAGGTGCGGGCGGCTATGCACGTCAGTGACCTTGTGATTCGTCATACGTTCACTCACCTAAGATGTGTGGTGTCTACTGATTCTTCATCTCTTGTTGTTGAGTATATTCTTTCAGTTTCGTTGTTATTTTCCATTTGATTGATTTTATAGAGGAAACTCTTTTCGTTTTTATTTTGAAATATGTCCCGATATAAGGGGAAACTCTGCCGAAATTTTCCGAGAAATATGTCCCGATATAAGAGGAAACACTGCAGATATTTTTCGAGAAATATGTCCCGATATAAGGGGAAACTCTGCCGAAATTTTAAGAGAAAATATGTTCTTGACGTTCTTCGTGTTCTTCGCATTCTTCGTTCGTTCTTCGCGTTCTTAACATGTTCTTAGCATTTTGATACGAAAAATGAAATTCGATCTTTTCAGGAGCCTTAAAATAGCCTTTCTAAAACGAAACTCGATAAAGCCTTGCATACACGAGAGAGAGCTCGATTAGGTAACGAAATCCTTCCTTTTGCTGTTGGGTTTTCATACGAAATTATTGAAATTCTTGATTTTGTGTTCTTTGCTACGAAGAACCCTAATTTTGGCTATTTTTGAAAAAGTCTGAAAAGTTGCTTTGTGATTCCCTCTAAAATAAGGTTTAAGCATCAAATCGACGCGGTGGCTTTGAAAGTTAGGGTTTGGGAGTTAAAATAGTCATAAATACGAGTATATATGCATACGAATAATATATATGTGAGTCTATACTAAGTATTGTTGATTATGCAAATCGAAGACTTAACAAAAGAAATACATCATGGGAATTGATGTGATTTGAGTTGGATCCTGAGAAGGATTGTGTGTCACGTTAAGGGTGACTGGGAGTAGAACTACAGGTCGGGCATGCAACTTGTAGGTTTGTCGGAAGGAACCCGTATTGGCGTTTCACTACCTAGGTGGTACACGGTTGTCCTGTTATGATAAGTGCGCACGAAATGAATGTTTTGCAACGTGTGGTACCGGGAGCCAATATATTCGGGTTGGAACGACGGAAGATGTGGTCGTGCCATGTGGAGGCACGGGTGGTTCAATAGCGGCTGGGTCACGATAACATGTATTTAAAGCCGCTAGGTTATATGATTAAATGTTAGCCTGAGGTTTTAAGCAACCGAGTCCTCGAGGACGGTGTGCTCTTTTGTTTTTCCAGGCTGAGGGTTGAGACCCTGTTTAATAAAAGAAAAAGAAATTGTCAGGGTAGTATTAGAGGATTGGTTGAGGCGACGTGCGGCAGCATAAGCTTACCAAGATCAACACAATCTCCAATCCCAAAGTGTCCACAGCTTCGGAGTCCAAGAATGGTGGGGTTCCCCTGGACAAATCCCTGATGCGGAATAGAAAGGAATAGGACTTTAATTTATGAAAAGGAATGAAATTTTTGTGATATCAAGTTTTGAAAAATTACACAATTTGTTTGCTTTTCCTCTTCTTCGTTACTTAGCATTCGCTAATTTTTATCCTATGATTTATGGAAAACCCAACAGGTATCGGTGAGCCATCGCAAGGACTTTAAAAATTCATCCGGCTTACATACTAGACATCCAGCCAGTCACAGTAGCTTTACTCTTCTAGGTAGTTAGTAATCTTTTGTATATTTTCCTTTCAAAGCTGATGTACATGTAATGGTTATAGTGGGACAGTGTATCATTTGAACTTTATTTTGTGAATGGAAAAGTGTTGAAATACTTTCTTCCGAGTATTTTTATTTGCAGTATGTTTCTGAATGTTAGTTGTGATTGCTGAATAAATTATTGCTGAGTAACCAGATCCGGATATGGGAGGATCCGACGGCCCGGGAAACGGGGTCGTTACAGAATATCTAAAGAGTTAGATTGCGGACTCATCAAGCAGCGTCAAATGATTATTAAGAGAGGATCTCCACCTGAGAAGGAGATGGCAATCCTTTCTCTAAAGGATGGTATCTGACCTATCTCTTGATGCAGGTCCTCTACATTGGAATAGCGATTTGGAGGTGTCAGATTAGTTAGATCAAAGAGTTGACTTAACGAGATTGATATAACCAAAGACCTATGTCGTATACTGTCACGATATATGCATGCATCATATGACCATAGACGAATGTGTTAGTATATGTTTGAGTCTGTACATTTGGCAGACCAATAGATTCATGGTCTAATCAAGGTCTATACTTCGACACACTGATGTACATACAAGGGCATATGAGTAATATGATATCTTAAAGAGATCATATAGGTTCATTACTTAACCAAAAGACATGAGCACACTCATGAGATATTGGGAAGAATAAAATTCTGTGCACAGTCATCTTGCTTTGGAAGCTTGACTGAATTTGTAGGTTTGATATATACTTTTGGTAAGTATATGATCAAAACCTGTGTATGATATATGCTTTTGGAATGTATATGATCGATACCAACTCCCAATAGTCAAATGAGAAACTTTATGATAAAACCTTGAAGTAGATAGTGTAAAATTGATCTAATACTTCAGGTATATTCTTGGTCTTCCAACATGCATACGTACATGTATTAGGAATACCTGAGGGTGATGTGATCCTAAACGATTGTATAACCATGACGCTTCCATTCCTAGGGAGTGATGAAACGATTCTGGATTTTAGCGACTCCTCTCACTAGAGAAGTAATCTGATCTTTAGTCCAAATATTGGACATTGATCTGAATGTGATTCAGATGCAATGAGAAGATTGGATCTACGACCTTGATTTAATCAAGCATTTATGGGAGATCCGCATTATCCTTGAAAGAGTTCAAGGATAATTTCATTGTTGATATATGTATCCGAGCATTGAGAAAATTGATAACTAAATGTGATTTAATCATACTGAATAATATCAATTTGATTCATATTATAAGGAGAGTTATCTAAGATAAATAAATGTGATTTAATTATCAAAAGATGTAAATAATGTGAATGTGATTCATATTATTTAGGCACATGAGGATAGAGATCCAAGATGATTAAATGTGATTTAATTTCATGGATATGAATAATGTGGATAGCACTGTCCATATTAATCATATATATTATAATGTGATTTATAATATATAAGAGAGAGCTATTTGTATAACATTTACAATTTAAATGTTGATGTGAATTGGATTCACATTGGATAATTAATTGAAAATATAATTTACATTTTATTTTGGACAGTTAATGTGATTTACAAAATTCCAATGGCAAGATTGTAATATTCACAAAATAATTATGAATTATTTTTGTAGAATAATTTATAACAAGTGTTGTTGTAAATATTGGAGATTTCCATGGAATAATGTAATCTCATGAGATTACATGAGATTGCCTCCTTCCTAGTTGGGAAGGTGGATGGTCACCAACTCCCATTAGGAAAGGGTGGCCGTCTGCTCCCCTCTAATGGAAGGAGGAAATCTCCATTCTGTAATCTCCATGCTTGATTGATTTAATTTGGTATTAATTTTAATTATTTTTTCATTATATATTAAATCTAAATTAAATTAATTGTTGTTGTATTTTTAGAACAAAAAATCTTATCCATTGAAAGAAGCACAAATCAATCTCATTCACTGATTTTGTGTAGTCCATGGATTGTGATCCACTCCCAAAATACTATAAAAGAAGAGGCACCCCTTGCTCTTCAAGATACATGAAGTAACATCAACTACAACAATAAGAGAATAACACATGCTCTCTCTCTCTCTCATTCTCTACTTACCATGTCTCTCTCTCTCTCTCATTGTGACCGTTCACCATGGATCCCTAGAGAGAGTTGCCATCACCGCAACATCGTCGTTATGCTACCAGATTGTTTACTCATGGATCTCCGTCTCCTTCGGTGTGCCTCGCTTGTGAAGAAGACATCAGATCTCATATGATGAGATTGGGAGATTCACAGCTTGGATCTCAACATGTATTGCGATGAGCACATGTTTCATCAATGCGCTCGCAAGCATCTCCTCTGATGGATTGGACTTGAGATAGAGGTCTCTTCGTTTAGAGATTCGATCACAAACACGCTTCAAGAGGTAAACCTAATACTTGTTTGTGGTTTAGATGAAATAATCTAATAAGTATTCTTGAATTATGTGATTTTATCGTTTGATTTTTTTAAATTCCGTCGCCCCGAGCAACTAGTATGAGTAGTCGCTCCTGATTGTGTATGATGCGATTCTCACGCTTACGTGATGCACTTAAGGATCTTCCCATAGCCTTCAAAGCAAAACCATATACTTAAAGGAAACAATTTCCAAGCATGGTGTCAAATATTCTTATGAATATTAGAAAGAGATCAGTGTTACCTCTTGAAGCGCGAGTTTATAAAGTAAGAGACCTCCAGATTCAAGTTCGATTTGCGCTTGCTTCTCTCGTGGGCATGATGATACTCATGTTGCTTCCCACCAACTTTGATGTCAACTTCTTGATCTTGTTACACAAGGATGATCAAGCTCTTGATTTCATCGCACGAAATCGATCCTTCTTCACACACGAGGAGCACAAAGAAGGAGATGATCTTCTTCTCCACAAGGCCACACCAATGGATAGAAGAATAGAGGCTTGATAATCTAAACGTGTAGGGTAAAGAGACTAAATATCTATAAGAATAATTTCTCAAGACTCTTCTCTTTCTTCAACGCTCAAGGCAAGAGAATTATTAGGAGGAACAATCATGCTTTGAAAGAGAGGCAAATCCCTCTCTTTTAAAGCCAAGGTGGACGTCCATGATGACTCTTCTCCTCATGGTAGACGTTCACTATATGGTCCCTTGGATGATGTATCAAATGCTATGATCTAGTCCTTATTCAATAAGAAATATGGCTTGATTTATCTCCTTTTAGTTATCAATTAAATTAAGTAATAAATAAGGCAACAAATCAATCAACAAATTGAGAGTCTAATCCAATTAGGACTTCTCAATGGTGGCGTTACATGTCTCTCTATACATGCCCCATTGTTACCATAATTAAAGGTTGTTTCTTAATTATTATTGTGATAATGTAATTATCATAATGGGTAATTTTATGAGAAGAACCCTCATAGCTTATGAATTATATTCATAAATCCAATGTGAATCATATTCACACACGTACCTTAACATAATTATATGAATCATATTCATACAAATATAATTATTATGAATCATTATTCATATTAATTAATGGATTATATTTGAATCATATTCACAAAAATACCCTTATAGAAAATTGAATATGACAATAACAATTATTATCTCTATATTGACATCACATAGTACGAGTCCTAATCCAATTAGGAGTCATGAGATACAAACGGTTGTACTTGGAGATAATGTTGGAGAGGTCTTACTATTCACGTTTAGTGACTTAGAATTTGGATAACTATCCAATTTCAGGGTTTATACCATTTTTAGAAAAATTTTGTCACTTATAAATGTTGAGTTCAAGCTAAACTAATTCAAACTTTATGTGAGCTCAACAAAGCGTATCACACTCTCGATGAGCTTTAGAATGCATCCGCGAGCTGAACCCGACTTTTTTGAGTATCTCTACTCATAGTCTAAATATTTGGAGTTTAGAAATGAGCTTAGAGTATATTTATTTATATTTCCATCACCATGTCTCTTTCCAATACTTGGACATTAAAATTAGAATTGGACATTGAATTTAAATGAGACGAGACTTAATCCAATGTGCTCTCAAACAATTAAGTAAGAAGTGGAGACACCAAAATCCATCTAGCTTCATTATTCCATCGAAATGGAAGTGTCAAATTAGTGAAGGTTATGGGAAAAACCTTAAGCACATCACGTAAGCATGAAGACCACATCATATGCCATCGGAAGCGACTAGTTGCAGTAGTTGCTCAAGGCAGCAGAATTTATTTTTTTAAAAATGATGAAACCACATGATCTAAGAACACTTCTCGGATCATTTCATCAAAACCACAAAAAAGATACAGGAATACCTCTTGAAGCATGGTTGCAACCGCATCGCTAAAGTAAGAGACCTCATATCTCAAGTCTGATCTAACAGAGGAGACGCTTGCAAGCGCGTTAATGAAATGTGCTCTCCTTGCAATCCGAGTTGATGATCCAAGTGATGAATCTCCCGATCTCATCTCATGGGATCCGACGTATTATTCATGAGCGAGGTACACCGAAGGAAACGGAGATCCACGAACGATCAAAACGATGCCACACCAACGTGATGATGACAATGATATTCTATAGGGTTTAGAGTGGACGACCACTGTAAGGAGAGAGAGGGGGGTATATGTACAGTCTGAGAGAGATGTTATTCAATTGTTGTAAAAATGAAGAGCTAGGGTTGCCTCTTCTTTTGATATTATTTTGGGAGTTCATAGATCTCAAACCATGGATAACATAAATCCAATGGTTGAGATTGATTAGTGATCTTTCAATGACCATGATTTTGTTGTAAAAATACAATAATAATTAATTAAATTAAATTAAACATATATTGGATAATAACAATATAAATTAATTTCAATTAAATCAATCAGCCTTAGAGAAACAGGAAGGAGGTAAGACTCATTCCATAAGGGGGGGTGGGCAACCACTAATCCAATTAGGACTTGGTGGTCGTTCACCCTCCCCACTTGGAAGGTGGATCCTTCTCCTATTTCATGGTATCATGGATCCCATGAATTTCTCCATAATTTGCAACAACATTTGTTGCAAATTTATTCACATAAATAATTCATAATTATTTTGCGAACATTGTAATTATGCCATTGGAAAATGTGAATCATATTCACACACCCAAAATAAAATATAAATTACATTAATTGTCCATTGTGAATCCAACTCATATCAACATTTAAATTGTAAATGCTATTTACAAGTATCTCTTTATTATATATTATAAATCATATTTATAATATATGTGATTTATATGTATAGTTCTATCCACATTATTCATATCCCAGATAATTAAATCATATTCAATTGTCTTGTATCTCTATTCTCATGCAACCAAATAATATAAATCACATTCACATTATTCACATCTTTAATAATTAAATCACATTTAATTATCTTAGATAACTATGCTTATATGGCCAAATAATATGAATCAAGTTCATATAATTCATGATAATTAAATCATATTTAATCACCAATATTCGTCAATGCTCAGACACATTATCAACAATGAAATTATCCTTGAACTCTTTCAACAATAATGTGCTTTCTCCGCAGATACTTGGAGATAAGGACATGGCGATTGTATGTTCCACATATAGTGACTTGGATATTGAGATGATATCTCAAATCCAGAGCTCGAGGACCTCCCATAGATGTTTGATTAAATCGAAATTGTAAATCTAATCTTCTCATTATATCTGAATCATATTCAGATCACTATCCAACATTTGGACGAAGATTAGATTACTTCTCTATTAAGAGAAGTCAATAAAATCTAAACTCGTTTCTTCACTCCCTCGGAATGGAGGCATCATGGTTATACAATCGTTTATGATCACATCACTCTCAGGTATTCCCAATACCTATACATCCTACATACTGGAAGACCTAGAATAAATCCGAAGATTTAGGTCAATTTTGATTGTCTTCTTCAGGGTTTTATCATTAAGTTTCTCATTTGATCATTGGGAGTTGTTATCTATCATATAATTTCCAAAAGCATATATCATACCCAGGTAATGATCATATACTTTCCAAAAACATATATCAAACCTACAAATTCAGTCAACCTTCCAAAGCGAGATGACCATGCACAGAATTAGATCCCAATATCTCATGAGTGAGCTTATGTCTTCCAGTTCAGTAATTGAACCTGTGTGATACATTTGAGAGATCGTATTACTCATATGCCCTTGTATGCACACCAGCTGTCTGGTGCATAGACCTTGATTAGATCATCAATCTATTGATCCGTGAAATGTACATACTCAAACATATAGTAACAAAATTATCTTTGGTCAGAGGATTCGTGCTTATATCGTGACAGTATAAGACATAGGTCTTGGTTATCTTGATCTCGTTAAATCAACTCTTTGACCTAACTTATCTAACAACTTCGAATCCCTATTCCTATGCAGAGGACCATCATCAAGAGGTCGGTTAGATATAGACCTTTAGAGAAAGTATTGCCATCTCCTTCTCTGGCTAGAGATCCTCTCAACAATCACTTGATGGTTCTTAATGAGTCCTCAACCTAACTCTTTTAAATATCACCAAAGCACCAACCTCTATGATTCAACATTTGAATCAACAACTGTATGACCATTAAGATGGCCATGGTACATAAGCGTAATTGTACTAGGGGACCTATTATGCAAATAGGTTATTCTTTAGTTCAGACCGGGGAATGATTTTGCAATAACATTTATTGCATAATGGCTCACAGTGTGTTCGCATGTCCAACAATCTCCCACTAGCCCAAAGAGACATTAATGTGCTAATCTTTAAACCTACATTCATGTGACAATCATAAGCTATTTTAAAAAATAGCTTGGTATGCTGACCGATCACTCTGTTCCTGAGAGACTACACCACGTCCTTTTACGGTATTTGCATATCTCCTAGTAACAATGCTCGCATCCAATGCGAATGTTACATCTTATGCAATCAATACTCAATCTTGAAGCAGTTATAGTGTCGTTGACACTACAACTCAACAATCATTATAACTGCCATGTAATTTATATTATCTTCATTAGAATACCCTTATTCCCAGAGATCTCTATCTCCTACGACTAAGACCTAGTCTTAAGTCTTATAAGGCATATGTAGTTAAGAACTTTGTAGATCACTGTCTATATAGTCTTAAGTTCTTGAAGATAAGACTTTGAGATCACTATCTCAAAAGTCTTGTACTCTTTGAAGATATTGTTATATCTACAACTAAGTATTTTATCTCCATAGCAGGATTAGTAACAATTTACTACTCCCACTGCATGGCAGACATCTGTCTTTTGTACACATCTAGCATACACTGAGCTTCCCAAAGATGATGCACTACGACATGTAGCTTTGGTATTCACATCATCAACTCTTTGAGGTGCTATCCCTTTAGATAGGTCAATACCATATCTTAAGGGAAAGAATCCTTCCTTAGATTTTTCCAAAAAAATGAAACATGTCCAAGGTGAACCAATAAAGTGACGATCCCAATGCCCTCTTCTCTTTGCTTCTGAACAACTTCAGAACTACGATCTAAAAGGCATATTTGAGATCACATCTCAAGTTATGGAATAGACAGGTCATAAAACACATATTATCATCATCATCCTTATATCATCCAAATGATTCATATTTTATCGACAATTAGCATGATGGACACAATGACACTCCCACTAGGCTTCACATGGTTCATCAAGATTCTATTTGAAATCATAACATTTATAATTTCATCAAATCTAATGTTCCAACTACACAAAGCTCATTTGAGTCCATAGATGGAGTTATTCAGCTTGCACACCTTGCTTTTCTCAACTATGAATCTCTAGAGCTACTTCATATGAATATCCTCGGAGAGGTATCCATAGAGGAATGCAATATTGACTTCTATCTTGTAGATGTCAAAGTCAAGTTGTATGTCTATAGTTAGCAATATTCTGATGGATTTAAGCATGGACAATGAAGAGCAAGTCTCAACGCAAGTGATATCTTCTCTTCGTGGGTATCTTGTGGATACGAGCCATGCTTTGAAGGTCTCTACCTTCTTATCAGGTTCCCTCTTTCTCTTGAAGATCCATTTACACCTATTCCATCTTACCCTTATAGGCAGATCCTCGAGGGTCCATATACAACACTTGTATATGAAGTCTACTTTATACATTATTGCTAACATCCATCTCTCCATGTCATGATCTTTAGAAGCCTCATCATACAAAGTCAGATCATTGTCAAACTCAACTGACACATGGAATCCCTCCTCGAACTCATTTGAAGTATTATGAGTGTTTCATCCTTCTTTGTCCATTTCGATTTCGATTTCAGAAGCATTATTATCTTCTCAAGATTCAATGAGTTCCTTTACTTCATTTACATCTTAATTCTAAAAAAAAGTCATCATCTTAGAATCATATTCTTAGAGATGAAATCTTTTAAGAATCTCAAGGTCATAAAGTAGGCATCCAATACCATCCTTTATATTCCTAATGAAGTACTACATCTTCAATGTTAGATTCCAACTTGCTTGCATCCATACTATAATCATGGACCAAGCTACCCTAAATACTCTAGTGTCCAACACTAGGCTAGGTCCAAATCATAGCTTATGATGATTTTCAGATTTTCATGGAATCTTATTAAGGATATATATTGTAGTCTCTACTACATATATACCTAAAACTAAGAGGTATTTATGCTAATATTCATCATTGATCAAATCATGTCATACATGATCCAATTGTATCTCCCTACAACTCTGTTGAGTTAAGGTGTATTTGAAGGAGTAAGATAGGAATGCTATTCCTTTCTCCATAAGGTATTCCTTAAATTTATCAAATATGTGCTCGCTACAGTGGTCATATTAAATTCATTTCCTCTTCCTTCAAACTTTGGTTCTAAACCAAAAAAGTGAAATCTTATGAACATTTCAAAGGTTTCTAAAGTGAAAGGAAGAAATCTCATATCACGAATAATCATTAATAGTTACCACATATCATTAATGTTCATTATGATATAGATGATCCACATACATCAATATGTATGAGATCTTGAATACCTTGGCATCTAACATCATTCCCAGAGAACGGTGCATTGGACATTTTTTACTTTGAATATAATATTCACAAGTTTGTAAGATTTCAAATTTAAAATTTCAGACAATCTAAAGTTTCATCTCTTACTAGTCTATTGATTTCATCAATAGACATATGTCCAAGGATTGATGTCAGACCATTATCAAATGATCTTCATCCTCCTACCGATCATTTAAGGTTTAATTTTTAGTATTTATAAATGTTAATGAACCATAGAGTCATCTATATTTTAAATTACTATCTGAAATATATCCATCATAACTCATCATGATAGATCTATTCGAAAATGCACGTTTATTTCCAACATCTAGAAATAAACAATGAATGTATTCTAATATCTAGATCATAGAGACATTCTCTAAGACTAAGGAATCTCCCACTAAAATTATGTAGTCTATCTATCTAATGGAGATTATTACAAAAATTACATCAACATCCACGTGGATGGCTATTAAACCTCAAGATGAAAATTTCTAGTATTCTAAAACATAGGCAAGCAATTGCAAGTGTTATTTTAAGAATGAGATACAATTATTAGACTTTGATCTTATCTAATAAGCAAGTCAATTTCAAATTATATATAGATTATTTCGATGCACTATCTCAGTACTTCCCTAAGGATCTTAGATAGTCCAAATAGTCATACTTTTAATACATCGGCTTGCTGCAGTATTGGCATTCATCCCACTCTTTGGATGTCATATGTATGGAAGTCACATAAGTATAGTTAAATCTTTGACTTTCCTTCTTGCATGGGTCAGACCCATGCTACCACTGTGCTTCCTTCATTTATAAACAACCAATTCTTAAGACAAACGAACTCTTATGTTGAATTCATAAGATTATAATATAACAACATTTTAACATTTATATATGCTTCATTCAATTCATACAATATGAATATTATGAAGCTTCATGAAAAATTAAAGTACATATATTAGAATGATGACACTCATCCTATCTAAATCCATCTAAACTCTCAAAGAATTTGGTTCAGGTAGGTACTCAAACATTTTGAATACATCTCTCTTATCGATCCACCATTCTGCATAATGCAATGAACCATGTCATTCACGATTAAATGTTGAGAGCACATATGTATTCCAAAACATCTTCTTATATTTTATAAAGATTTTTGATAATTTCGATCATCATCGACAAGATACTTCCAAAGCACATTCGATGAGAGATCAAGACTATAGAGATATACAAACCCTAGATTGTAGTCCTATTGTCTATTTAATTGTCATTGCTCATTATTATGAGGAGACCTCCACATTGCAACCATATACATTATGTGTCCAATTGCAAGTATAATATCTTGATCATGGGATCCAATCCATGATAATTTACAGGTTATTATTGAGTATGGTTTTGAGTGGATTTACTGAAGGTTATCTAAAATAAGATAATTTTCATAAATACACATTTTACTCTGAATAAAGATTTTATATCAAAGTTTTCTTGCATTATCAACTCTGAAAGTTCATTCCCTTATTCACTTTCAAAGAAAGAGACATACTTACCATTATATCTCAAGCAAGATCTGGGATCTCCTACCTTTGTTACATCCCAATAATATGAGAACTTGTAACTCGAATAAAAAGAAGTTGGAACTCATTCTGCATTGCAAGTTCAACTTGCATTTCCTAATTCGATCTTTAACATCCGAGTCCACCAAACCTAAGGTAATGTTGACCTGTTGTCAATTGAACCAATCGTCAACAGGAATATCACTCGCTATGCATAATCCAATATCTTCCCAATAATATGAGGAGTCAATATTGGGGTCACTACACATACTACCTTACTCTTTCAAGAATCGAAGAGCGCGATCCATGTGTGCTTGTATGCATGAGCTGTCACTTCAGTTAGGCATCTCCTACATACAATCCATGGTGACAAAACCCTTCTTGATGGGAGACCATGAATGCCACTTATGTGATCCTCCGTATCATGTTCAAATTTTAATTAATCATTATGAATCATATTCATTACAATAATTCTTCCAAGGGAATTCTAATCTACATGTAAATATAGATTGTGATAGATATTGGATAGTTAATTTAATCATATTAAATCAATTATCCAACCATTATCTAACAAATAATCTTGATTGTTACTTGAAGGATGGTATGATCTCAGAATACGTATTATTCAAAATTTAATAATTAGAAAAATACATCATGATAATTTCAAGAATTATACTTTCCTTATCCACTGTCATGGTCAGTACACACAGGATGTGGGATAGACCACTCACGAAGCAACCTGCTACCCCAACAATCCCTGACTAGACACCATATCCACCTCAGGTCAGGATAACGTGATCTGATTATTTTGTATTTGAGATGAGATTCTGCCATTCAACCTAAGTTATATCATATAATATTTATTAAAACTATTTTGATTAATATTATAAGGATATTTGTTAAACAAATCCCTAATCCTACTCACGTATTTGTTGGAAAGAATCATTATAACCAATTTGATCAAGATCAATTATCTTATCTTGTTGGCTATGATCATTCAAAAATAATTATCTTTATTAAATATTCCACAACAACTAATTATTTCAAGAGATTAAATAATAATTTCCATGAATTAATTAAATGACAATCATAAGATTCTTGTTCAAATTTGTCAAGTTTCCAGCAGTGACACATGTTTACTAAAACTAACAAATCTTGAGCAGATAAACTCCAAATCAAGCAAACTAAATTTTCTTAGTTTGCTAATTTGATTTGCAACAGAATCTAAGTGATATATAATATTTCAAGCATTTTAAAACCATTATTATCTCTTTATTATGTCCAAAACTATTAATCCCGTTACAGTGGACACATGTCCAGTAAAACGATCATAAGCAAACATATTCCAAATCATGCAAACTCAAGTACTACAGTTTGCTAATAAAATGGGGAACATAATCCAAGTGATAAACACAATTTTAGGCATTAAATAGGGCAAAAAATCATACAAATTATGGTTGCGGGAATAAGATGCGATGAAAATTCGCACAATAAAAAATGCCCATGTCATCTTAGGTTTATGGATCATATCCGAAACCTCCAACCTGTAGCTATGATACCACTTGAAGCTTATGGTAAAAATCTTAAATAATTTGTAATAACCTTCATACTTTGCAATAACATTTGTTGCAAATTTATTCACACAAATAATTCATAATTAATTTGTGAACATTACAATCATGCCATTGAAAAATGTGGATCATATTAACACATCCAAAATAAAATGCAATTACATTAATTGTCCACTGTGAATCCAATTCACATCAACATTTAAATTGTAAATGTTATTTACAAATAACTCTCTATTATATATTATAAATCATATTTATAATATATATGATTAATTTGGATAGTGCTATCCACATTATTCATACCCTTGATAATTAAATCATATTTAATTCTCTTGTATCTCTATTCTCATGTGCCCAAATAATATGAATCATATTCACATTATTCACATCTTTGATAATTATATTACATTTAATTATCTTAGATAAATCTCCTTATATGATGAAATAATATGAATAAAATTCATATTATTCATGATAATTAAATCACATTTAACTATCAATTTTCTTAATGCTCAAACACATTATCAACAATGAAATTATCTTAGAACTCTTTCAAGAATAATGCACTTTCTCTGCATATACATGGAGATAAGGACAGAGCGATTCTACGTTCCACGTATAGTGACTTGGATATTGAGATCATATCTCAAATCTAGATATCATGGACCTCCCATAGATGTTCGATTAAATCAAAATCATAAATCTAATCTTCTCATTGTATCTGAATCACATTCAGTTCACTATCCAACATTTGGACTAAGATTAGATTGCTTCTCTATTGAGAGGAGTCATTAAAATCCAAACCTATTTCATCACTCCCTCGAAATGGAACCATCATGGTTATACAATCGTTTATGATCACATCACCCTCAGGTATTCCTAATACCTGTACATCTTGCATACTGAAAGACGTAGAATAAGCCTATAGATTTAGATCAATTTAGACTGTCTTCTTCATGATTTTATCATTCAGTTTCTCATTTGATCATTGGGAGTTGGTATCGATCATATACTTTCCAAAAGCATATATCATACCCAGGTATTTATCATATACTTTCCAAAAGCATTTATTAAACCTACAATATCAATCAAGATTCCAAAGTGAGATGACCGTGCATGGAATTCGATCCCAATGTCTTATGAGTGAGCTCATATCTTCCGGTTCAGTAATTCAACCTATATGATCCATTTAAGAGATCGTATTATTCATATGCCCTTGTATGCACACTAGCTCGCAGATGTATAGACCTTGATTAGATCATCAACTTATCAATCTGCCAAATGTACATAGTCAAACATATAGTGACAGACATATCTCCGGTCAAAGAATGCATGCCTATATCAACGACAGTATACGACATAGGTCTTGGTTATCTCGATCTTGTTAACTCAACTCTTAGACCTAACTTATCTAACACCTCTGAATCTCTATTCCTATGCAGATGACCTGCATCAAGAGGTCGGTTAGATATCAACCTTTAATAGAAAGGTTTGCCACCTCCTTCTCAGGTTGGAGATCCTCTCTTAACAATCACTTGACGGTGCATGATGAGTCCTCAATCTAACTCTTTAGATATCACCCACACACCAACCTCTATTATTCAACATTTTAATCAGCAAATGTATGATCATTAAGATGGCCATAGTACACAACACTAATTGTACGAAGGGACCTATTATGGAAATTGGTTATTCTTTATTTCAAATCAAAGAATGATTTGCAATAACATTTATTGCATAATAGCTCACCGTGGGCTCACATGTCCAATAGTTAGATGATCTATTAAGATAGATTTAACCTTGAGTATTCCCAATACTCATTCGTCCTACATACTGGAAGACTTTGATATATATGAAGTTCAAACCCTAGTTTGATTGACTTCTTCCTAACATATTAATAGATTTCTCATTCGATAATTAGACGACAATATTAATCATTTACTTTCCAAAGGCATATATTAATACTGCATATTTGTATCTTATTTCAAAGACAAGATTACCATGCATGGAATCCATTTTGACCCCAAAATATCTCATGAGTGAGATTTTTATTCATCAACTATGAACCTATTTGATTCCTTCGAGAGATCATACTTGTCATATGTCTTCATATGCACACAAACTCATTCGGTATATGGACCTTGGTTTGGCCACCAACTTATTGGTTTGTCAAATGTGCACATATATATATATATATATATATATATATATATATATATGCACCTTTGTCTCTCATCAAAGGATTTTTGCATGATCATCACAGATATCATCCAGGTCTTAGTTTATATCCACATCATCAAGTCAACTCTTTGACTTGACTATTCTGACACCTCCGAATCAAAATTTCTATGCAGAGGACCTGCATCAAGAAGTCGATCGGAAATAAGTCTTTAGAGAAATATTACCATCTCTTTCTCGGACTAGAGATCTTTATTGAATATCACATGTTAATGTAAGTTGTGTCCTTCAAACTACATAGTATTCAATACGGCCATGGCACATAATCCAAATTGTCTAAAGGGACCTTAATATCAAACGCATTCACAATCATCCATTTTAGATAGACATGATAAACTAATAACTTTTATTGTATTAATGGGATGCAAGCACCTCTCGAAATTAATCTAAGTGTTATGGCTGATGGAATCATCCAAAAGAATGTGAACCAATTTTTTTGATGAACTTGGTAGCCTTGTGATTTTTAAGGATTTGCAGATGAAGGAAGCTCATACAAATTAATATGGTGATAGTCACCCAAAGTTTTTTTTAAGAAGAAACCTTGCATGGAGGACAACATCCCATTGGAAAATTTGAGGATATATTTCAATGCAAGAAGAGAACAAATCTATGATGAAACATTTAAAAAGAAACCAAAGAAAATCAAAGATCAAGCAGATGGTTTTTCCATATTTGAACAAAATCAGGAGGAAGAAATTGAATTTGAAGTGGCTGATGGCTATCCATATTCAGATTTAGAGCTCATAGAAGCTCGAAAAAAGCAAATGGAGTACTTATTGGACTTTGGAGTATAAAGGAAGAAGATCAGAAACCCAGATCGTTGGGTAGGAGATGATTAAATAGTGCAGAAATGGTGCTCTGTTAGAGCTACTGACAATTCGAAAAAAGCTTGCAATTTAAGTGATGGTTGGACTAAAGAGGAAATGACAGAATTCGAATAAAACTCACAATATGAAATCCAGAATTGGCTTTAGAGAGAGTGGATTTGAATCGTAAGGAGCATTTTGTTGCCAGAAAAAAAGGGTGGAATGAGGACCCGTTCCACCACACTACACAATAGAACCACTTCTACTCATTGTTTCTTTTTCTTCAAGGCTATGTTGGCCACACAGGTTTTTTAGGCCATGTTGGCTATTTTAGGTTGGTTCATGTAGAGGCTAAATGCCTAGACTGTGCTTCATTGTTATGTATTTCTTTGGTCAATGATAGGGGACACCCGAACCCCCAAAATTATCGGGCTTGCGATAAAAAAATTCCTAAACTCTATATATATTATTTGGGCTACTCCCAAGGGGAGACAACTTGGCTACCTCCACCCTTATTTTTTAAATTTCTTAAGGTATTTTCTGGAAATAATTGGTAGAATTTAGAACTATATGATACCATATTATCATTCACTTTTCAACTTAGTCGAGATTCCTATCCCATCCATCAAGCATGCCAAAATTTAACGGTTTCAGAATTGCTGAAATTGATCCCTTATATATGAATGAGTTAGAAATGTTTATTTTTCATGAAATTTACTTGAGAACATGGTGTCATATAGTGATTTAAATCCTGTTAGGTGTTTTTAAAAAATACTTTGAGAAATTTTTTAAAAAATGGGTGAGGGTAGCCGATATATTTGTATATATGTATGTATGTATGTATGTATCTCTGTGTGTGTGGGAAAATGTGTCTTCTCCCTTGGAGCATGTAATTACTTGCTCCACTTTTTTCCCTATATTTTTTTATTTTTTGAAATGAAATGTAGGAGGATATAAATCACCATATATTACCATATATTCATTGAAAATTTAATTTAATTCAAGCCTTTTGTCCCCTCCTTTAAGACTGTCAAATTTTAACGGTCTCACAATTGCTGAAATCAACTCCCTCTATATAGACATGTTAGGAATGTATGTTTTACACAAAATTTGAAATACATATTCTACTTATTATTCTAAGTAAATCCTTTTAGGATTTCATTTCAAAACAAAAAATAAAAAAATGGTGGAAAAATGTGGGAGCACTCTCTTATATGCTCACAGGGAATATACTCAAATTCAATATTCACTGTTTCATTTGGCTTTTAAAAACCTAAAATAATAAATAACCTAGAACTTTCCATATTCTTAAAATACAAGTTATGACTTCTAATATATATATGCTATAAATACAATACCCCATGTACTTAGCTCGAACTATGTACTCATAGTGACTACGAAGCGATAATGGAAGATATACCTCATGCTAAATATAGAATGTTGAAAAGAATCCTATACTACAACAAATCAAAGAAAGAATGAAATGAGTAAAAGTCAGTTGTCCCCTCAATACGTAGGTTCAAGTAATCCTAAGCATAGAAGAATACCCAACAAGGATGATCGAGGTCGAGAGAATGTACAAAATCAAGGACTTAGCCTACGCCCTTCTATATTTTGGGTAAAGGCTCCCTAAGTATAGAGAAGAATATCAACAAGTTGATGGACACACACAAGAAAAAAAGAAATTAAAAAAGAAAACAATAAAGATGGAATTAATGACATTAATCCTCCTATACATAGGGTAAGGTCACCCTAAGTATAAGCAACAATAGGAGCCATGGAACAAAACGAATAAAGAACAACTCGAGTCATTTGCCACACCTACACTTAGGATATAGTCCTCCTAAGTGTAGCACACATGGAAAGAAGTCAATGATTATCCACGAGAGTTTGAAGGAACAAAAAAAAAGGAATATATAAGGTAAATTTCAGATCATGTATTAGACAATGAATGAGTCAAAGGATCATCTTTTGATACCACTTGAATATAATCAATGATGGACAAGAATGCATCAAACTCTAGGTATGGCTTCAACATCTGTCCGTTGACAATAAATGGGATTGCTTCAGATGACAATCATAAAATAACAATGCTACTGTTGTCACACAAGATCTCACTATAAACATCCCTTACCATTTGCTCTTCAGTTTGCCTGGGAATAACTTCAACTTTGCATCAAATAATGAAACCTTCCGATTATACTTGAAAGTCTTCCTATTGATATGCTTGTCGTGCCATCCTTCACTTTTTCCTTATACATCATGCTACTGTCATATACATAGTCTTGAAATTCCAAGAGTATGTTCAAGTCTACCTTTTTGTTATGGATTGCTTTCTTTGAATTCAAATTGCATACACTGGCTGTCAAAAGTGATTTGTCAATGAGTTCCACTAGCAAGTGGACTTAAAATCCATTCGATAAGCCCACAAAATCGAGTCAAGAAACTGTGATCAGTTCTTTTTATCAGGATGAACAAGCTTTTGAAGAATCACCTTAATTTCCTTATTAGAAAGCTCAACAAAGAAATTAGTTTGTGAGTAGTAAAATGATGTAACATAATGTTCAATGCCATACTCCTTAACAAGCTTCTTGACTTCTCTATTGGTAAAACAACTTTCCCTATCTAAAATAAGAATATTTAACATAATCTTCGGCAAGCATGATGTACTCATATCCCTGGCCATTAGGAAATGAGCCCATGAAGTCAACACCCCAAGTAGAATCATCACAAAGTTCAAGTTCAATATTAGCTCAGATTTGGCTCACTAAAAAAGTTCACTTCGTATTCGTTTGAAAGTAAAGGAACCGATCTTGAACACAAGTTTAGGATTGATTATAAGCGAACTGAACATGAAAATTGTAGGTTTAGTCAGATTCTATTCATTGAAAGTTTACACATATATACACATATTTACAAATCCTTATCCAGATAAGTGGACCTTATTTTGGGATAAGTGGATTTTGTCCCGTAATAAGGAGACATTGTCTAGATATAAGTGAATACTTATGAGATGATTAGGCTTTATATTAGTATAAATCATCTCAAGAAAATGATCGCAATCATGGTTACAACATCCATTATCTTTGTATCTACTTCTTTTTCCTTCCAAATACCTCAAATTAATAGAACACATATAGACCTCATTTATCCTTTATTACCATCGCGTTCCTTATCCCTCATCAGAACGAATGTAAAACCATATTACAGTTATAATTTTTTGTCAAAGAGAAGATTCCTAGTTAATCTATTTTTTTCCAAAATATCAAGAAGATTTGGATAGCAAAAAATGAATGAGAGTTATTCTAATTATATATATATCCATTTATTTTCTTTTCACCCCCTATCATTAGAAAACTCTCAAGTTCGATATTAGTTTAGATTAAATTCGATTAAATAGAGGTTTGATTTAGGTTCGGTTCAAAAATAAACGAACCCAACCTAAACACATGTTCATGCTTGATTAAATAAACGAACCAAACCTAAAATTATAGATTTGCTTAATTTCAATCTGTTTACAACCCTAGCCCAAGCATCAAAAACATGTGATATCTGAATGAACTTGAGTGGCATTGTATCTTTCCAACCGATAGTTCCTCTGATTTTTTGATAGTTGGTACAACCCTTCACATAAGCTATAACATCATTGAAAAGTGTAGGCCACCAAAGGACACACTAAAGTACTTTTACTGCTGTATGCTTCCCATAATGGTGTTCTCCTGCCTCCTGCTTATTTCACCGTAGATCCAAGTGGATGGTACCTAAACTTCTTTCAGGAAAACACAACCACTAGCATTTCCTTTACTGTAATAAATAACAAAAGGTATAGCATCCATCCTCTATTCCAGTACAACCCCAATAGCAAACTCAAAGGCATCTGTCATGATCTCAAATGATAGAGACCAATCCAGTGGTTGTAGGATAGATGCTTGAGTAACATGATTTTAGGGGGATGAAAGCCTTGGAGAACCTTATTATCTCCAACAAACTCAACCTCCTTGCTAGAAGCTTAGTTAAAGGTCATGCAATCTTGCTGAAGTCTTTAATTAATCATTTGTCAAATCCAACATGTCTCCAAAAGTAATTACTTTAGTGTTGTCGGTGACTTGAGTTTGTCAACAACATCCACCTTGGCTAGGTCAATCTCCATGTCTCCCTTGGAGACGACACATCATAACACAATCTCTTCAATCACCATAAAGTGACTCTTCTCCTACAAAAGTATCGGTTCACTTCACAACAATGATGTAACACTCAATATAAATAAGAAAGACATGAGTCAAAACTATCTCCGTAGACTGAGAAATCATCCATGATGACCTCAAGGAAATTACCTACCATTTCAAAAAAATAGCCAACATACATCTATGGAATGTAGCAGGGGGTTGCAAATCTAGAGGGCATTCGTCTAAAAGTATAGATGCCAAACAAACCATTAAAAGTAATTTTCTCTTGATCTTCTAGAGAAATCGCTACCTTATTTTACCCTAAGTAACCCTCCAAGAAACAAAAGAACTCTTTCCCTTCTTGTTCTTTGACGATATGGAAAACAAAAGATGGTGGGAAGTGATCTTTCTTGTTGCTGAGTTCAGGCACTACTAATCTACATAGATGTGATATTAAGTGGGCACTCGAGTCAGAATCTCCTCTCCCTTATAATTCATTACAATATGTGATTCCAAATTTCTTCAGAACCACATGCAATAGGCTCGCCACATGTAAATAAAGCCATCTTCGTACCATTTCGTCATCTCTTTCATGAGAAATTTCTGAAGATTAGGATTCAGATGATGCCGAAACTCATGGGATGGCTTGTTGGATATATGCATCGATGGTGGGCTATTATGTAATAAAGTTATTTCAAATCACTACTTAATTTTAATGAAGAATAACTAATTTGCGTAATAGACCCCTTCATATAATTAAGGTTATGTACCATGATCATCTTGATATCATATAACTAATAATCCAAATGTCGGATCATAGAGGCTGGTGCAGGGTTGGATATCTAAAGGGTAAGATTGAGGACTCAATCACATCGTCAAGCGACTATCAAGAAAGGATTTCGAGCATGAGAAGGAGATAAAAATCCTTACTCCAACGGTTGACATCTGACATCTCTTAATGCAGGTCCTCTTCTTAGGAATAGATATTCAGAGGTATCATATAAGTTAGGTTAAAAAGTTGACTTAGAGAGATTGAGATAACCAAGACCTATATCATATGATGTCATGATAAAAGCACACATACTATGATCAAATAAATATGCATTACTATCTGTTTGAGTTGTGAGTTTATGGATCATGATACCACTAGTGGGGGGAGGGGTGAATAGTGGTTCAAGACACCTTTAAAAACTTTAAGGAATAAGCATCGAGTTGAGAGAAAATATTCAAGCATACTAATAAGCAAACTTGCACAATATTTTTATGTGGAAACCCACCTAGGTAAAAACCACAACCTGAGTCTTCCTGACTCAAGATTTCCTGATTAGACGAGCTAATAAACCACTTCACTAAAGCCTTAGACATTTACATGGATATCTCAACCATTTACAAAGCTGTTGCTTTACAATCTTTGACCAAACACTAAAATCAACACTATAAATCAGATACTATAGCACAAGCAGAAGAACATGCGAGCTTTCGATTTTCTTTTAACTTCCTTAGAGATCTCACATCCAATAACTTCTCTGCACACTTAGGATCAGAGACTTAAAGTCTTGTATAAAGATGTTAATATGGAAACGAGATATATAATAATAATATATTCGGAAAAATTATCTCAACAGATATCATAGAATAAATATTTATGCAATAGCTGGTGATATCTAGTGATAAATAACAGTTGTATAATTGCACAGATAATTCACCAAGAATAGTACATGCAATTATGTCATAAATACCACATGCGGATAAGAAACATCAAACAATAGTAAATATTATCACGATGAGATGAAGCTACCAGAAATATTTTGACTAATCAGAATAACTTGAGAGAAGACCAGCGAATCGAGCACTACTGAACGGTCAAAACTTGCTTCTCATCTTTTCAAAACCACGAACATTCTTCTCAGAAGATCGAACAAGTCAAAGAACATGAGAGAGAATATTGAGAGAACACTTAGAAATAGCTTCTATCTCTTCAAATGAGAATATGAGTGAATACTCGAGTGGCATGTGTTCTAACAATAGGTATGAGGTCCTTTATATAGGAGCTCATGAAAATGGCCGTTGGAAATAAAAATGTTACGAAATTAAATGAATATTTCCCGATATGATCGACCACGTCAATAAGTATGATCAATCAACTATAAATTAATCAATCAGCTAAAAATCAATGATTGATTAGTTGATGACCCTTTGAATGGAATTTGAATAATGATTTATAAGGTCAAAATGGATGATCGACAAGTCAATGATCGATTAGAAGAAATACATAATCGACAAGGAGTGATCGATCAGTCTGAAACATATGGTCGATCAATTCATGAAAAATGATTTTCTTGATATAAAAACTTGTGGTTTTGAATATGCTAGAATTACAACTTCCAAACTAAATACAGTAAAGTTTATTCAAGTTTTTTAAACAAAGAACAAGAAGACATAACAACTGAAACTTGCTTCTTAGCAGAGCTTGCTCGAGATGTAATCCTTAGCAGTCCTGTAATCATAGAAGAATATGCGAGACTATGATAACATCTTGTGTGTGTTATCTTTAAAATCATGGAGAACTAAAGTACTAACAATCTCCCCCTTTTTAATGATGATAAAAACTTGTTCAAAATCTTAAAAAGTTGTAAACAAGTAAGCATAAGTGATTGTCAAGACAAATTAGAGATATGCAAATTATATCAATAACTCAAAATAACTTGAATTACTTATTCAAGTCTTGATTTTATTTTCTCCCCTTTACTAAAAGAACTATAAAAAAACTTTTAATTTATAAGGTGAGTGAGGATTTTAAAAGTCATTTTAATTTTCTACTTTTAATTCTTTAAGCTATTAAATAAGGACTTCAAACGATCAATCCATGTGTAAGCTTCTTTGATAAAGTATATTCTTCCCCTTTTGTTATCAATTAAAAAGACAAGAGAGAATAAAAAAACATGCATACTTCAGCAAAAAATAGTAGGAACAAATACAAAATATTTGTGTGGCACACAAACTAGTTCTAATACAACAAAAAACAAAGAAACTGGAATTCTAAGAGAAACAAAGAACTACAAGGTTAGTTAAAAGGTTCATGATCAAAGTCGTCGCTATGAGATGAAGGTCGAGTCCTCTTGCTCTACTCAATGACTTTGTGAGTGTCTGAGCTGTGCTCGAACTCGGGTGTGCTAGTCTCAGAATCATCTGACTTAGTAGCTTCTTGTTCTTCTTCTTTTTCTTCAGGATCAAGGACTAGAGTGGGCATATAGATTCCCTTGCCTAGATTAGAGGAGGAGGCACCGTGGGATGGAGTTCGAGGTGAAGGCTGATGAGGATTAGGGGCTTGCTGAGGGGCTGAGCGACGAGCACGAGAATGGTGTGCATGGGGTCTCAACGCTGTAGGTGTTGGATCAGAAGGGAACTAGGAAATATGCATCAGATGAATCTCATTGGACATGAGATATATCTTTGACTGATCATTCATGAACTATGCATAGATGCCATCTCCTACTGATGAATCTCCATTTCATCACCTTTACCCTATCGTTTCAGCCTTATAACCCTAGCTAAATGCATGTAAATATCATTATTTTGTACAAATGAACATTCACTTTTTATTATATTTATTGTATACAAAATACTATTTTTAATGCCAAAATTATAGAATAAAGAAAAGAAAAGAAAAATAATAAAATGGCAAAGGTATTTTATGATCCTAAATCCTGAGACCAAGTTAAGAATTGATTTGGTCGACAAGGAATAAAGTATGGGGAGATAAGGTCTAAAAAGACAATAAAAATCCTATTCTTTTATTCTTCAATAATTCATTTTAAGATCTATTTTATTACTAATTATTTATAACTCAAAAAAAACTTTGTAAATGAAAATTATATATAAAAATACATAGAAAAATACAAAATTGATTTTACACAAAAATAATACACAATGTATATTTTATACTCAAAATAAAAAGCCAAAACCCAAACTTCTCAGACCCTTATCTTCTCCATATGAACTCAAAATGCACCAAAATCACTTTAATTATATATAACTTTTAATATTTTATTTAATGAAGGTTTCATTTAATTTGTAGTTAAGATATAAAAGTTAGGTTTTGGACCCCTATTGTACAATATACTAAGTCAAAATGGAAATTATTCTTTCATTTTATATTTTTATACCCTTGTAAATATTATTTATATTCTACTAAAAATACAAAAATAAAATAAAATAATAAAAATTATACTAAAATAAAATATTATACAAAATACATAGATGAATATACTATACTTATACCTATAAATCACATATACCTATTTATTTAAGTGCACATATTACATCAGAAAAATATAACAAAAAAATATTTATGTATATAAAAAAGTTATACATATATAATTTATATACATAAAATAATAAATTAAAATATACAAAATAAAAAATACACATAATATAGGTAAATATAACTATAAAAAACCCTCAAAAGTAACCTATAGTAAATATAGTCATAAAAATAAATAAAATTCATATTAAAATACTACAGAAAATAATAAACATTTTTTATTTTATAACTTAAAAATAAATAATTCATTTACTATTTTATTAATGATTTACAAACAATTATAGGTCAGCTTTTTCATGGTTGGTCCACGGGGACCAACCAGGTTGCGTCGTCAGGTGACCTTGGTCAACTCCTCTAACTAGCCTTGTAGCCCTGTCAGACCTTGTTTGACCCTTCACTTCTTAGATTTTTGCAACTCGCATCTTGCATTCTTTTGGAGAGATTCCTTCTCCACTTGTTCTCCTTGATCCATGATCTACCACTCTAGATCAAATCCTCAAGGATTGCATCGCTGCACCAAGCTGTCCGCCACGATCTTCCCATCCTCTTTGTCACCTGTACATAACTCGAGCCTCCACCTTCTTTGATTTTTCGAATCCCCTCCTTACCATTTCTTCCCCCAAATTCGAGCTCCAGGGCTTGAGCGAGGTGACAGCTCACTTGTCCAGCTCTTTGGCACGTGGGGGAGTGACGTAGAGGAAGGTTCCACTATCTTCGACGAAACTCACCATGAGGTATCCATCTCGTGACCAACATCTGCTCGAGGTCAGTTTTTCTTAGTTTTAGGTCGATTATAGTTTATAATTTTATTTCATGCAATTAAATTTAGGTTTAATCCATCACCTTAGTTGAAAAATCCATCCTTCGTAGTTCGTTGGAGATCTGCTCCGATGAACCACTCAATTGTGCTCCACCTTATTTTCGACCCACCGAACCACCCCATTTCGTTCCCCATGCTTCTTTTATGCCCACGTGCCTCCAGCTCACCTGATCCCCTCTGGATCAGGATTTAAGTGTTCCACCACCAACCCACGTTAGAGCACCTTCGCTACACCCCATCTTCCGCCCATCTTAGCTAATAAAGCCCCCAGGAATCCCCATTTTGCTTGCATGTGCTTTTCCTGCAGTTCGTGGAGGCTAAGGGCCCATCGGGGTCGATTTTAACAACAAGGAAGGTCCCTTGGTCGCTGTTGCTCCACCGAGCCACCATGACCCCACCATTGGGTCCTGGATCCTTCTAAGAGCTTCAACTCCATTTTGCACTAGGCATGAGGTTCCCACCTGGCCGAAGCCTGGACATCTAGCGCGAGGCAGGAGATTTAGGTGGCTGTTCTTTCCTATTCTTGGTGAAGAGCAGCATCCGTTGGATCTTGAGGACGTCCTAGTTTAATTTGCATATTTGGTTCTCACCACCACTCCATCGTCAGAACAGGAGCATGATCTAATCGGGAGCGTTGACCGTCGAAGCAGTATGGGCCGTTGATAGTCCGCTACGTAGATAGGTGAGGAGCATCCAACCACACGTTCAAGCCTTAGTGAGGATAATTTACATTTCATACCCCTATTTTTGTAGCATTATATTTTAGTCTCGTATTTATTTTTAATGTTTAATATTGTTGTAAAAATTTCAAGGAACCCCTATGCAGACACCCCCCCATACTTATCTGAAACCATGTCCTCATGGTGAAGACAAAGTGTAATAGGAGGACCAAAAGAAGGGGTGAGTGATGTGAAAAGTATTTTTGTGTTTTTGTGTTTTTGTTTTGTTTTGTTTTTTTTGTAAAGAGGTGTACCCCCATACTTATCTAATGCAATGTAGTAAAGAGATGGATACAAAGAAAGGAAAAGATACCTATGGGTGTGGACCCACAAAATGTTGTTGGTTTAACATCCCAACTCGACGATTCAGTTTATCAAGAGTATCCAGTGTTGCATGTGAGTGCAGAAGCTATATTCAGAAAACCCAAATGAAACTATTGATATGATACGGATATCCTGACCTAGATGTGAGAGTGCGGTTGATGAATTTGATAAATGTGTGCTCTCATTAATATGGTGAAGACATTAATTGGTTGATGAGTCAGAATGAGAGATGAATTAGTTTGATCTTGGATTGGATGTGATGGGAGGGAAATGGGTGGACTGGTGAAGGGCTCATGGACTAGATATGATATATTGAAGTCGATCTCTACATGATCAAGAATTGATTCCTCCATGAGGTCCTCTATATATTGTGATAAAACATCATTTTCCCTCAAATAATCATCATGGCTATCCTCAGTGGCATCTATTGTGAATTTCATTTCAGTTCTCTTCTTGAGCCACAAAGATGATTCTTTCCAAGACGTATGATTAGGAGATTCAGAGGCCAGGAGTGGGGGAATATTAACAAATGGATGATTTTCTTCAATTGTTTTGAGTAGTTCCTCGGTATCATCCCAAAAAGGATCAGAGAATAGAAAATCACTCTGATCAGACTCGGTAGTAGAAGATCTATTTATATAGTCATCGACTGAATTCATTTGATCTTCTTTCCTTATGGTGGGGGTAATGGAATTGGAAATTTCATCTTTGAACGAGTCATCGTAAAAAATATTCAGCATATCATCATGTGTTGGTTGGAAGGGAGTTTTGGTGCATGAAGAGGTCAACTCATTGTCTGATATATCCTCAGAGACTAACTCAAAATATGTACTTTCCTTAATTGAAAAATCACATCCGGAATCAACATCAAATGATATATCTCCTTTTGTTTCTTCTTCCCACTCAACATAAGTGCCATCCTCAATTTCAACTTTTGTCTCATACCAATCGATATCATTAATACACCGAGGTTCATAACTTCCAAAATCGTCTGAGGAAGGATCAATGCTATCACCAAAACATGTCTTCATCTTTGGCATACCCAGGGTTGAAGTTAATTTGAGATCAGTATTTAGTGTTTCCCAGGCTTCATCTAATTCAAAAATTTCTCGATCAGTGAGAGGACATGGTGGGGCTTCAAGTGCAGAGTCTAGATGACACATGTCCTTATGAGTGAGTTGTGAGGTGTTCAGACTAACCTCCCGAGGGTCTTTGGTGAGATGGATGGGGGCAAAATCATCAAGAATAACACAGTTCTCTATCCATCCACAGTCCTTAATTTCAGAGTAACCAGAAGTAGGGGTGAAATGATCCACAGGAATAATTTCATCATTGATTTTCAATTCCACTTTCTCATCTTCACAGTCAAAATGTGCCTTGGCAGTGACCAAGAACGGTCCTTCAAGTATGTTGGGTCTCTCACTTGGTGTATTGGCTTGATTGGACTTTTGTTGTGTTGCAACCAATTGCTGAATGGCCTGGGTTAAAGCATCAAAATCCACAGCTGAGGTTGGTTGTGTTAGCAAGGGCTCAATCAGCTGTTTGGGTTGGATGTGATTTTGGACCCAATGGACTGTGTGCTCTGCTGCAGAGAAATAACGCGTGCTGATTGGTGGTGGTAGGATGAGAGGAGCTATGGTATGTCAGATTGTCGCATTCTCTTCTCTCAAAAGTTGTAGCTGTTGGAAGCTGAGGTCTATGGTGTTCGGTTTCTCTGCTCCCATGTCTCCTAGGTTAGGTGAGTTTTCAGATTTCTCAGTCGAAGGAGACTGATAGGGTCGTAATATAAAGATTGTTGCAATGGATTTTTCAGAGACCTACGACCTAGCATACACAACACAATACACCAGACAATTTGTTGATTCACCAACTCACACAAAAATTGCCGCGGAAGCGGTTATCTTTCGATTTTAATTTCATGATTCGACAAAAGTTTTCAGAGAAATTAAAGTCCTTAAGGATGAGGTGGGTGTGGAAGATTGTGAGAAATCGATGTCCTAATCCGGATGGGGGATCCAGGGTACGGTACTCAGATCGAGGATCTGCTTCTTCCCACAAGAACCTGTGCCCAACATGTTGAGGACTTACGATCTCTCTCTGCAATCCCACGTAACACCAGGGATTTTTGTCTCTATCCAAGGGTTCTATGTGCTCGTGATTTTTGTGTCATACACGTGCATCAAACAAGCATTCAGATTTTTTCCGCTTTCTGCTCGGGTCACTGCGGTGGCCTTTCAAGCTTATCTTTTTAAATGATCAGTACACGATTTGATGGTCTTTTTAGGTGAGCAGAGGGAGAAGACCACATAGATGATGCAAAGAAGAAGTGTTTTTAATTTTTTTTCGATTTAAGTTCAGAGCGCAAACAAATGCAGGAAATTTTAAAAGCCTAAGATGCCTAAGAGAAAGAGGGACTCACAGTGCCCGCACTTCTGGCGCTAATCCGTAATATTTTGTCCTGCTGATGGTGAGCTTTTTCGAGAAGGGAGGGGGGAATTAATATTACAAATTTTTTTACCAAATTACAAGTTTGCTAAAAAAATGCATGAAAAGACAAGTAATTTTTTTTCTTTTTGAAGCCTAAGTATCTGCAAAACAAAAACAAAAAAAATAAAGGGATTAGATAATTGAAAATGAGTAAAAATGAAGAAGAAAAATTGCAAACGTTGCTTAGTCCCCGGCAACGGCGCCAAAATGTTGATGCGATTTTATGCGGTTTAAAAAGTTGTTTTTACCACGTCGTTGTTGTTCCACGCAAAATCGCAATCAAACAAATAAAATACAACTACGAGCACGAAATATGTAAGCAAAAAGTATGCGACAAGTAGAGGTTCGAATCCACGGGGACTAAACAAATTTGCAATTTTATTTCGACATTTAACACAGAATGATAAGTGAAATATATGAAATGCAACTTGGAAAGGAAATACTTCAAACAAATGCAATCTAAGCAATATGGAAAGTAAAGATAAAGCATGAAATACTCGGAATAAAAGATGGTTCAAGAGTTTAGATGCAAATGACATATAACTAAACAAGAGAGAAGGAAATAGTGTTTCTCATTCACGCATGAAGCTGTTGCACTTTGTTGTTCCTCGTGACAACGATGATAACTGCTGGACGCGAAGTGGGATGGAGCGACAAATGCTCCGAGTACGGGCTGGAGGTAACCGCTGGAGTGTCGGGGAAGAAGGGGTTGCGGTCAGTGGCTGCTATGCACACGAGAAGAACATTGGTGCGCAGTGGCGGAGATGCACTGAAGAGGACAGCTGCTGTGCACGGTTGGAAGGCTGCTGGATGCTTGGACAGCCGCTGGGGGCTGGAGAGTGGCTGAGGCACGCACAGCATGTGGGCTGCACTAGAGAGGAGATGGCCGATGGCTGGATGCAAAGGCTACTGGACGTGTAGCGGAATGTGCGGGGAGAGAACGTGCATGAGGAGACGAGAATGGGGAGGGCCTTGTGCGTTACTCGTGTACCTGCCAAAGGAAAAAAATGAGAGAGAGATGGAGAAGGAGAGGAGAGTGCGAGTGTGCCCGTGCAAGGATGGCGGATGGGCACGTAGTTGGCTGCCGGTTTTGAGAACTAGAGGAGGACTGCAACTAGAGTGCACTGGAGGAGGAGAGGCTGCTCACAGCGGCGTTGTTGGCGCTGGGCATGCGTGTACCTGCAGAAAGAATAAACGAGAGGGAGAGAGTAGAGGGAGAGAGAGATAGAGTGCGAGAGAGAGAGCGAGTGCGTGAGTGCATGAAAATGGAAAGGAAGGGTATGCGTGAATGCCAAAACCATGAGGGAGGGAGTGCTATGCGTGAATGAAAATGATGAGAGAGAGAGGGGTCGAATATGGAGGGAGAGTGCCATTTTATAATGGATTTTGCTTGGAGACATGCCATGCAAGTGAAGACAAAATACCATTATTAGTGTAAGGAGAGTTAATTGTTTTTGCATGGGGAATGCATATGTGTAGTCGGCTATGCATGGGAATGGGAGAGTGATTTTTATTATTGCATGGGGAAGGCATATGTGTTGGTGGCTCTTTATAAGGGAATAAAGAATGGAGTTTTTATACTAACTTCCCTCTCTTTTCTTATCAACATAAATGTTAAAGAAATGTATGTGCATCAATGTGCTAGTTGTTGATTAAAACTCCATGACCTTTTGAGTTATTATTTTTTTAGAATAAAGCAAATTTCTTCAGGCTGATGATTTTAAAAATGGATGATCATTTGGTTTTGGTAAAATAATATTTCCCATTATATAACCATATAGTAGATATTATTGGGAATAGTTCATCAGGATGTAGAATCATGAATGTGTCGATTTTATTCTGTGTAATTTAGAGGTTTTCTTTTGTTGTGTACATGGAATAAATTGGACATGGATTATGTGATTTTGGAGTTTATAGATCAATCATTCAGGTTTTATATCACATAATTTTATCATATTATCTCTGTATATATTGTAATCATCATGGACTTCATCTCACACACCCCTCGCTTATTCTGCCCTCTAGAGCTCATCAGAGCTTCACCCCATACTCATGAGCTAACCCCTGCAGGAAAGACCAAGGAAGGGAGCCTCTTCGAGGCTCATCGACTCGTAGGAGCACTCCTAGATTCTCCTCGACCATTCGACACCTCCAGAGCCCTACAGAGCATTTTGACACTGTAAGCCATTACAGAGGGACCTCAAGATTCTTTTGAAGCCATCGGGAGCTCGGAAGGAACCATCGACCTCGAGATTTTGCTGAACAAAGCTCATCCAGCTGGTTTTCTTCACGTGTTCTTCGTGAGGACCTAGCTATCATTGGATTGAGAGACACTTCCAGTTGATACAACAACTGTTTGAAGAGCGTCGCCTCAGCCATCAGATCCAGAGCAGAGATCTAATCTCTGCCGCTCGTGCAAAGCATCATCGCCTCACCTGGAATCACCACGTGTCAAGTGGACACCATCAGACCGTCCGTTTGCACGATATGAGGGTATTTTGCATGTCAACCCTCGTACATTTTGCATTTTAGTTTTCATGCTCAAACTTTTTTATGCAGTTCAATTATTTATGTAATATTTATGATTTTTACCTTAAGTTTTCTGGTATTTGGAATATAATCCATGCCAGCTCATCTTACGTGCGGACCCACATGAGGTGGGCATTTTGCACCATGCCTCTAAAACTTCTGGTATTTCATTTTGGTCCAGAAATTATTTATCCCAATTATAAAATTTTGGAAAAATTGCAGAAAGGCTCTGTGCTTTTATGTTATTTCCATTTATGCCCTTGTTAGGCGACGAATGTTTTATTTGTGTGGAGAAATTGAAGGTGTATCCCTTAGGGTTATTTTAGGGTTTTGAGAATCATAAAAAACTTTTCTTAAATTGCATTTATACCCCTGTCAGCATGTATTTTCTTTTTATTTCATTTTTGAGATTAAAAATAGCTCTTGTCATCTAAAAAATCCTAGAAAATAAATTTAAAAACCCTATAACTATACTTATCATATATATTTTGCGTGGGGTATTTTGAGTTGATTGTCTTTTTATAAAAAATCAGTTTATGAGATATTTTCACCGTCTCCTTAGAAAAATCCAAAAAATATAAAATCTTTTTAAAATCCTATAAAATTATTTCCTAGTTATTTTGATATATTTTATCATCCATCCAAAAATGAAACAAAAATATAAAAGAAAAAAAACTAAAAATATCAAATACTAAAAACTTTATAAAAATTTTCGAAAATTCATAAACATCCCAAAAATAGTTATCTTTGCTATGTAACTTGTATTTTGAAGTGTATTCTGAGTTGAAAATAGTTTTGGGATTTTTGAGGTGGTTTAATATTTTTAAACACAAAAATACTTCAATTTGTGCATTTCTTCACTATTTTGCCTTTTTAATTCAATTAAAAACCATTAAAAATGTTAAAAAAATCTCCCGAATATCACAAAATCAATACAAAATATAAAAAAACACAAAAATACTTGATGTCTTGATTTTTGATTATTTATTATATATTCTATCTACATATTACCTATATTACACATATATATACCTATATAGCTACATTATATTTTCCAAAAAAAGAGAAATTAAAAGTAAAAAAGAAAAAAAATATAAAAATATAAAGCCAAAAAATATAAAAAATACGAAAAAAGATAAAAAAAATGTAAAAATTAAAACCCACCAAAATCATATTTTGGATAAGTGATTAAAAGACAAATTCTTGAGATTGATCGTTATATCTTATCTTGCTATACACTTTTGTTCCCTATGTTTGGCCCCTACTTGCTTGTCACTATAGATCTTTACTAGGGTATATAAAATTTTGATTCACACTTGCATAGCGTGATTTATTCATTGTGTGGGTTGATTGTTGACTGGCAATCGTTGAGAAGTCATCACATCGACTGAGTCCTTGGCTTGTAAGGCTCATTTTAGACCTCTCGATTTTGCCTTCATCAAATGGTGTCATTACTGGGGAGCATTGGTTTGTAGAGTAGTTTGTCTTTTTACTTGCTTAGCCATTTTTGAAATTATTTCCTCTCATTTGATTATCAATTTTTGAATTGTCTGACATCTTATATTTTTGTCTTCTTGCGAGGGACCACAGACCAAGGATGATAGCCTAGGCGATCCTACACAACCTTGGGATGGGGAGCCGACTATTTTGACCTAGCCGATAGGAGAGAGCATGAGGCTCCAAAGAGAGGATAGTTAGAATAGGACCATTGTGTGAGATAGAAAATTATTTATTTGAACTATTAATTTGTAACAATATAGGTACATTGAACTTTGGACATTTGGACCCAATTCCAAGTGTTTGCTTACTTGAGGGTTCACCGAATTTTGTCATGTTTTTCTATCGCCTTGTTTATTTTGTTTATCACATTTTGAGTTTTCCGCTTTATTTTCATTTATTTTGTGGAACGAGCCCGTAGTTTTTAGGCTTGCTTGATCGTGTAGCGTAAGGCCAAACACCTAACTATTTTGCATGCATCTATAGTCTTTGTGTTGGAACTTAGTATAATTAATTGTTGAATACTTAGTTTTGAAATTGCATACCAAGAGAGGTCATATACAACGCTTGCAGGACCCATTGTGGCGGGCATCGATCAACATCGAAGATCAGACTTAGGTTTCAGTCTGAGTATTTAACATTTGGTTCTTTACGTGTAGCAATTGCCTATTTAGGACAATTTCCGTGTGCATATCGGCATATAGCATAGGTTTAAAAATTCATGTTTTGTATCTCGCTTGGAGAGAGCTGGAAAGCACTGTAAGTCTTCTAACTGGGCATTCATCATTTAGGCACTAAGGTGAGCTTTCCATCTTAGTATCGCCTTGCATTACTTTGTTGCTATCTCCCTCTGTTTTTGGATCACATACGAATTCAAGAAAATACAAAAAACGTTAGGCTCTTGTATTGAATTGACTCAAAATAAGTGATAACACAAAAAAATTAAAAAAGGGGATGCTAAAAATACTTGACCTAAATAAAACTGATTAGTTGGACTCATTGCATTGGGTGAGCAACGCCCTAATTTGTTTTCAGGTAGCAATGAAAGGTCTCCTTCCTAGTGAGTGAGCGTTATCGTAAGGAATAGAGCCCAAAACCTAGTCTGTGGCTTCCTTGTGCATCACTTGGTTTCTGAAGTATTGGCTCTTCTATCTTACGTAGACGAGTAGGGCTTGGTCAACAATGATGTTCTCTATTTTATAGAGCATCGAGCTTCTTCAAAGTATTGAGATTAGGCCAAGCCTTCACGGGGGTGTCTGTCTCATCGTCTTGCGTCTGAGTAGGTCCTTGCATGCTTACGGGTGGTTCCATTGTGAGCAAGATCCGAAGTAGTGGTTTCGCCTTATCAGCTTCCTCACTCTATTTCTTTGGCTGAGTAGGGATTCAAGAAGGGTTACAAGGACCTTAAAAAGTGCAGACTACATGTTACAAAGGAGGAGGACAAGTACGAGATACTTTTCTAGTAGCACTCTCGCTCCTATAAGATTAACGCTTTAAGACTCTTTCAAAGATAATTGCTTGAAAATCAAATCTAAAATTTATAAAGATAATTTATGAACCTTCGCGGCTTCACGGGTTGAGTTGGTGAATCCATTGCTTTGTGTTTGCTTGATTAGCTCCATTGAGGTCAATATCAAAAATATTACGCATTTGCGCCATTTTGCTTTCTTCCTCTTTGACAATTGCGAACTATTCTAATGTTTTACACTCCTTTTATTTCTCGTTGACCTTCGTATCCTTCATCCATATCAATCTTCCTCTTGATCTTCAAGATGGCGACACATGGACAACTTAGTCGAGAATTTGTCGATACCTACAACGACTCCATACGTTCATCTTCTCTAATAATTTGAGGCAATTCCCGAGAACCAGGTTCGAACTCCACAAACCGATCTCCAGACTCCCCGTCTTCTCTAATAATCTGGGATCACTCTTGTTCCTAGATCTGCCCATTTTGGATGGGCATTAATTTCACTCCATATAGATCGTCGTCCTTAACAAAGTTCTGTGTTGACCTGAACACAAAACACTTTTCTACATCTGGTGCTACAATTTAGACTGATCGGGGTATTCTTCCTTACACAAACCAAGAACCCAATCTCGAGCCAGAATCGCAAGCAAAATCTGAAATGATCGGTGGAAGAGGAAAGGGATCACAACCCCAACCTGATGAAGAAGGAAATCAGGGGGAGGATCTGTTTAATGACTTGAGGAGGAGAACTAATGAGAGAGATGCCATAAGAGAGGATGATGTGAATCGTGATGATGACTTTCATAAAGGAGATGCAAAAGACGATCTGTCAGTAGGTGGACCTCGTTACGAAAGAAGAAAGGGGAGGCTTCCGCAACCGAAGACTACACTTAGACAAACTTACAACCTTGGAGCGGGCTGTATCACTTAATGGATCAAAATTCCACAAATTCATGCCCATTTCGAGCTGAAGCTGTAGTTTCTATCCATGATCCCTACTTTCCATGGGAATACTACAGAGGAACCATACATCAACCCATAAACATTCAGCGGCATCTGCGCCACAACTCATTACCCCAATATCCCGTTAGGGGTGATCAAGATGACTGCCTTTCCTTTCAGCCTCCAGGGCAAGGCCTTGTATTGGGTCGATCACTTGGGAAATGTAGTAACGACCTGGGAGGAGTTAAAGTCTGCATTTCTCCACAAATTTTACCCTCTAGGTCACCTAAACCAGATGCATGTTCGCATCTCCAGCTTTTGTCAGCAGCTCTACGAGACGATACATGAAGCGTGGGAGAAATTTAAGGATCTACTGGAAAAGTGTCCCCACCACGAGAGCCCAAAGACTAGTCTCATGCAACATTTCTTTGGTGGGTTGACACTCGAAAGCCAAAGGCTTATCAATGCCGCTTGTGGTGGCTCACATTTTAACAAGGATGAGGATGTTGTCCTGGGACATTTTTGAGGATATGGACAATAGAGAGGCCTCTCAATCTTCATCACGTGTATACATGAAGATGCCTGCCACTAGACACAAGCCTGTTAATAAGGCTACTCATGCCGAAGACAAGGATAAAAGCTCCAACCTCAACATCATTGGGAGCCACTTGTCTAAGGTAGACATCATAGAGAAAAGGTCACAGGACCTTGATAATATTTTTGTCATTGAGAAGATAATCCAGGGTTTGGAAAAGCTCCATCTGATTTCCTAGAAGTTGGAGCAGCTCGTTTGAGCCTTGAATGCCAATACTTACAACTCTGTGTCTGCCACTGTCAAGACGCCCGCTGAGCAGAAGGAGCCAATATCAACACAACCTCCTCAGTCGAGTCTCCTGCAGCCCCAACCTATCCACCACGTATACTACATGCAGGTCTCAGAGTAGCCCCCGCAGTCCCAGAATCGGATGGTTGTTTATCAACCTGAGATGTTACCAGCTTACCCAGAGTAGTTTCCTCTTCCCCCGCCGCATATTCAAGGGATAAATGGTGTGTAGGAGCATGAACAATAGCTGACCCATCCTCAGGAACACTCTCAAGGTCAGAACTCGACCAACTGGCCACACCACCAACAATAACAGGGAGGAAGGAACTTCCAATCCTACCCACCCCAGAACCACCGGCCTCCGCAATATGGGAACCCTTGGAGGAAAGGATATCGACAACAACAACATTCCAGCTACCGTCATCAGGGCTTCCCTCCGCACCAACCAGCTGCACAATATCAAATTTTTTCTCCCTCTCAGCAGTATTCATAGTACTCTTCTTGACCTTCCCCTCACCATTTTTTACAGGGTTACCAACAACAACCTCCCCTGCATTATCGGAGTTAGAGGCCTCAACTTGGCGACTCTTCTGAGGCTGCATCGGTGTACCCAACCCTTACTTCCTTGGAGCATCTAGTGAAAAACATGGATGAGATGATCCATAAGATCGATGCCTTGCAGTTGTCAAGACCGTCGTACCGGCCCAGGTCGAGGCTAATCCGAATAATTTCCACCGCAAGGAGCATGTAGTATGCAATGATCTCTCAGATTCAGGTAGAAATGATTTGTTTATATCGAACACTGCTACTCTCAGGAGCGGTAGAGCACTGTAGCCATCATCATCAACGAAGAGAAAACATCTTGCATCTGACGGGGAATCGTTAGTCGGCCTGCATGAGGGCCGACCAACATTTTTGGAGGATCACCAACTACAGAAAAATCACAAAAAATGAAGAAAATAAAAAAAGACAACAACAAACCCGATGGAGACCAACCAACATTAGAGACGCTTGCACGTGCCGTAGACCCAACACCACTCTTGAAGAATCCTACACATGTAACGGATCCAAAGCCAACACATGAAGCTGATCCTGCATATCTTGGTCCACAACTTGTAGATGATTTTACACATTTTTTGCCATCTACATGTAAATAATGATAGGGACAAAAATTTGAATGACACAATTTCAGATTTTGTAAATATTCCTTTCCCATAGGCAATGAAAAAACACAGAAAATGAAAATTTTGAAAAATGCTTTGTCTGATTCTAAAATTGTGGAAATCATTCAAAATTTTGTCTTGAATATGCCTTTGATGAAAGCTCTTGAGTAGATGCCCGCTGTGAAGAAAGGATTAAAAGATGCATGTACGACACAACAACGACCTCATCCGCACAATGCAATAAGTCGAGGTAGAAAGTCTGAAAAGCACATTTTTACAATGGCCACAATCAATGCCGTCGGCAATCTCCCGAATAAAAAGCCAGACATAGGAGCACCCCTCATTTGCCGTCAGAAGTTTAACCAAGAGTTTGAATGCACTTTGCTCGACATCGGGTTTTCTGTCAATTTAATGCCAGCTTCACTGCTCAACGAATTTAGGTTAGGATCGCTCAAGCCTACAAAGATGATTATGGAATTTGTAGACAAATCCGTCAAGCAACCTAGGGGCATGTTGGAGGATGTGTTCATCACTGTGCAAGGGATGCATTTCCCTATCGATTTTGTTGTACTAGAAATGGACATCTCCACTCCTGTACTCCTCACCCCTATCATCCTTGGCCAACCACTCCTACAAACAACCAATGCAGTGGTGAATTACAACACTAGAGAGATCACATTTTGCTCCAGCAATAACAAAGTCAAGATAGAGACTGTATCCAATGCGAAGCCTACAGAGGAAACACTTGCAATGGGTGTGCGTGTGATCAACCATTCTGAAGACTGCAACTTTTTAGTTGAGATTCAATATACCAACTGATGAATCTCCATTTCATCACCTTTATTCTATCATTTTGACCTTTAAAATCATAGCAAATGCATGTAAATAGCCTTAAATTGTGCAAATTAACATTCATTCTTTAATGTATAAATACTGTATAAAATACTATTTTTAATGCCAAAATTATAGAATAAAGAAAAGAAAAAGAATAAAATGTCAAAGGTACTTTATGACCCTAAACCTCGAGACATAGTCATCTTGGTGACTAGGTCAATAAGGAATAAAGTATGGAGATAAGGGTCAAAAATACAATAAGAATCTCTTTTATTAATTCATTATCTATTCATTTTTGGGACCTGTTTTATTTTCTATTTATTATACCTCAAAAAAACTTTGAACATAAAAGTTATATCGAAATTGATTTCGTACAAAAATAATGTATAATGTACTTTTTATACTATAAATAAAATTCCAAAATCCCAACTTTCTAGACCCATATCTCCCAAATAATAACTCAAAATGTATGAAAATCACCCCTTTAATTGTATATAACTTCTAATAAGCTATTTAATGAAGGTGGTTTCATATTTTTGGATTTAGTATTTGAAAGCTAGGTTTTGGACCCCTATTGTACAATATACTTGAATAAGATAATCATTTTTATTTATTCTTTATTATTTTATACTTTTATATTTTTTATAATTTTTAAAATATTATTTATATTATATGTACATATTAAAACCATAATAAAACAATAAATAAACATTTAAATAAAATAAAATACAAAAATACATAGATGAATATAAAATATGCATACTTATATTCTATACATGTCTATTTAAGTGTAAATTATATATCAAAAAACTATAATAAAAATAAATTTAAGTATATAAAAAGAGATTATAATTATATAACAGAAGAAAGCAAAATATTAAAATAAAAAAATACAAAGTAAAAATAAAATAATCTAAAACATAAATAAATATACTTACGATTAAGCCCTAAAAACTAACTTGTAATTATAACCTATAATAAATAAATAATAATAATAATAAAATACTTTATAAAACAATAAACAATTTTTTATTTTATAAATTAAAACTAATAAAATAATTTAATATTTATTACAGAATTTTAATATATTTTCGGGCAGCTTTTTCCTGGTTGGTCCATGTGGACCAACCAGGTGGCGGGGAGTGTTGACTTCAGTCAACTCTTCTGTCTCGCCCTACGTCCTTGTCAGACCTGGCTTTTGGACTCATTTCTCGATTTTTCCATGCTGCTCCTTTCACCAATCGTCATGGATTCCTTTACAGCCTTTTCTCCTCGATCCACCCTCATGCACGCCCATGCATCACCTCGAGGATTGAATCACTGATGCGGCTGATCTCCGTAGATCTTCGGAGCCCTTTGTCCACATGTACAACAGCACTTCACCTCTTTCCTCTTGATTTTGAATCCTCTTGGGCAATCGTTAGACTTCTCTCCTTTGCGCTTTGGATCGAGGAGGGTGACAACCTCCTCCCCAACCACTTGCTGCAAGGTTAGGCGTGTCCTAGGGTGGTTCCACCATCATCTCCGGCCACCCGACCATTGGGGTCCGATCTTGCAACATAGCTTTGATAACCATTTTTCCTCTTTCTTTGGCTTAGTTTTGGTCTTTAGATTAATTCAATGCATTTATTTTATCGTTTCATTGTGTAATATAGTGTAAATCTCCACCTTCATAGTTTGCCAGAGCCCCCCCCCCCCCTCTGACGAACTTCTCCACCGTGATTCACTTGTTCCCGTCATGCCAAATAACCCCCATAACCTTACCCATCACCTCTCCTTCATACCATACCACCCCATACACCCAGATCCATCACGAATATGGAAATCTGAGGTCGTTCTTCACCACCACTTGAGACCTCTCCGTTGCACATCACCCCACTCCATTCACCCACAAAAATACCTCGGTTCCGATCATATTTCTTTGCAAGTGCTAACATTGAAGGATCCAAGCGCTATAGCCTCCATCAAGGTGATTTTGGAACAAGTTGCAGGTACCTGATCTCCCGTCTTCTCTGAGCTCGCTCGACATCATCTGAGCCCCAATGTACCTCTTGAAGGTGCCATTTGGTGTGGAGGAGCCCCTGCTCTATTTTGCCCTTGACCTAAAACATCCACATGACCAGAGGGACACCGGAGGACGAATCAAAGCTCGGATCAATCGAGTTCTTGGAGAGTTCCTCCGATGCTCTTTCTGTCGTTAGATCTTTTATTCCCTCCAGATCGCACAGTTAACATTGGATGCAGTGAACCCGATCCGTCAGATTACCTGGGGTTATCTACTCTCAGTTGTCACCTACCAAGTGGTATCGCACATCGAGGAGGCGCCACGTGTCAAGTGGAAAGAGATCTGTCGTCTGATCATGCTTAGGTCTGGATATTTTGCATTCTTCACCCAACCAATTTTTGTATTTTAATATTAGACATAAACTTTCATTGGACGTTCATATTATTTTGTAATATGTAAAAAAGGCCCCCATACTTTACATATTTGCTATCTAGTCCATGCCAGTTCACCTCATGTGGCCGCCTACGTGAGGTAGCATTTTGTAGGCGTGCCCCTGCGACTTTATGTATTTCGTTTTAGTCCGTAAACTTTTTATTGACATTGTAACTTTTTGTGAAAATTGTAGAGTGTCCCTCTTCCTTTATTTTATTTATACATATGCCCCTACCAGTTTAGTATTTTTTGTGCATTTGCTTGACTTATTAAAAATAGATTTTGTGCTTGCAAAATTCCAAAAAATAGACTTAAGTGCCTGCTATAGTGTAGTTTTACGTTACATTTTTGTATTTCATTTTTCAGAATTTTTTATTTATTAAAAACCATTTAGAGCACAAAAAGTCACTATTTGCAATATAAAATACCTAAAAAATATAAAATCCTTATGAAACATTCTAAAATATAGTTTTCACATTGATTTAGTTATCTTACAACTCCATACCAAAAATAAAAAACAATAGAAAACTCTTAAAAATTGAAAATCCTCAAAACCTTTATAAAAATCTAAAAAAATCTTAAAAATTCTATTTTTTCTATTTTATAATTTTCTTTATATTATTATCTATATATTAAAATTGATTTGGAAAATTTTGGACTTAATTTGCAATTTTTAGTTTCTATTTCAATTATTTAGCTAATCCCTGATTTAGGTATTTTCGACCTAAAAATCCATAAAAATTAGCAAAATTCACTAAAAAATCACAACAACAGTAAAAAATTATTTATAACCAAAAGTATTTAATTCTGTAATTTTCCTTTATTTTTAGTTATATTTATATCCTTATAATCCTATATTTTATATATAGCCTTATACATTATTATATATATTTTATAAAAAAAGAAATTTAAAAAATATAAAAAGAAAATATAAAAGTATAAAGTTAAAAACCAAGTATACAAATATAAAACAAAAATAAAAAAAAATACAAAATTAAAACCCACATAAAAAATAGACAAAGAACACACAATCAGCTTTGTGCATTCATTTGCCCGATCTATCCTTTTCTGCTCCCTTTGTTTGACCTCTACACATACTTGTACCTATACACATCCTTGTTATAGAGTTATAATAAATTACAACTTCACACTTACATTTCATTGCTTGATTAATTTATGGATAATTGTTGTTTGAATTCATTTTCGTGAGCGGTCACCACAACGACGCTGATCGTGTTCGATTAACAGACCCTCGCAAAAGTCATTTCAACAGATGGTGCCATTGTTGGGGAGCAACTACGCATAGATTGGTGTTGCCTGATTGTAATTTATTTGTCTATTTTCCCTTTATTTATTTTCTTATTTATTTGATATTATTATTGAGCTATCTAACAATTTTATTGTTTACTTTGTTGTGAGGTATCGCGGATCGAGGGAGGCTCTTCTAGGATCCTATGCAGCCACATGAAGTCGGCTTCTGATTTATGACCTACCACCAAAGGGGACTTAGAGAAATTTTGATGACAAAGCGACTTGCATTTTTATTTCATTTATTTTGTAATTCAAGTGAGAGAGAGGCATTAATTATCATACACATGACTCTCCAGGATTTTACATACTTCAGGAGGTCCTGTGCCCGAGGGATGGCTACCTTGGGGGCCTCGTTGATTTTCTCATGTTTTTCATCACTTTTCTTTTATTTTGTTTCACGATTTTGTTTTCTTTATTTTGTATGATTGAGCCCTAGTTGTAGGATCTGCTTGTCGATAGATTATGGCCAAACACCTAATTACCATTGCATGCTCCTATAGTTCTTGTTTGGACTTAGTCAAATTTTGAATGCCTTTTACTTAGTCTTGGAACTGCGTGACGCGAGAGTTCTCCATACAACGTTTGCATGACCTACTGTGGTGGGCACTGAGGAGGCTCCAAGATCGGACCCTTTGGTTCTATACATAGGATAATTTCTTCGGCTTGCATTTGCATATAGATATGTTTCAATTCTGCTTGGCATCTTTGCATGTAGAGAGCTGGAGGCAAGGTAGGCATTTATGCTTTGGAATGCATCATTGATTTCACCTCACATTGCTTTTTCGGCTTTCTCCCTCTGATTTTGATCACCTAGGTTGCTAAAGGAATTGACTCCTCGTTAGGTGCATGCATTTCTTATTAAAAATACAAAAAAAGTGATAAAAATAAAATTGGGATTACTAAAATTACTTGACCTTAAAATCAACCAAAAAGGAATAATTATCTTGGGGCGAGCAATCCCCTCATTGTGTTCGTTTTAAATTGCTTACGTACACACTAAGTTAACATCAATGTTTGAACAAATTTATGATTCTCACCTATTCTAAAAAACAAAAAAGATAAAAAGATCAGACTTTCACGGTCTATACCGAGTTGAGTAGGTGAATTGAGGGGTGTGTTTTGTTTTGCATGTTTTATGATTGCTTGTGTGCATACTAGATCCTTCTACACATTTGCACCTTTTTCTTCACATCTTTTGACTTGACCTTCATGCTCTCCCGATCATTTCTTTTATTTCAGAGATGGTCAACTAGAGTGCTTTTTATCTGGACTTTGTGGATCCCTCGTACCCTCCAGCCGGTCCACCTCCATTTTTCCAGGAGGATTTTGCTCCTGATTTTCATTCATATCTGCCTCAACTACAGTATCAGCACTCGAACTTCTATCCACTTCCACCTTCACATTTTCTTCCTTCACAAACCGAGACTGACCTATTGGAGTTATCTTTCATGGAGTCCACACTTGAGCACTCGACCCAGGTGATGGAGCATATGAGACAGAGGATTGATGACGTCACTAGTATAAATAAAAGCGACCATGATACTCCACCATTTGATGATATGGGTTCATTCTAGGATTTCTATGGGAGCTTGCAGTCGCCCAAAATACAAAAAGAAAAATTAAAAAATAAAAAAAGAATTTGGGAGACACTTTGTTTATTCATGTTGTGAGGAGAGAGCCCATCTGCCAGATCCTTTGAGTACACATTCATTCACATCTTGTCCCACCTATGACCCCGAGGACGACACCGTACAGACTGCTCCTAGTCGTCCTTGTGTAGATGATGATTCTGATCTCCTCCCTTGTATGGAGGAGATCCAAAAATTCAAAAAAATGTTGATTGAACCTAAAGTGGTGGCTACTATTCATGAGATCATTGATGCTCCACTTCGCCAGGCCATGACCCATTTATCTACTACTCAACCCAAGAAGAGAAAGCAAAGGAGTAGATCTGAGCATCATATCTTGACCATGGCCACTTCCCACGCCATTACCAACCGTCTGTTTTCTAGGAAAGGGAACACTACTACACCATTCATTAGATGCACCATTTCTGACTTTTCATGTGATCACACTATCCTTGACGGTAGTGCTTCAATTAGCATCATACCCTTACTACTTGTACAGTCTCTTCAGTTAAGGCCTCTCAAGAAAATCGGGAAGATCGTATAATTTGCTGATGGATCTATCAAGAGGCCGAAGGGTATTCTAGAGAAAGCTGTCATTTTGATTTAGGGCATGATGTATAATTTCGATTTTGTTGTATTGCCCATGGAGACCTCCACTAGGGAGCATTCTCCAATCATCCTGGGATGACCCTTTCTTGCCTCTACAAGAGTCGTTATTGATTACGGATCAAGAGAGATTCGTTTCCATCTTGATAATGGGAGCGCTGTGGTCATCACTGCACCCACTGCCGACCAGAGACCTGCATCTGATGTAACCGCACCTATCTTAGCTGACCCTAAGGACTATGACCTTGATGAGACTATCCAAAATTTTTGTTGTATTTTGGATTCTACTGAGACCCAAGAATTCCTCTCCAAGGAGGAAGACTCAGAAAGCATATACCTTGGAGTTCCCTTTTCTGGTACTTGACTATGTGTCGATGACATCTGCAGGATTTAAACGATTGACACCTTTGAGTGAAGGGCAGATCAAACTGATGAGGCTGAATTTGATTTGATTGCTTTTATAAATGAATTCGGGCCTTTTGATGAGGATGATAATACGATTGAGACCATAGAGGACGAGCATGACCTTACTACATCCATAGATGAGTTTGTTCCCTTTTGTTTTGACCTAGCTGAAACTCACCAGGATGGACTTGACTACTTCCAATGATGAGTTCGAGCTTTTTCACTTTGATATTTACGATACCCTCAAGGCCGGACCTACCGACACTACTTCCACTAATCGGTTCGTGCCTGCTCACTCTGAGACCGCTGAGGATACATTCCTGGTCGATCCTGATCGGTTTGTGTCTAATGATGACCCCTATATCGAACTCAACCTTGTCAGGTCCATTCCTCAATGATTTCACAAGAAGGTTTGCTTTCTACCTTATTGACCTTTGTATACCCATCCTCTTGTATAATCCCTTTCGTTTATCTCTACTTATACACTGTATCGCTCATCCACCCCATTCTCGTGTGTGCCTTGCTTAGGACATACTTTGTCCTAAGTATGGGTGGGGGCGGGGTGGACGAGCCGCGTTCCATTTCATCACTCTTGTCATTGCTTATACTTAAGGGTTCTTTTACCCTAAGTATGGGGGGGGTGATGTGTACATTCTCTTCGATCTCTTTTTCTATCTTCATCGATCTTTTCTTCTTTTTTACTTTTTGTTTCCATTTTTCTTTTGCTATTGAAAAGGTGTCACCTCTTTTTGTCAGTCTTCTATACTTAGGACGTACTTTGTCCTAAGTATTGGGGGGTGTGCACCCCAAGTTCTCTCATTCTTTGGTCCTCTCCACTATCTCCTCTTCTTGTCTATACTTAGGGATATCTTACCCTAAGTATAGGGGGAGACAGTCTAAGTAGGATCTATTCATTCCCACCCTTGACCCTCCCTGCCTTGTGTACAATTTGCTATCTTAGGATTATTTGATCCTAAGTATGGGGGGTCGGTCGACTTCGCATTCATTTATTTCTTCATTTATTTCTTCATTAATTTATTCTTTAAGACTTTTCTATACTCAGTACGAGTTATGTCCTCTTTTTCTCTCTGATCTACGAGGACATAGCTCGAGCTAAGTATGGGGGTTGTATATACTACGCTTATACTTTAGCCATAAATCGCACTTTCATATTTTTAATAATAAATATGGCTAAAAAAACTATACAAAATACTATAAAATTCATTAAATTCACTTAATAAATGTTTTATATGATTCCTTAAATACTTTATGTCTTAATTGATTAATAAATTAGGTAAAAATATTTTTTGCAAATTATTGGAAAAATAGTTTGAACATCTTTTGAAAACTATTTGGAAATTATTTTGTGAAATATTTTCAACCTTTGTAAAATTATTTATTTATAGAATTTCTTTTCTTTTTGTGAAATAAAAATATTTGAAAAATGATTTGCAAATGGTTTGGAAAATGATTGCAAAAATATCTTCAAAAATCTATATATACTATCTGAAGAACCTTTGCAAAATGATTTTTCAAATGTTTGTAAATATTTGTAAAAATATTTTGTAAAAATTATCTTGGACTATAGTTTTCAAAATTGGTTGTAAATTCATTTTCAAATAAGTTTGAGGATTACATACATCACACTAAAACTCCTTATTAACTGTATATATATATATCTATAAAAAGGAGCACTTATCCCTTATAAATTCTTTAAACCGCAACTCTTGTAAATATAAGATGCATCTATGTGTAAATATTTGTACATATTTTTATCCAAATTCTTTTGTTTTCAAAAATAAAAAAAACATTTGTAAAACCCAAAATACCAAAAATATTTGCAAAATCTTTTTGAAAAATACCAAAAAATTGCATTCACATCATCTTTTTTGAAAATCCATAAAAAGATTAAAATTTCGAAAATTACATCACAAAAATATTTTCATAGTATTTGCATAGCGTTCGCATTTTTCGGATTGAGTTTGATAATCGAACAAGTCTAAGTAAAATCCGAAGATTAGATCTTGGTTGGACCTTAAATCTACCTAATCTAGGAACCTCATAGGTGTTAGAATTAAGGTAATTCAGGTCTAGTTGACTTAATTCTTTGAGAATCACAAGACTTGATTCAATGGATTCTTGACTGCCAAAGTATAGTATTTCGAAGCATACACACGATTATTGTTGATAATGACCTTACTTGGACACCTGCTCCTTTCACTTGGCTCAACTCAGTTGGACTGGTGAGGGGACTGGATTTGCCGGAATGAGACGTACACAAGTGGAAACATTTGTCCTCGTCTAGGGAGGAAAGTGCACCCCAACCCATCTAGTAGTAGAGATGTGTAAAGACAGGAGAGTGTGGGTTGCAATAATTCTTCAAAAGAGGGATAATATACTGGCTCAAGAGGAAAAACTCTTTATGTAAATGCTGCTATATATAGTATTTCAAAAAAAATGTAAAAAGGAAAAACTCCAAAAAAGTGGACATGCCTGATTGAAAATAAAATGACTGTCGGAGATATTTGTATAGTCAATAAGCAAGCTTGAGATTCAAAGTCTTATCATGTGAGCCTGCAACTGGATGACTTGAATATACTGGTCATGCATCCAGGATAGGTAGCTATACTGGCTACCGTCCATTCTTCTCTTCACCCCTCCTCTTGAGCTGGTTGTCACTTGAACATAGAAGGGAATACCCCGCTCCTCGAGGAGAGATTTGCTGGATTGGAGAGTCATTGGGTTGTCAGGCTGGAGAAGTCAGTCTCTTTGTCATTTCAGTTGAGGGGATCCACTATCACATACACTGTACAAGTGAGATTCACAGGCATAAGGGTTTGTATATGAGTGAAGTATTCTGACCTGGCAGTTGAGGAGACTTGAGCAAAGTTTTGGGATCCTCGAAGGCTGTTGTATTTTAAATCCGATTCCCAATAAGGTTCCGACCACACTAAAATTCCAAAGGTCTGACTTAAGCTCCAAAATTTGATTTTTTGAAGACAAGTTTGACAATTAAACTTAATCCACTTTCTTTCTTTTTCTTTTCTTTATTTTCATTTTCTGCACTTATTGCTAAGTGTTTACTAGGGACTAGCAAAGGCAAGTATGGGGGGGGATGATGAATCTCCATTTCATCACCTTTATTCTATCATTTTGGCCTTAAAAATCCCAGCAAATGCATGCAAATAGCCTTAAATTGTGAAAATTAACATTCATTATTTTGATGTTAAATACTGTATTAAATACTGTTTTAATGCCAAAATTATAGAATAAATAAAAGAAAAGCAAAAGAATAAAATTCCTAAGATATTTTATGACCCTAAACCCCGAGATCTAGGCATCTTGATGATTAGGTCGATAAGGAAAATACAATAAGAATCCCTTTTATTAATTCATTATTTACTCATTTTTGGGACCCATTTTATTTTCTATTACTTATACCTCAAATAAAGAAACTTTGAACATGAAAGTTATAGATAATAATTTATAGAAAAATAAAAAACTGATTTTATACGAAAATAATGTACACTGTACTTTTTATACTCTAAATAAAATTCTAAAATCCAAACTTTCCAAACCCATATCTCCCAAATAAAAAATAAAAATGTATCAAAATCACTTTTAATTGTATACAACTTTTAATAAGATATTTAATAAAGTGTGGTTTCATATTTTTTGGAGTCAAGGTGTGAAAGTTAGGTCTTGGACCCCTATTGTACAATATACCCGAATAAAATAATCATTTTTATTTATTCTTTATTATTTTTTACAATTTTATATTTATGTAATTATGTAAATATTATTTATATTATATTTACATATTAAAACTAGAATAAAACAATAAATAAAACATTAAAATAAAATAAAATACAAAAAATACATAGATGAATATACAATATACATACCTATATACTATACACCTCCATTTATTTAAGTGTAAATAATATATATATAAAATAATAAAAATATATTTAAGTATATAAAAATAGGTTATAATTATATAAAATAAGAAAATAAAATAATAAAATCAAAAATACGAAATAAAAACAAAAACTCTAAAATATAGATAAATATACCTATAATTAAATCTTAAAAACTAACTTGTAATTAATAACCTCTAAAAAATAAATAAAAATCAGAATAAAATACTTTAGAAAATAATAAACATTTTTTAATTTTATAACTTAAAATTAATAAAACATTTATATTTATCACATGATTTTAATGTATTTTCGGGCTGCTTTTTCCTTGTTAGTCCACGTGGACGAACCAGGTGGCGGGGGGGTGTTGACTTCGGTCAACTCTTTTGACCCCCCTACACCCTTGTCAGACTTGTCTTTTGGCCTCATTTCTTGATTTTTTTCATGCCTCTCCTTTCACCAAACGACTGGATTCCTTTTTGACCTTTTCTCCTCGATGCACCCTCATGTACGCCCAAGCATCACCTCGAGGATTGAATCACTAACACGCCTAATCTCCATCGATCTTTGGAGCCCTTCGCCCGTCGGTACAAAACCCCTCCGCCTTTTTCCTCTCGATTTTGAATCCTCTTGTGCCATCGTTTGACTTCTTTCCTTTACGCTCTGGATCTAGGAGGGTGACAACCTCCTCTCCAGCCACTTGCAGCAAGGTTAGGCGTGTCCTAGGGCAGTTCCACCATCATCTCAGGCCATCCGACCGTCGGGGTCCAATCTCGCGGCTTAGCTCCAACTAGGTACCCCTCTTCCTCTTTCTTTTGCTTAGGTTTGGTCTTTAGATTAATTTCATGCATTTATTTTTTCTTTTTATTACGTAATCTAGTGTAAATCTCCACCTTCATAGTTCGCCGAAGCTCCCCTGTTCTGGCGAACTTCTCCACCATGGTTCACTTGTTCCCCTCGCACCAAACCAACCCCATAACCTTACCCATAGCTTCTCCTTCATCTCAGCCACCCCATACACCCAGATCCATCACAGATCTGGTAATCTGAGGTTGTTCTTCGCTGCCACTTGAGACCTCTCCGCCACACATCACCCCACTCCATTCACCCACAAAAATACCTCGAGTCCGCTCGTATTTCTTTGCATGTGCTAACATTGTAGGGCCTGAGCGCTACAACCTTGATCAAGGTGATTTTGGAACAAGTTGCAGGTACTTGGATCTCTTGTCTTATCCAAGCTCGCTCCTCCTCATCTGAGCTATGGTGTACCTCCCGAAGGTGCCATTTGGTGCAGAGGAGCCCCTGCTGCATTTTATCCTTGGTATAAACCTTCCATACGACCGGAGGAGCACGAGAGGATGAATCAAAGCTCGAATCGATCGAGTTCTTGGCGAGTTCCTCCTAGTGCTCTTTTTGCTGTTAGATCTTTCAATCCCTCCAGATTGCACAGTTGGTATTGGATGCAGCGAACCAGATCCGTCAGATCGCTTGGGGTGATCTAATCTCAGTCGTCTCCTACCTAACGGTATCGCGCATCGAGGAGGTGGTATGTGTCAAGTGGAAAGAGATCTACCATTCGATCATGCTTAGGACTGGGTATTTTGTATTATTCACCCAACCAGTTTTTGTATTTAAATATTAGAATGTAAACTTTCATTTGTCGTTCATATTATTTTGTAATATTAAGAGAAGGCCCCCATACTTTTTGCATTTTCTATCTAGTCCACTCCAGCTCACCGCACGTGGCCATCCACATGAGGTGGGCATTTTGCAGGCATGCCCCTAGGGCTTTAAGTATTTTGTTTTAGTCAGTTAACTTTTTATTCATGTTGCAACTTTTTGTGAAAATTACAGAGTGGACCTCTCCCTTTATTTTATTTATACACATGCCCTTGCTAGTTTCGTATTTTTTATGCATTTGTTTGACTTATTAAAAATATATTTTGTGTACGAAAATTTCGAAAACATAGACTTAAGTACCTCTATAGTGTAGTTTCACCTACATTTTGTATTTCATTTTTAGTTTTTTATTTATTAAAAATCATTTAGAGCAGAAAAAGTCCCTATTTACAGTATAAATACTTAAAAACTTTAAAATCCTTATGAAAAATTATAAAAATAGATTTCATGTTTATTTAGATATCATACAACTCCATAACAAAAATCCATAAAAATAATAAAAGAAAATTCTTAAAAATTGAAAAATCCTCAAAACCTTTATAAAATTCTAAAAAATCTTAAAAAATCCAAAAATATATTTTCTATTTTATACTTTTCTTTATATTATTATGTATACATTAAAATTAATTTGGAAAATTTTGGACTTAATTTGCTATTTTTGGATTCCATTTCATATTCGGCTATTTAATTAATCCCTTATTTTGGTATTTTCAACTTTAAAAATAATTAAAAATAACAAAATTCACTAAAAATACAAAAATAGTAAAAAATTATTAAAAACCCAGAAATATTTGATTATGCAATTTCCCTTTTTTATTTATATTTATATCCTTATTATCCTATTGTATATATAGCATTATATATTATTATATATTTTTTATAAAAATAAAAAGAAATTAAAAAATCTAAAAATATAAGAAGCAAATATAGAAGTATAAAATTAAAAACCAATTATACAAATATAAAACAAAAATAAAATAAAAAAACACAAAATTAAAACCCATATAAAAAATAGGGAAAGAACACACAATCAGTTTTGTGCATTCATTTGCCCGATCTATCCTTTTCTGCTCCCTATGTTCAACCTCTACACATCCTTTCACCTATACACATCCTTGTTATAGAGTTATAATAAATGTTAACTCCACACCTATATTTCATTGCTTAATTTATTTGTGGGTTAATTGTTGTTTGAATTGATTTTCGTGAGCGGTCACCACAACGATGCTGTCCGTGTTCGATTAGCACACCCTCGCAAAAGTCGTTTCAATACCAACCTATTTATGGATGACAATGAGATCCATGAATTCCTCTGCTCTGAGGAAGGAATGGAGAATGCAGTTGAATTTCCCCATATCAATCACAATGATATTCTTACTTAATTACTTGATGTGGATTCTATGGAGATCATGTGCCTTCAAGACCTAGAACAGACCATTGAGGAATTCTGCAATGGAGAGGATATTATTGAAAACTTCTACGAATTTTTGAATGAAGAAGCTGAAACATTAAGTGTGGACGCAGAACAGACAAAAGAACCATTACCCGCAATAATTGTAGAAGTTTCCACTTAAGTAGCTCCCACTCCACCTGAGCTGAAACCATTTCCCTCCAATTTGAAGTACGCTTTCCTTGCGGGTGAGTCCAACATGTACCCCGTCATTATCAATGCACATCTGATCACAGACCAAGAATCTTGTTTGATGGAGGTTCTTGAATGAAATCGCAAGGCTATTGGTTGGAAAAATTCAGATCTCCATGGGATCAATCCTTCCCTTTGCTCGCATCGCATTTTCCTTGAGGAAGACAACAAACCGTCTTGCAAATTTTAGAGAAGGCTGAATCCAAACCTTCAGGAGGTTGTCATGAAAGAGATTCACAAATGGTGTAATGTAGGATTCATATATCCCATCTCCGACATGAAATGGGTGAGCCCTCTGCATGTAGTGCCAAAAAAATCAAGGATCACCATCGTGAAGAATGACAAAGGAGAGGAGATCGCGATCAGAGTACCCACTTCTTGGTGAGTGTGCTTAGATTTTAGAAGACTCAATCTCTCTAAGGATCATTTTCCACTACCATTCACCGACCAGATTCTTGAGAGACTAGCCGTGAAGGAATATTTTTGCTTCTTGGATGGGTATTCCATGTACAATCAAGTTGCTATAGCTTCTGAAGACCATGATAAGACCACGTCACATGTCCATTTGGTACATATGCCTTCAGATGGATGCCGTTTGGGCTATGCAATGCCCCAACCACATTTCAGAGGCATATGCTTGCAATTTTCATTGACATGTTCTGAAGGTTTTCATGGATGATTTTTCGGTCCACGGGGACTCCTTTAATCAGTGTCTTGATTACCTAGATTGAGTTCTTCAGTGATGTTACGAAGTAAATCTAGTGCTCTCTTAGAAGAAGAGCAACTTCATGGTGATTGAAGGAATTGTGCTGGATCATGCTGTATCTAAATGTGGCATGGAAGTTGACCCAACCAAGGTGGAGGTGATTTCTAAGATAAAACCACCAAAAACCCTCAAACAAGAATGATCATTCCTGGTCCATGTAGGTTTCTCTCGACAATTTATCAAAGATTTTAGGTAGTTTTCCGGACCATTGATAGAGCTTCTAGGCAAGGAGAATGATTTCATTATCGATGAACTTGTGCTTCTTTCCTTTAATCAGCTGAAAGGACTCATCACTCAGGCCAATGTCTCACAACCACCTATTTGGACTCAACCATTTGAGATAACGATAGATGCATCAGATTATGCCATCGGTGCTGTGATTGGACAGAGGTAAGATAATGTCCCATTTGATATTCACTACGCTAGCCAAATGCTAAGCCCAAAGGAATTAGACAGTAATTGAGAAGAGCTGCTAGCGGTAGTTTTTGCCTTGGAGAAGTTCAGATCCCATCTCCTTGGGTCCAAGGTTATCGTCTACACAGATCACTCGACCACCATATATTTACATCAAAAGAAGGGCACCAAACCACATCTTATTTGCTGGATCCTTCTCATCTAAGAGTTTGACCTTGAAATCAGAGATAAACCTGGGGTCAAGAATGTGGTGGCTGATCATTTGTCCAGACATCCCGAACCTGAATCTCCTGAGCTGAACTTGCAGCCTATTACATGAACCTTTCTAGATGAGGCAATTTTGTCAGTCACCTCACTTCCCTAGTATGCTAATATTGAGAACTATCTTGTGTCCAAGAGAACTCCATAAGATTGACCGAAGCTGAAAGTGGACAAAATTTTGTCTAATATACATTTCTACCAGTGGGAGGATCCATATCTATTCCGTGAGGGGACAGATTGCATCCGGAGGAGGTATATTCGTTAGGAGCAAGTCTCGAGTGTCCTTGCACTTTGTCACGATAAAGAATCAGGAGGACACCATTCATGCAAAAGAACAACAACAAAAGTACTCCAAAGTGACCTTTGTGGCCAACCTTATTCAAAATGCAGACGAATATGTGAAGCATTGCACTGATTGCCAGAAGATGGCTGGAAACATTGCACTACAAGACACAATGCCCCTGAAGTTTATCCAGATTTAAGATGTATTTGATGCATGTGGCATTGAGTTTATGGGCCTATTTTCAAACAATCAAGGCTATGAATATATTCTACTTGCTTTCAACTATGTGAGTCGTTGGATGGAGGCTATCCCTGCCTGAACCGCTGACAATTGGACTGTCTATCGATTCTTAAGGGATCACATCATTGCACTGTTCGGGATCCTCAAAATTCTCATATCAGATGGGCGGAGCCACTTTATCAACAAAAAGGTGAAGAAATTAATGCAAGAATTCTGTATTGAATATCGTATCGCTTCACCTTACCACCCACAGTCCAATGGCTTGGCTGAATGTTCTAATAGGGAGATAAAGACAATTGTGCAAAAGCTTGTGCATCGGGATGACATGAACTGGTCTCAGTTACATGATTCAGTTCTTTGGGCTTACAAAATTACGTACAAGTCACCATTAAGAATGTCTCCCTACTACATTGTCTATGACAAGCCATGCCATTTGCCCATTGAACTTATTCATAAATCTTTATGGGTCATCAACATCTACAACTTGGACACTGAGAAAGCTACGAAGAAACAAAAAGTGGATCCGAACAGACTATTGGAATTCAGAGATTATGCGTATGACAACAAACTTATGTACTTTTTCTGAGAAGGTCAAAAAGTGATATGACAAGCATATCTGCCACAAGATCTTCGAGCCAGGTCAGAAGGTGTGGTTGTTCGATGCGAAATTGTTAGATGGGCAGGGCCGTTTACAGTGAGGCATGTGCATGACAACGGAAGCGTAATGATATTTGGTTTATCATCTGGCGCACAACCATTTGTGGTCAATGGACAACTTTTGAAATACATAGAGCATGATACATCGCTTTGACTCTATTCAAGTCGTGTATGAAGAAGAGCGAAATAACCCACTACCACAATGTCAGACGAAGCAGATCAAAATATTTTTCAATGATCTTTCTTTTTCTCCTTTTCTTCTTTTCATTCTTTAGTTTCTTTTTCTTATGAGAATGTGTCATCCCCTTCATCATTGCTATACTTAGGATGTACTTTGTCCTAAGCATGGGGGGGTGTTCACCCCAGTTGTTCAACTCTCTGATCCCTCACCTGTCCCCTAAATCTTTGACATTTTGATTATACTTAGGGATATTGCACCCTATATATAGGGGGAACAAGTCGAGCCGATGATTTCGTACATTTCCACCCTTTACCCTCCTTGTCTTGTGTACAATCTATTATACTTAGGATTATTTCATCCTAAGTATAGGGGGACGATCAACTTCTCATTCTTTTCATTCCTTCATCTGCCTATTACTTATGCATTAAGCTTTTCTATACTTGGTATGAGTTATGTGTTGTCTTTTTTCTCTCTGATCTATGAGGACATAGCTCAAGCTAAGCATGGGTGGTTTGTATATACTACATATATACTTTAGCTATAACTTGTATTTTTTATTTTTAATAATAATTATGGCTAAAATACTGTATAAAAGATTATTTATAAAATTCATTAAAATCACTCAATAAAAGATTTTTATTATTCCTGAATTGTTTTTGTATTTAATGATTAATAAATCAGGTAAAAATATTGTTTGCAAAATGTTTGAACAATAGTTTGAAAACCTTTTTGAAAAATCTTTTGAAAACTATTTGGAAAATGGTTTGTTAAATATTTTTAACCTTTGTAAAAAATTATTTTGTTTGTAAAAATTTCTTTTCTTTGTATGAAATAAAAATGTTCGAAAAAATATTTGCAACTGGTTTGAAAAGGGGTGCAAAAATATTTTTGAAAAATATTTATATATTGTTTGACAAACCTTTGGAAAATGATTTTCAAATATATGTAAATGTTTGTAAAAATTATTTGCAAAAAATATTTTGGACTATAGTTTTCAAAATTGTTTGTAAAATCAATTTCAAATAAGTTTGAGGAATATACACATCACACTGAAATTCTATTTTAATCGTATATATAAAAAATTAACTAACATATCCCTTATAAATTCTTATAAACCTTAATCGTGTAAATGATAAGATGCATCCTCGTGTAAATACTTGTACCTATTTTCTTAGCCAAAATCTTTTATTTTCAACAATCATAAAAGCATTTGCAAAATCAAAAATTCCAAAAATATTTGCAAAAAATCTTTTTGAAAAATTGCATAAAATTTTCAAAACCTTTTTCAAAAATCCATAAAAAGTTCAAAAGTTTGAAAATTGCATTTCAAAAATATTTTTTGCATTATACATAGCATTTACATTTTTTGGATTGAGTTTGATAATTGAACAAGTCTAAGTTAAATCCAGAGATTGGAGCTTGGTTGGACCTTAAATCTACCTAATCACAAGAACCATATATGAATTGGAATTGAGGTACTTCAGGTCTAATTGACTTAATTCTTTGAGAATCGTTAGGCTTGGTTCAAGGTATTCTTGACTGCCTAAGTAGAGTATTTCAGAGCACATGCACAACTCTTGTTGATAATGACCTAACTTGGGCACCTTCACCTTTCACTTGGCTCAACTCAATTGGAGTGGTGAGGGGATTGGATTTGCTGGTATGAGACACACACAAGTGGAAACATTCTTCCTCGTCTAGGGAGGGAAGTGCACTCCAACCCGTCCAGTAGTAGAGATGTCTAAAGAAGGGAGAGTGTGGGTTGAAATAATGTTTCAAAAGAGGGATAGTCTACTAGCTCAAGAGGAAAAACTCCATATGTAAATGATGTTGTAAATAATATTTAAAAAAAACTCCAAAAAAGTGGTCATGCCTAATTGAAAATAAAATATCTATCAAAGTGTATATATTTGTATAGTCAATAAGAAAGCTTGAGATTTAAAAGTCATATCATGTGAGCCTGCAGCTGGATGACTTAACTACATTGGTCATGCAACACCGGATAGGTAGCTACACTGGCTACCGTCCATTCTCTTTTCTACCCCCTCCTCTTGAGATAGTTGCCACTTGAACTTAGAAGGGAATACCCGTCTCCTCGAGGAAGGAGTTGCTAGATTGGGGAATCATTGGGTGGTCATATTGGAGATGTCAATCTCTTTGTCATTTCAGTTGGGAAGAGCCACTATTACATTCACTATACAAGTGAAACTCATAGTCATAAGGGTTTGCGTATGAGTGGACATATTCTAACCTGTATATTGAGGAGACTTGAGTAGAGTTTTGAGATTCTTGAAGGCTGTTGTATTTCAAATCTGATTCTCAATAAGGTTCCGACCACACCTAAATTACAACGGTCCGACTTAGGCTCCACACTTTGATTTTATGATGATAGGTTTGAGAATTAAATTCACTCCACTTTCTTTCTTTTTCTTTTCTTTATTTTTATTTTTCTGCACTTATTGCATAAGTGTTTGCTAGGGACTAGCAAAGGCAAGTATAGGGGGTAATGAATCTCAATTTTATGACCTTTATTCTATCATTTGGCCTTAAAAACCCTAGCTAATGCATGAAAATAGCCCTGATTTAGACATATTAACATTCATTCCTTATTGTATAAATACTGTATAAAATACTAATTTTAATGCCAAAATTATGTGAATATGTTTCATAATAATTAAATAGATTTTGAACATGATATGGAGGATAACATAAGTGACATCCATGTCTCCCGTCAAAGTGAAGGGTTTCGTTGCCATGGATTGTATGTAGAGACGCCTATTTGAAGTGACAACTCCTGCATAAAAACATACATGGATCGTGCTCTTTGCTTCTCGAAAGAGTAAGGCTGTGTGCGTAGTGACCCCAATGTTGGTTCCTCATATTATTGGGGCGATATTGGATTGCTCATTACGAGTTCTATTCCTCCGGATAATTGGTTCAATTAACGATGGGTCAACATCGCCTTAGGGGTGGTGGTCCAGGGTGTTAAAGACCAAATTAGGAAATGCAAGTTTAACTTGCAAGGAGGAATGAGTTCCTGCTTCTTTTTATCTGAGTTACAATTCCTCATATTATTGGGATATAACAAAGGTAAGAAAGGAGATCCCAGATCTTGCTTGAGATATAATGGTAAGTATATCTCTTATTTTGAAAGTGAATAAGAGAATGGACTTTCAGAGTGGACAAGTCAAGACAACTTTGATATAAAAATTCTTAAATCAAAGTAAATTATGTATTTTTGCAAATTATTTTATTTTGTATGACCTATATGAAACCCACTCATAAATATACTCAATAATAACCAGTAAAATATCATGGATTGGATCCATGATCAAGATATTGTACTTGCAGTTGGACACATAATGTATGTGGTTGCATAGTGTAAGTTTCCTCATAGTAATGAGGAATAACAATTAAATAGACAATAAGACAACAACCTTGATTTTTTATGTCTCTATAGTCTTGATCTCTCATCGAATGTGCTTTGGAAGGATCATGTCGATGATGATCGTAATCATCGAAAATCCTTATAAAATCTAAGAAGATGTTTTGCCATACATATATGCTCTCGACATTTAATCATAAATGACATGGTTCACTGCATTATGCAGAATGGTGACCCAATAAGAGATGTTGTACTCAAAATGTTTGAGTACCTGCTTGAACCAAAGTCTTTAAGAATTAAGGTGGATGTAGATATGATGATCATTTTACTATCTATACTCTAGTCTTTCATGAAGCTTCATAATTCATAATGTATTAATTGAACAAAGTATATATAAATGTTGAAATGCTCTTATATTATAATCTTTTGAGTTCAACATAAGAAATCCTTTGTCTTAAGCAATGGTTGTTTATAGATGATGGAAGCATAGTGGAAGAATGGGTCTGACCTATATAAAGAAGAAATGTCAACTGTAACTTGCATACATATGATATCCAAAATGTTGGATGAATGCTAATATTGCAACAAGCCGATGTATGGATAGTATGACTATCTAGATTATCTAGGATCCTTAGAGAAGGAGTTGGATAGTGCATTCGCATAATTATACTTGTACATATGATCATTGAAATTGACTTGCTTATTGGATAGGATAAAACTCTAACAATTGTATTTCTAATAACACTTGCAATTGGTTGCGTATGTTTTAGAAGACATGAAAATCAGATCATAAGGATTAATAGTCATCCACATGGATGTTGATGCATTTATTGCAACAATCTACATTGGATTTTCAATGGGAGAGTCCTTAATCATAGAGAATGTCTTTATGACCTAGATATTAGAATACACTCAATGTTTATTTCTAAATGTTGGAAATAAACACGCATTCTGGAATAGACCTATCATAAAGTGTTATGATGGATATATTTCAGATAACAATCTAACATCTAGAGAAATATATTAAATTATAAAATTAATGAATGGTTCATGAACATTTCAAAATACTGAAAATTTTAACCTTAAAATATCAGTAGGAGTATGAAGTTCATTTGACAATGATCTGGCATCAAGCCTTGGATATATGTCTGTTGATGAGATCAGTAGACTTGTAAGAGACAAAACTTTAGATTGTCTGAAATTTCAAATCTTAAAAACTTGTGAATATCGTATCAATGTAAAATGTCCGATGCACCTTTCTCTGGGAATGGTGTTAGATGTCAAGGTATTCAAGATCTCATACATATTGATGCATGTGGATCATTGATGAATCTCAGATTCATCACTCTAAAACTCATTAATTAAGCTCTAATCTCTCAAAATAATTAGCATTTCTTCATTTATTCTTCATAATTAGCATTCATGTATGTTTTGATAAGAATTGCATTTTATCACTTATTTTTGCACAAAATAAGAAGCCAAAAATCCCAGCCAAAATTATCCTGTAAATAGCCTAACTTCATCAATTTTTAACTAATTCATGCTAACTCCAATTGACCTGAAACCACCTCTACTGTGTACTAATCACTAACAAGAATAAATGAAAATACAAAAAAATCACTAACCCAAATAAGTGGACCAAAAACTCAAACCCTAGTTGTAGGATTTCCGGCCTAAAAATCTCATATCTTCCACATCCAATGTCCTTTTGATCCTACTCACTTTTGAACTAATGTACATTCAACTACCTTCAAAACAACACCAATTTCAAGTGAATCGGAGCTCATATGTGAAAGTTGGGTTTTGGTCCTCTTTTGTACATTTTGTATTTTAACGGTTTTTGACCTAGTATTTTATGTACATAATAAATCTATTTTATTTTATTTCTTTTTCATTTGTCTTATTTGATAAAAGTTTTATTAAAATGCGCAAAAATCCAAATCCAAACTGAGCTTGAAATTAAAGAAACTAACTGAGTCCGAATCTTCACTAACTGTTTGTACAAAAGTTGTCTTTTTCGTCTTTCATTTTATTTCTTCTTTTTCGTAATTAATAAAAACCCAAAAAATTAGTTAATGTGTAAATATTTATCTTTGATTTTATCATATTTTTTTTTCGAATTTTTATCTTGTTTAAAAATGACAAAAAATATAAAACCCAAAAAATCTAGGTATTCTATGTACATGGGATACCCCAAAAATATCACTTTGTGCAAATGATCGATTTTGGTTTTGGTCTCATGAAAGTTGTAGATCTCATCGAAATGAGCAACTTTAGTCAAAAATTTTATTCGATCTGAGGCCGTTTTCTATTTATTTCAGATTTTTCTTTGTATTTATTTTTCGATTTTTGTGGGGCTGACACGTGGCAGATCCTGGAGCGCCACGTGTCACCCAATTTGGATTGTTTTATTTTATTTTTTATAAAAAAATAAAAAAAATAAAAATTAAATAAAAACCTCCGCACGTGCGGAGCATGTGCCTCCCGTACATGTGCCACGCACGTGCTCCGCCAACCCTTCTTTTGCCGCCACGTGGCGTGAGTCTAGCCGTCTGATCTCGGCCGATCAGATGACCGCTGCTCATCGTTCCTAATCAATCTCCCCTTTCCCAAATGAGTGGTAGAGCCACCGAAATCTCTGCCGGCCGCACACGTATCTCATCGTCAACCCAATCATGATCCGTCCGCGCATCTCGCCCTCTCATCAAAATCCCATCTCCGATCGCAATCTCCTCGAAACCCAATCAAATCACATGAGATCATTAAAGTTCCACTTCAACAGGCCATGACAGATTTATCTACTCCTCAACACAAGAAGAGAAAGCGAAAGAGAAGATCTAAGCATCACATCTTGACCTTGGCCACTGCCTACGCCATCTCTCACCGTACGTATTTTAAGAAAGGGAACACTACCACACCTCTTGTGAGTTGCTCCATATCTGACTATTCTTGTGATAACACTCTCCTTGACGGTGGTTCGTCAATCAATATAATACCCTTCTCTATGGTACAATCTCTTCATCTTGGGCCTCTCAAGAAAACCCGGATGATAGTTTAATTTGCTGATGGATCTATCAAGAGGCCGAAGGGTATTCTAGAAAACATTGTCATTCTTACTCAGGGCACGAATTTCACTTGGATTTTGTTGTAATGCCCATGGAGACCTCCACCCCTATGGAGCACCCTCTAATCATCCTGGGACGACCTTTCCTCGCCTCTGCGGGAGCCGTTATTGATTATGGTTCAGGAGAGATCCGCTTCCGTTCTTATGTAGGGAGCGATGTGATGATCACTACACCCACTACTGACCAGAGACCTGCATCCCATGAGATCCCACCCGTGTTATCCAACCCCAAGGAATTTGACCTCGATGATAATATCAGAGATTCTTTTTATATGTTGGATGATAATGAAACCCATGAATTCCTCTTCAAGGAGGAAGACTCGGAAAGCATAGACATTGGAGTTCCCCCTTCTGGTATGTGGCGATGCATTGATGACATCCACAGAATTTACACGATAGACACCCTAGAGCGGAAGGCAGACCCTGAGACTAGACAAGATGGACATGATTCGACTACTTTCACCGATGAGTCTGTTCCTATTCATCCTGACTCAGATGAGACCAATTAGGCCAAATTTGATTTGATTGCATTTGTAAAGGAATTTGGGCCTTTTGATAAAGATGATGATCCGGTAGAGGCTCGCCAAACTGAAATTGATCCTACTTTTTATGATAATGATTTCGAGCCATTTTACTTTGATGTTTGTGAGACTTCCCAGGCCGGACATGACCATACTACTTCCAATAACTGGTTTAGGCCTGCACAATCTGAAACCACTGAGGATACATTCTTGGTCGATCCTACTCAATTTATGTCTAATGATGATCCCAATATCGACCTACACCTTATCAAATCCATACCTCAACGATCCCAAAAAAAGGTTCGCTTTCGACCTTCTTGACCTTTGTACATCCACTCATCTTGTATATCCTTTCGTTTCACTCTTTCTTCCCCCATTTTATCCTTCACCCCTTCCCCGTGTATGTATATATGCTATACTTAGGATGTGCTTTATCCTAAGTATAGGGGGGGTGAATGATTTGTGCTGTTCTTATTCGTCCTATTCATCACTCTTGTTGTTGATTATACTTAGGGATACTCTACCCTAAGTAGAGGGGGTGATGTTGTTCATATCATGTCATTTTATTTTTGAGTCTGTATATTCTCTTCATTGGTTTTCCCCTTTTGTACAGTCTACTATACTTAGGATTAGTTGATCCTAAGTATAGAGGGGGATCACCAGCTTCTCTTCTTTTTATCCTTTCTTTGAGTCGTTGTAGCATAGGAGCATTTTCACTTTTCTATACTTAGCACGAGTTATGCCTACCTTTTTCGCTATCTGATCACTATGAGGACATAGTTTGAGCTAAGTATAGGGGGTGTCGTATATATTGTATATATACTTTAGACATAACTCGTACTTTTAAATATGTTTATTTGGAGGGTTATGCATATAATTTTGTAAAATCCACGTGTGTAAAAACAAACAAACAAACAAACAAACAAACAAAAACACAAAAAAAACACAAAAAAAACAAAAACAAAAACAAAAACACACAACAAAAACAACAAAAAATAAAAATAATAATTAAAAAATCTTGTATATACTTGTACATTTTTTACTAGCCCTTTTTTCTTTAAAAAAAATACAAAACCAAAAATCTATAAAAACTTGCATAATTAAAAAAAACCTTTTCTTTTACATCTGTATTTTCTCCAATAATCCGTAAAAAGTTCAAAATTAGAAAATTGTTTTAAAAAAATGTTCTTTTCACATGTGCATCATTTTTTAAAAAAATGCTTTGCATTGTTCTTATTTTCTTGCATTTGCATGTGCATTTTTCAGGATAGTATTGACATTTAAACTATGTCTGGAATAAAATTGAAGAATGGAGCTTAGTTGGGCCTTAATCCACTTAATTCCAAAGGAACCTTATAAGAAATGGAGTTAAGACTTTTCAGGTCCTAGTGACTTAATTCTTTGAGTCCATAAGACTATGTTCACATGTCATCTTGATTAGTCTAAGTAGAACATTTAACAACACACACATGATTCTTTCAAACCGTGGCTTATCTTGGACAAGCACTCCACACGTAGCTCTTCATGGATGAGGTAGTGAGGAGGTAGAATCTGTTGGCTTGGTGTAGCATACGAGGGTTGTGCATTTAGGTGGAACCTCTCGTCTTCCTCTAGGGAAGGAAGTGCGTCTCAACCTGGTCTAGCAATGTTGAGGTCTAAAGACATGATGTTGTGGGGTTGCAATAATACTTCAAAAGAGAGATAGTCTCCTGGCTCAAGAGGAAAAACTCCATATGTACATGATGCACCTTGTATATGCTTTCAAAAAAAATATATATGAAAAAATGCAGAATCTCCAAAAGTTGACATGCCTGATTGAAAAGTAAAATGCCTACCGGAGTGTATATACAAGGATAAAAGAAATCAATAAGAGCTTCAAAGACAAATTTTTGTAAGCTTGCAGCGGATGACTTGACTACACTGGTCACTCATCCAAGGATAGGTAGCTGCACTGGTTACTGTCCATTCTTTCCTCCATCCCCTCTTCTTGAGCTGGTTGTACTTGAACTTAGAGGGAATATCTCCGCTCCTCGAGGAAAGAGTTGCTAGACCGGGGAACTAGAGTTACCTTGTTGAGGGAGGCTGTTTCTTTGCTACTTTTGAGATGGGGAGCTATACCTCACTTACATCGTACAAGTAAAGATTCATAGTCATAAGAATTGGTGTATGTAGACTTGTTCTGACCTGACAGTTGAGGAGGCCTGAATAGGAGTCCTGTGGAACTTCGAGGCTGTTAGGTCTTATATCCATCTCCCATTAATGTTCCGACACACTAATAATCCAAAGGTCCGACAGAGCTCTAAACTACAATTTTATGAAGATAAGTTTAATACTCAATATTATCCTACTTTCTTTATTTTCCCTTTCTTTTTCTTTTTCTTCACTTATTCTTTCAGATAAGTGTTTGCTAAGGGACTATCAAAGGTAAAGCATTGGGGGATGATGACTCTGCGAATCGTCATCTTTATTCATTTATTTTAACTTAAAATCCCTTATAAAACACCTATATATAACACTAACTCTACATTCTTACTAACTTGCATCTGTGTGTAAATATTGTATATTTGTATATTATTTAACCTAAAATAAATAAATAAAGAAAGAAAGGGAAAAAAAGAGGAAGACAGTATACAGGATGACCTGAACCCCGAGAGAAGGTCAAGACTTGACCTGATCGACCAGGAATAAAGTAGGGGGAGATAGGGTCCTCAAATAGAAAATCCAAAAAAAATTGTGTGCTGTGTATATTTGTATACTTCACTATTTTTTTTTACCTTAATTGACCTCAAATCAAATAACTTTCAAAACCAAAGTTGTGAATAAAAATGTGTTCTAACCAATAAAAATAGTTGCACAATTAAATCATATACAGAATAAAAGCAACCACACTTGGAAAAGCCACTAAGCACTAATTAAAAGACCAATTCTGACTCCATATGAATTCAAATTTAACCAATCTCACTTCCATTGGATTATAAATTAAATTATCTTTAAAATGGTTGTATTTTCATAATTTTTTGGAGTTACAAGTAAAAAGTTGGTTTTCTGGGGTGGTTTATGCAATTTTCCCATGTATTTTGCACATATTATATTTGTATATATTTGTAAATAATTTTACTATTTTTTAAAATAAAAATAAAAATAGAAAAATTAAAATTTTTAAAATAAAAAAACTAATTTCCTCGTTTACCCTTGTATATAATGTCATATATGTATATAATATTTGTATATAGTTGCTATTCTCAATTAACCACCATAAAAAAATAAAAAAGTAACATTTTTAATTCAAATAAATAAAGTGACAAAAATTCAAAAAAAGTTAATTTTGTAAATAGCTTTATCTCTCTTTATCTTTATCTCATTTCAATTTTCATCTCTCTTATCTCATCAACCAAAAATTCAAAAATTCAAATTTCATTCTCCATCTTTTCTATTTATATGGCTCCTTCTCCCTCAGTCCAACTGGATCAATCTTTGGGAGAGGAGTACGATCTCTGAGAGTCTTCTTGTCGAGAAAGGTGCCTAGCCTCCGAGCCGTCCGGTGACAGCGAGTCGACCTTCGTCGAGGAGATTACGGTAGTTTTCTGCTCCTAAGGTGAGATCCGTCATTTTTCTTCTTATTTTATCCTAGATTAATCATATTTTTATTTTCTCATAGTTATTCTTCATAGTCAATTTGTCATTCTAGATCTTAATAAAATCCCTCTCGATTTGATCCGTCTTTGATTCCAAATTTTCATCTCACTTCTCAATCTCTACGCGTTCTTTTCTATCTTCCACGATTTATCAACTCCGACCACTCACGGTGGTCAGAGAATCTGATTTGATTCCTTTCACTTTCACCGGACACCTGTTTATTTTCTGATTTGTAAATAAATAAAAAATATTAAAAAAATTTGTTTTCTTTTCCCTAACATTTGTTTTGCAGGTTCTTTTAAAAAAAATTTACTCTTGCTTATAGTTTTTACAAAAAAAATAAAAAAAATTATTTATACAGTTCCTATTTTACAATCATAATAAAAAATTAAAAACAAACAAAAAAACAAAAAAAAGTTTACAAGCAGAAGAAGGTGGCGGCGTCTCTCATGCCTCAACCCCGCGCTCTAGGCGGTTGCGCCGCCTACCCACGCTGGGCGTGGCCTCCTCCGCCTGCGCAAGGCACGGCCTCCTCCAGCCGCCGCACGTATCTCCTCCACCGTCCTCTCCCCTACCATCCAGCGCTGCCCTCCAAGCGGTGCCCGAGTCCCATGCGCAGCTCTCCACGGCCTCCTCCAGGCGGTGCCCAACCTTCTGCCGAACCACCCTGCGATCCCACTGTGAGCGGCCCTCCGCCGACCAGATCCACACGCTCCAGGAAGCATGCCCGCTCTGCGCCAGCTGCACCGCGCTGCAGCGGACCTCTCTGCTGACGACACCACCTTCGCCGATCCTACTGCGCCTCCGCGCACGCACCACGGTGCGAGGCCGCGGTCCATCATCCCAGATCTCCCAACATTCGAGCCCCCTCGCCCGTCGCCGTCGCACCTCCGTCCCCTGTTCTACTCCACCTCCTCGCTCTTGACGTCCGTGCCTGAAAGGAAAGGAGAGGGTGGCTGCTGGCCCCTCCCCTTTTGCTTGGGTTTTGAAGCATAAAGATAAAAGGAACCCTAGTGGGTTTTTTTTGAAAAAAAAATTGGCAAAATTTCAAAAAGATCCTTGGAAGTTTTCAAAATTGTAGAAAGCCCCCTCTCTAGAACCGCACAAGCTTAGCACATGATATTTGGGTAATTTATAGCTTTTGCCTTGCATTTACTTTTTCATTATCTTTTGGTGCAGAAACTTTAATTATTTGCACTTTAACCACTGTGCTTCCAGACTCTTTAATGCTTGATAATTTCATCAAAATAAATATTTTTATGGTTCCAAAAATTTTGAGAACATTTGTGTATGCTCCTGCTATGCATATGAATATTGTCTAAATTTTTCATAGCATTTTGTTGAATTTTGAAATTTTTAAAAATTAAAAATGGTGTCTCTTTACCTGTAAGAACTTCAAAAATTCATAAAAATTTGAAAATAGCTCCAAAAATTCCAAAAAATAGAGTAGTTTTATTTCATCGTCTCTTAGTTTCTGTGCAAATTTTACGCATTAATTCTTTATAGAACTTAAAAAATTGAAAAATACTAAAAATATTTTAAAAATCATAAAAAAAATCTATAAAATTTCCAAAAATTATCATTTCACTTCTTGTTTGTAGATATTTGCATATAGTTTGTCATAAAAATAATTGCCAAGAGTTTTGGGCACTTAAAATATTTTTAAGTTGCAAATTACTACAGGCTGTGCACAATTGCGCATTTCCCACTATTTGAATTTTTTTGAAAAAATACAAAAACATCTGAAAATTCCACAAAAAATCCCAAAAATATTTCAAAATTTTTAAAGCCCAAAAATATCTTCTCTGAATTTTTCTGAGCATTTTTGATAAATTGAAAAATTAAAAAAGAGTTGGTGTGCGTATTTCATATCTTTTGTACATTGCTCCATTATTTTAGAAAAAATAAAAAATCACAAAAATCAAAATCACTAAAAAAGTAAAAATTCAAAAAATAGAAATAAAAAAATTGTTAAAAAAATTTAAAAAGCTAAAAAAATCACAAAAACCAAGGATAGTTGTCCTTTGAGATTCTTGTTTTTCTCTTAACTGATTTACGATTAATTGAATAACCCTCGGGATTTGTAACCTCCCTGAGTTCGACCTTGTCCGCTGTACTGGTTTATGAGTACCAAAAATAAAAAAAAATTTGTTTGTTTATCATGGGATTTTTGGGGATAACAACAATATATCATCGTTAATTTCCTATCATCGAGATTTCGCGATCAACACTCTCCTAGGAGGATTCTTCAATAGCTGGAGGGCTCAAGGATGTCCAAGCCTCATCGGTAGAGGCCTGGAGGTGCAATGAAGTGCATCGACTTGGGACCCGGTCTTTTGGTGCGAATACGTCCCAGATGGGGCTCTTGTGGATCAAGATCTGCACGGTTATCACAACATAACAAAATGAAGCTATTTCACACTTTATTGGGTGGGAATGGGTGGAGATGAGTTGTGACGATGAGGTTCGACGAGCGGGAGACGAGAAGGGCCTCGGAAGCTCGATCCAAGGAGGTTCAAGGTGTAGTGGAGGTGTTGCAGATGTGGAGAACATGAAGGGGAAGAGGAGGGGGTGGTTGTCCAGTCGAAACGAGGTGGAGCACATCGTGGACAGTGGCCGAAGCCTAGTGCTCCGGCGTATGCTATTATCGGAAGATATGCTACTTCAAGCATTGAAACATGAAATAAAATGTGGGAAATGAGCTAAGGAATTAAAATTTACCTATAAAGCAGTAAAAAGGAGAGCTCGAACTTATCGGAGTAAGGAGCTCAAGAAGCTCACGACATAAGGTGACCGATGAAGTTTGGATCGCCTCTCCCGTACCTACATCATGTTGCAAACTGATTCGCAAAGGATCTATCACCTCCCTAGATGCAACACACTAGAGGTTTTAGGGGTTCTACTCGAAGAGCGAGATCAAGTTTGGAATGTGTCCGGTTAATGGGTTATTTACATGCACGACTTCAACAAGAGACACGGCTCGACTCCGTGATCCAAGGATCAGGGAAATACTTGGACGTGAAAGTGCAACGATCGAGGAGTAAAAGATCAGAAGGAATTAAGCAAATTAGGTGATTAAATCCAGAGGGAAAATTCAAGGAAGAGGTGTGTCTCGATTTATCAAACGTAGACCTAGGGGGAGCGGGGAGTTGACTGAGGTCCATTTTGACCGCGTCCCCATTGGTCCACATGTGATAGAAAAAGACAAAACATGCAGAAAATACCTTAGTAAATGAAAATAAAACATTAAATGATTTTATTAATTTTTATTCAAAACATGGAAAATATTTATTTTTATGTAGTACTTTATGGTGATTTTTATATATGTTTACAAGTAAATTGTTTATAAGTTAATTCTTACAAGTATAATTATAAGTATATTTATCTATATAGTATGTATTTTGTTTTAATTTATTTTATAGATTTTATTATTTTATCTACATAATTTATATATTTGTAACTATTTAAATACATACAAATATATATTTTTTATTTTTTGAAGTAATTTTTACACTTAAATAAATATGCATATTTATTATATAGGTATATAGATTTACAATTCATCTATGTAATTTAGTATACTTATTTATTTTAGTGCATTTTTAATGGTTTTATTTTATTTTAATTATGTAGACATGTTATAAATAATATTTCAAAAATTATAAAAAACATAAGATAATGAAATATAAAGAATAAATAAAATGAATATTTTAATTAGGTATAATGACATTTGGGGTCCAAAACCTAACTTTTGCATCTTAATTCCAAACTAAATGAAAACACATTCATTAAATAGTTAATTAAAAGTTATACAATTAAAGTGATTTTCATGAATTTTGAGTTCATACGGAGAAGATACATGTCTATGAAATCGGGATTCTGGATTTTATTTTGAGTGTAGAAAATACAATATGCATTATTTTTATTTGAAATAAATTTTATATTTTTCTATATATTTTTATCTACAATTATCATGTACAAAGTTTATGGATTGGAGGTATAAATAATAAAGAAAAAAATGGATCCACAAATAGGCTTATTAAATAATTTAAAATTAGGGTTTATTTTATTTATTGGCCCTTATCTCCGCCTACTTTATTCCTTGTCGACCAAGTCATCATGATGCCTAGGTCTCGAGGTTTAGGATCATTCAATACCTTTGGTATTTCATTTAATTTTCTTTTCTTTTCTTTATTATTTTATTTTGGCTTTAAATGGAGTCTTTTATACAATATTTACACAATAAATAGTATATGTTATTTCATGTAAAATATTGCTATTTATGTGCATTTAGATAGGGTTTAAAGGTAAAGGCCAAAATGAAAGAAAAATATTTTGAAATGGAGATTCATCTCCGCCATATACCTGCTTTTGTTAGTCCCTAGCAAACACTTATGCCTATAAGTGAAGAAAAGAAAAATAAAGAAAATAAAAAGAAAGAACTTGGATCGATTTTAACTCTTAAACTTGTCTTCACAAAATCAAAATTTGGAGCTTAGTAGGACCTTGGAGGAAAATTAGGTGTAGTCGGAACCTTAATGGTAACTAGACTTGAGATACAAAAACCTCTAAGATCTAAAAAACTCTGCTCAAGTCTCCTTAAAAGCTAGGTCATAATACTTCAAGGTCATATACAGTTCCTTATGACGGTGTGTCTACCTTGTACAATATTATTGATATGTTGCTCCTCCCGACAGAAGCGGTAGAATTCAGTATTCTCTAGCATGGTGACCCTATTTCCCCAATCCAACAACTCTTTCCTCGAGAAGCGGGGTATTCTCTTCTAGGTTCAAGTGCAACCGGCTCAAAAAGAGGAGGTGGAGAAGAGAATGGATGGTAGCTAGTGTAGCTACCTATCCTAGGATGCTTAACCAGTGTAGTAAAGTCACCCGATTGCAGGCTCACATACATGTTTGACTTTGAAGGTTAATCTTGCTTATTGACTATATACATGCTTCGACGAGAATTGATTTTTCTTGGAATTTTGGTGGCTATTTTTTGGAGTTTTTTATTTTGTAATTTTTTGAATAAAATATACAAGAGCATTTACATAAGGAGATTTTCCTCTTGAGCTAGTAGACTATCCTACTTTTGAAGTACTATTGCAACCCACAAACTCCTGTCTTTAGACCTCTTTGCCACTGGATCGGGTTGGGGTACACTGGCCACAAATGTGTGATTTTCGATGTTTCCATTGTCTTGTGTCTCATGTTGGCAAATCTAGGCATCTACCACTTCAACCGAGTTAAGAAAGGTGAAGGTGTAGTTGTGCAGGCTAGGTCACTATCGACAGGAGTCATGCTTGTGTTCCAAAATATTCTACTTAGGCAGTCAAGACATTACTGAACTAGGTCTTGTGGTCTTAGAGAATTAAGTCCAGTAGACCTGAAATATCTCAATTCGAGTTCCTTGAAGGTTCTCATGATTAAGTGGAATAAGGTCCAACCAAGCTCCAATCTTCGGAATTTACATAGACTTGTTCAATTATCAACATAAATCTAAAAAATGCAAATGTTATTACATTGCAAAGAAAATATTTTTGCGATATAATTTTCTAGTTTTGATCTTTTTATGGATTTTTGGAAAAAAGGTTTGCAAATTTATATGCAGGTTTTTGAAAAGATTTTGCAAGTATTTTAGGAGTTTTGAATTTTGATTTTTTTGGGGATTTTTAAAAGACAAAAAGATCAAAAAATAATTATATGCAGGTATTTACATGAGAGCATGTCTATATTTACGAGGATTGAGGTGTAATTTTACACTTAGAATTTACCACTTGAAAGTTAGTAGGTCTTTATATGGAGTTTGTAAAGAATTTTTATTAATTTGAATCATGTATATAGTTCTCAAAATTATTTGAAAACAATTTACAGACATTTTGAAAACTTAATTATTAAAGTAATTTTGACAAAATTTTTTACAAACATTAACAAGCCTTGAAAACAATTTTTGCAAATATTTCCAAATAGTGTATATAGATTCTTCAAATCATTTTATAGCCATTTTTCAAATCATTTGTAAATATATTTTCAAAACATTTTATTCAAATAAATAAAAGAGGTTTTTACAAACAAAATATTTATACAAATGTTTAAAATATTTTACAAAAAGTTTTTCAAATGGTTTTCAAAAGTTGTTTTAAATATTTTCCAACCATTTTTCAAATAATTTTGCAAAACATTATTATCCAATTTATTATGAGTGTTTTCAAAGAATCTTAGTGTGTTTCATATTAATTAGGAATATTATTGAAAATATGAAAGTACGAGTTAAGGCTAAAGTATATACAACCTATATACGAGCCCCTATACTTAGCTTGAGCTATGTCATCATAGATCAGAGAGAAAAGAGAAGACATAACTTGTATTGAGTATAGAAAAGAGCCTATATAATAACGATGAAAGAACGAAGGAATGAAAGAATGAGAAGTAGACCGTCCTCTCATACTTAGGATAAAATAATCCTAAGTATAGCAGACTGTACACAAGGTAGGGAGGGTCAATGGTGGGAATGAACAGATTAATGACTCAGTATGTCTCCACCTATACTTAGGGTAAGATATCCCTAAGTATACCCTAAGTATAGACAGAAATATCAATGAGAGAGGAGACATGTGAGGGGATCAAGAAACTGATAAAAAGAAAAAATACATCGGTGGAATGAATCGCTCCCCCTATACTTAGGGTAAGGTATCCCTAAGTAGAGGCATCAACAGGAGTGATGAAACAAGATGAAGAGAGAACAACTCGGCCTACACCCCCTATACTTAAGACAAAGTATGTCCTAAGTATAGACATATATATTAGATAGTAGATTTGGGGTGTAGGACAGATGGAAGAAAGAAGGAAATGAAGATGATACATGTATATACAAGAGGTGTGGATTGTTGAGGTGCCTCTCAACGAGCGCTATGTTTTACGCCCCTAGCATGGCAAAAACGTTAGGATAACACTGTGTCAAGGTTAAGGATGACATCTGTCAGATGAATGCCGTACTCTCGCCATCATCCCAAAGTGATAAGGATGGCAAAATAAAAAAAACCACCTGCATATGCAATCATGTGAGTGTATACCATCGGAAGAAGAGAATAAAAAACTAAACCATGGTCCAACGGTTCAGAAGAAATCATCGACTTATAGGAATGGAGTGAATGATCAATGCTGATGAAATCAAACAAAGAGAAAGATGGAGCAGTGATAGAATCCTCCATGTCAATCACAATCTCATAAAGATACGAAATGTAAAGATCAAGAGACTCTCTAAGAAACTGGTATGGACATATGGTTGAAAGATTTGAAAAGACATCGAATGCCACATAGCATGGCTCATCCTCATGAGGGTTTTCGAGAAGAGCGGACTCAAAGGAGTCATAAAAATCATACGACTCGTTCTCTGTAGTTGACAGATCAACTGCATAGTTAATGTGCGAGATTCGGTACCTAGAAGGTGTTGCATCCACCAGCAGAAAACCCTCAAGGGCGTAATGCAAGCTGATCACTGCGATACGAGGTCATGCTGACATCTAAACTCTCATCCTCAAAGAAATGATCACACTCATCAATTGGGAGGATGTATGGTGGATGGGAGGGGCTACTAAGATGGAGCATGTGAAAGTGGTAGTCCTCACCAAACAATCTCTAGTGGAGTGAGTCATGGTATCAATCACAGTCAGCAATGTGCTCAATGGGGATAGGACAGTTAGGAAGAGTAAAAATGATCTGTTGGTAGGAGGGATCAAGAAATGTGGGTTCCGACTCCGTCTCCTAAGGTACCGACATAAATGGTACACCATGCTCCTGAAACATGGCGTACAAAACCGAATCAGGGGTCGGTATGGAAATCTGGAAACACACAACACCGATATAATCCTCCAAACCTTGTACTGCCTCAAAGATCACATCCTCAACCTAGTGTGCAACCACATAAACATTAAGAATATCATCACACAAATCAGATCCATAGTCCGCCAAAGGAAGCACACTCACTCGAGCCTCAAATTTTCCCGACTCAGTAATATAATCTCTTTCCTCAAAGCAGGCTTCATCAATTTGCACAACATGTCTAAGGGTACTAGAAGGTGACACTAGGGAGACAAGGAAGGTGGGTGAGACATACGAGACAAGAGTCCAGATAAGACTCCAACCTTACAAGGGTTGAGTCAATCTGGAGGAGGAAAAATTGTGGCTCAAGAAGAGAACCGAACCATGAATGCAGACATGTGGGTGATATGGATGAAAAGAAGTCACAAGATCTGACTAATGAACATAAGGATGACCCATAATCACGATGCAGATGAATGACTCAACAAACTGAAAAGAAGAATAGAAGAAAAGAAGAAAAATGGCTCGAAGACTGCTAACTAGAAGTAGAAATGAACGCACATGAATTCACTAAGCACAAACAACACACCAAGCAAACTCTAATTCACCAACTCGACATAATGAAGACCGTAAGGATTCAATCAATTATCTTTTCGGTTCTAGAGATATGAATTTCAAATAGTTGTATGAGCACATATGAATAGACCTGGGATGGGGGCTCTAAGTCCTAGTGTGTCCGTGCCTATCCTAAACAAAGTGCACATAATGAGGAGTTGCTCTTCCCAAGCCAATGAGTCCAATTACGTTTATTTTAAGGTCAAGTAATTTTAGCATACTAGATTTTATTTTGTTTATCATGCTTTTTTGATTGTTTTTCATGCACAATCTCAAGTGTTCAAAATCAAAGGAAGAGAAAAAGAAAGCAATGCAAGCGAGAAATCAATGATGCATGCTCAGTTAGAAGACTTATAGTGCTTCCCATCTCTCTCTATGTAGGATGCTAAGCAAAATTGAAACCTATAATATATGCAACTGCAAGTCGATGAAGGCACACTAATACAAAAATTGTTATTTATCGTGAAGCCAATGCTTCTCCTCATAAATAGAACCCAAAAGATCCAATCTTGGAGGCTCCTCGGTGCCCGCCACCGTGGGTCCTGTTAGCATTGTAAGGAGACCTCTTGCAGTGCGTGGTTCTAAATCTAAAGTAAGAAGTAATTAAATCTTTTACTAAATCCGAACAGAAATCTATAGGTACATGGATATATTAGATATGGGCACTGGACCTTGTGAAGTGTCGAAGTGTCCCGAGAGTTCCGAATTATTACAAATTTAACTCTCTCTCTCTCACTTAAATTTCAAAGTAAATGGAAATAAATAAACTATAAAAATGTCCTCTTAGTCTACAAAAGATATGTAAAGGTGTAAGTATTGTAGAGATCCAACACGAGGAGCACATTAGATTGAATGGGAAATTTAATTCTAAAAATGTTCTCTTAGTCTCTTTTTATTGTATTTTTATGTGGGTTTTTAATTATATATATATATATATATTTATTTATTTATTTATTTAAATTTTTATTTCTATATATTGGGGAGATCATACTATCTACGTATAATGACTTGAAATTTGTATATCTATCCAATTTCAGGGTTTATAACTTTATTAGGAAAAATACATCACTTATGAATGTTGAGATCGAGTTGAAATAATTCACACTCTAAGTGAGCTCAATGAAACACATCATACTTTACATGAGCCAGAATGCATCAGTGAGCTGAATCCTACTCCCTTTACCAATTCTAATTATAGTCCAAACCATTTGGAGTTTAGAAATGAGATCAAGGAGTGTATATATTTCCATTTTCATCACCATTTTGCTTTCTAACATTTGCACATTGAGATGGAATTGGATATAGGATTCAAATGAGACACGACTTAATCCAATTAACTTTCAAATCATTAAGCTAAGAAATGTAGCCACTAAAATCCATATGGTTTCTTCATTCCCTTAGAATGACAGTGCCATCATAGATGATCTATTATGGTAGATTAAACCCTGAGTATTTCAAATAGTCATTCCTCTTTCATATTGGAAGACTTTGATATATCTGAAGTTCAAACACTAGTTTGACTATCTTCTTCAGAATAAATCAATAGATTTCTCATTCGATAATTGGGCAAAAATATTAATCATATACTTTTCAAAAGCATTTATTGATATGTCAAATTTGTGTCTTATTTAATAAATAAGGTGAGTATGTGAAATGTGCACACTCAAACATATAGATGTATGTCTATATCTATTCAAAGGATGTGTGATCATGATAGTTACGAATCAATTCTTAGTTTATCTTGACCTCAACACATCAACTCTCTGGCTTGATTATTCCAACACTTCTGAATCTCTAATCCTATGTAGAGGACTTGCATCAAGAAGTCGGTCATAAATAAGTCCTTAGAGAAAGATTGCCGGCTCTTTCTCAAACAAGAGATCTTAATTAAATATCACATGGTAAGTCAATTGTGTCCTCCAATCTGCATGGTATTCAATATGGTTACGGTACAATACCCTAATTGTACAAAGGGACCTTAATATAAGATGCATTCATAACCATTCAATTCAGATGGATATGATAAAAGAATAACTTTTAAACATTAATGGGTTACCAAGGGATTCCAAGTCCAATAATCTCCTACTAAACCTTGAGCCATTCATGCACAACAATTAACCCCATATTAATTACATGCTAATTAAAGAACTTTGATGATTACATTTCTGCGAGGGTCTAATGTCGTCTACACAAGGCGAGACCTACACTTTTGCTGAGGCGACTACTCACAAAACCGCTAGAACAATCAACAAATTACCCACTGATATATCTAGCAATGCAAAATAACAGTGGAGTTAAAATTGATTATAACTCTACAAAAGATGTGCATATGTGCAAGTATTGTAGAGGTTGAACACAGGGAGCACACTTGATAGATTAGGAGTTTAATTCCAAAAATATCCTCTTAGTCACTTTTTTATATTTTTGTGTGGGTTTTTAATTATTAATATATATCCTTTTTTAGATTTTTGCTTATATATTTGAAATATTTTTTAAAATTTATATTTTTGTTATCTTTTTATATTTTTTTCGATTTCTAAATTTCTTTTTATTTTAATTAGTTATTATATAAGTATGTATAATATATAGATAGATGTAATATAAAAAATAAAAATATAAAAAAGGCAAAAATTTGAAAAATAACCTAAGGTACAATCCTTTTTATGTATAAAGGTTTTAAAAATATATTTTTGGTATTTTTAATGATAATAGTAGTTATAAAAATAATATAAGCAAATACAACTACGTATATAGAAAAGGATCTTTATATTTATAGATATAACAATATATACTAAAAAATCTATTTTTTTTATCTTTTTATGGTTTCTCTATTTGATATTTTTCTTATAATTTTGACTATTTTTTAGATTTTTAATTGAATTTTCACAGTGACATATATTAATAGGCTTTATTGTTTTGGAATTTAAAAAAAAGCTAAAAGTCATAACTATTTCCAAATCTATTTTTAATATATAATAAATATAATAAACAAAATTAGGAAGTAGAAATCATTATTTTTTGCTTTTTTCTAATTTTTTTATAATTGATATAATGATTTTAAAGATTTTTATTTTTAGTGATTTTATTTTGTTATTTTTTTGGGATTTTTAGTCTGTAATTACAGAATACAATAATAGTAAATATATATATTTTTTGCAAGTTTTAAAAATGATTTTATTATTTTTATGCATTTTTTAATGCAATTAGGAACACAATGCAAGGTTTTGGTATTTTTAAATTTAGGAAAATCAAATTAAATAGACCATGAAAAATATATGTGATTTATAATCTGGTTGGCCACTTGAAATACTTATCCTATAATTTTTAGGTGCAATTTTAAAAATGGAAATAAAAAATAAAAATTGTTGAACTAATAGGGACCTAAACACAATTAAATAAATGTATTTCTTGTTTCCAGAACCCTAAAGAATTCTATGGCTAAACATGTAAAAAACATATGATAAACAACTTAATATATGTTGGTAGGGGAATAAATGCAATAAACAAAAAGTAACTAGTCCTACTTGCATTTTATCCAAAAGTTCTAATACTGGGACTAGATTTTAATGTATAGTATAAAAATTCAATAAAACCAAGGAGTCTCCCTACAAAATTCCCATACCTCACGTGCCCAAGCACATGAGGTGACATGGTGAAGGATTGAAGTGCAAATCTCAAAAGTTTGGGGCCTAAACTATATATATTACAATAATTAATGAACTGCAGATGAAAGTTTCTATATCAAAAAGTAAATAAAAAATGGCGGGGCTTTAAAGCATAAAATACCCCTGCTGGGCACGATCCAATAGCTTCGATCTTTCACTTGTCCACATGTCAGCCTCAAGTCACACGATACCGGTTCACTAGAGAACAGCTTGGATGAGATGAACCCCCTAATCCGATGGTGCTAGAGGGGGTCTATCTAATGGGTGCGATCAGAACTGGGGAGTGTTCTTCATCCAACAACGTGGAGAGGTCCTAGAGGAACAGATGAAGAAAACACTCCAGGCGAACTTCAATCCTACTTCCTGTGGATGTTAGGCCACTTTCGTCGTTGTAAATGGGCTCCTCACACTCCTGATAGGATTTCGCAATAGATGGAGGGATCAAGGATGTGTAGGCCTCATCGGTAGAGGCTTGGAGGTTCGATGAAGTGAAACGACCTGGGACCTGGTCTCCTAGTGCGAATACACCCTAAATGGAGCTCTTGTGGCTCAAGACCCGCATGGTTAGCAGGACGGAACAAAAATGAAGCTATTCAACCCTTTATTAGGTGGGAATGGGTAGAGATGAGTCATGGAAGCAAGGTCCGATGAGCGACGGAGGATAAGGACCTTAGAAGCTCGATCCAAGGAGTTTCGTGGTGTATGGAGGTGCTGCGGATGTGGACAACATGAAGGGGAAGAAAGAGGGGGTGGTTGACGATTTGAAATGAGGTGGAACACGGCGTGGACAGTGGCCAAAGCCTAGTGCTCTGGCATATGATATGATTGGAAACTACGCTACTTCAAGCATTGAAAGAAGAAATAAAATGCGGCAAATGAGCCAAGGCATTAAAATCTACGTAGAAAGCAGTAAAAGGAGAGGTTGAACTTGCCGAAGCAAGGAGCTCAAGCTCATGGCGGAAGGTGGTCAGTGAAGCTTGGATCGCCTCTCCCATGCCTATAACAAGCTGCAAATCGGTGGTCGGTGAAGGAGCTATCACCTCCCTCGACGTAACACACTGAGGTTTGAGGATTTTGACTCGAAGAGAGGGATCAATTTTGAAATGTGTCCGACGAAGGGGTTATGTACATGCACGACTTTTGCTAGAGCCACAACTCGACTCAATGATCTAAGGATCAAGGAAATGCATGGGCGTGAAAGTGCAACGATCGAGGAGCAAAACATCAGAAGGAATCGAGCAAAATGAGGGAAAGTACCTAGAGGGAAAATTCGCGGAAGAGGCGCGTCTAGGTCTATAAGATGCAGACCTAGGGGGAACGAGGAGTTGACCTGGTAACAAAAAAGGACACTTAAATAAATACTTTAAGTGTCCCCTTTCAACTTGACCGAGGTCAACTCTTACTATGCCCCCATTGGTCCACGTGTAACAAAAAAAGGACAAAACATGTAGAAAATACTTTATTAAATAAAAATAAAATATTAAATGATTTTAGTCATTTCTGTCAAATCATGAAAAATATTTATTATTTTATGTAGTATTTTATGGTGATTTTATTTATTTTTAAAAGTTAGTTTATTATAGGTTACTTTTTATAAGTATAATTATATGTATATTTATCTATATAATTTTACTTTTATTTTATTTTTTAGATTTTATTAATTTTTCTATATTTTTTTATATTTGATGCCTCCAGAGTTCCTTTGCATGTGCTATGTCACCACGCTTTTGGATCTCCCATATGATGTGATATTTCCTCCCCACGTGCTTGTATCTTTGATGCCTCCAGAGTTCCTTTGCATGTGCTATGTCAAACGTATTATCACAGAGCAATGGGATGGGAGATTATGATGAGGAAACTACATCAAGTTCCGAGATTAACTTGCTTAACCACATTATCTCTTTAACAATATCCAATGCAACTATGTATTCTTCTTCAATTGTTGAGTCAGTTGTGGTGTCCCTCTTCTTGCTTCTTCTACTCACAGCACCACCGTTCACCATGAATAAGAACCTTGAGGTTGACTTCCTATCATCCATATCTAATTGTAAGCCTAAATCCGTGTACCCCAAGACTTGGATATCACTATCTCCATAAACCAAGACATAGTCATGAGTTCTTATTAGGTATTTGAAGATGTTGTTCATTGCAGTCCAATGTTTCTCTCCATAGAAGGACTGGTAATGTCTTACCACTCCCACTACATGGCAGACATCTGGTCTTGTTTATTGTGGCATACATTAAGCTTCCTACATCCGATGCATAAGGGCATCAACCCATGGCTTTATTTTCCTCAACGGTTTGAGGAGCCATCCATTTAAACAAGTGAATACCATGTCTTATGGGAAGAAAGCATTTTCTTGAAAATATTTCCAAAATCTTCTTGATATATCCTTGTTGTGATAGTCCTAATATCCTCTTTTCTTTGTTTCTAAAAAACTTCAGACCCAAGATATAAGAGGTTTCTCTTAGATCTTTCATCTCAAAGGTATAGAACAAGCGGATCTTAACACGAGTCATCATCCATGTATCATTACCAATGATAAGGATGTAATCTACACAGAGTAAAATGAACAAGACATCGCTTCCACTAAGATTATTCTACACACATGGTTCATTTGAATTCTGTGCAAAATCATAACTCTATGATTTCATCGAATCAGATGTTCCAACTACGAGAAGCCTGTTTGAGCCCATATATGGAATTCTTTAGTTTGCACTCTTTGCCTTCCTCAACTATGAAGTTCTGGGGCTGTTGTTGAATAGGGTTTTTTGTAGGTCGAGTATGTCCTCACAATGCGAAGACAAAGTCGTGGTGGCGACCCACAAGAAACCCGGATTCAAATAACAATTAAGCCACAAAAAAGATCGAGCAATGCAAAATAAAAGGTGGAGTTAAAATTTATTATAAATCTACAAATGTGTATATAGGTGCAAGTGTGTAGAGTATCGAACACAAGGAGACAGGTTGGCGTAGTTGGTATATAACCTATAAATAAATAATAAATAATATATGTGTATTATGTACAAGTATTTCTCAAAGAATCAATGAATAAATGTGTGGGATAAAGTAAATAAATACATATATATATATAGTTTATTTCATTTTTAATTTTTAAATTTTTAATTTTTCTTTTTATAATTTTATGATTTTTAATTTCTTTTTCTTTTTAATATATAATAAAGTATTATATATAACAATATATATAAAATATAAAGTAATATAATTATAAATACTACTAAAAATAACACAAAAATTATGAAATCTTTTTGTGTTTATTATTTTTCTAATGTTCTATGATTTTTATATATTTTTGTTAATTTTTAGGGATATGTAAAGCCCTAAATACACAAAATCAAGGACTTTCTAATTAAGCCGAATTATTTTGGAATTTAAATACTAAATAAAGTTAAAATTTTCAAAAACTATTTTTAATAATTAATATATAATAAAAAGAAAATTCAGAGACAAAAAATATTTTTGAAGTTTTAAAAGTTTTTTATATTATTTATAAGGGTTTTGGAGGTTTCTAGTTTTTAGTGATTTTCTTTTCCTATTTTAGGGATTTTTGGTCTGAAGGTACAAAATAGAATAATAAAATATTAATAACGATTCCATAATTTTTTTGGATTTTTTAAAATAAATAGAAAATCAAATGTGCTCTTTTGATTTTTAATAAACTGGAAAAATATCTAAAATGAAAAACTAAAATTATGGCATGAAAGATCAAGCAAGCATGTGACTTACCCTATTATTTTATGTTTTTTGAAGCACGCATGCTAATTTTAGAAAATCGAAAACATGCACAAAAATTAATTGAACTAGTAAGGTTATATTTGCAATTAAAAAAAATGTGAGGTCTATTATGCAAAATACCCAAAAGTTTACAAATGATATTTATAATTTTAATATCAAAACACAATTGCAAAAACCCACAAGGGGTTACACGTAAAATGCCTAGTTCACGTGGGGGCGCCACGAGAGCTACGCTGGCAAGGATCCAAATGCATTATGCAACAAATCAAAGGGCATCCTTGAAAATAATACAAAAACTATAAAGCATACTTAATTGAATACATAATTAAAATGTAAATAAAGGTGAGGGTTACAATGCAAAATACCCAAAATTGGCGTGGATTAGACTATTGAAGGTGCTTCACTTGACACACGCATCACACGGTGGCACGATGATGGTTTGATGTCCAACGACATAGATTTGATCCTCAAGAGGAGTTCAATGATCGTGGCACTGGTCGATCAAACGACAGCAACACAGCTGGGCATCTGGTTCTTGATCCAACAATGTAGACGGGGCTTGAAAGAACAGGAGATGGACTCACCGCTGGTGAGTTTCGATCTCATGGAGTTCACATCTCCGGTCACCTACAGCACCGTCGAGTGGCTCATTGTGTTCCGGCAGTCGCCCAACGGCTCCTAGACGCTTCACAAAGGTTTGGGGGCCACTAATAGCCCCTTGGAGGTTGATGGTACTCAGGCAAAGACTTGGGGGTGTTCATGAGAAAGAAATGGCCCTTATATGGGCTCTTCTGCACCTTCACATGAGACAAAATGCACGAAAAGTAAATAGGAAAGGTGCTGGATGTTATTTGATGGAGAATGGTAGTGAAATGAAGTGCGATGATGTGCTACAACAAGATGATAGTAAGGGAGCACTGATTCTTCGATCCTGAAGTAGTCGAAGGGGGTTGGATGGTCAGGATGCAAAGAAGGTGACAAGGAAGGCAATGGAGATGAGAAGGGAGGTCAGAACAAGAGGTGTATGGTGAAGACAAATGGCTGGAGCTCAAGAGCTCCAACAAAGCTAAAAACCTAATCCTAAGCTAACAAACATTTAAATCATAAAACAAATATGAGAATTGAAATACAATAATTATAACTACCTAGAAATTAAGTAAAAGGCCACAACCCGGCCTAAGCATGGCGAGATAGTATCTTGACGGTGAGGTCTCGCTGGATGTGGCAGAATCAGTCCTTCGCCACACCTCTTCGCTGCGAATTACTCTAGAGCGAGCTATCACCTTGCTGGAGAGTTTGGGAAGGATTCGAGGGGCTAAGTGTGGGGAGAAAAGGAACCAAAGAATCAATGAATGGCTAGAGGGGTTTATTTATAGAGAGAGTTTGGGGCAATATGGATCGACGATAGAGTGCAGAGATGGAAGAGATGATAGTTGGATGTGGGTTGGCGAAGATCAGGGAGATTCTAGGAAGATTTTTCGTGAATAGTGCAGGGCGACTCGATGAGGGAATCAGGTGGAAATATGGAACGAAAAAGGGGGGATTCGACACCTCTAACAAGTCAGAGGCTCGAGGAAGTTAGTTTACCGAGGTCAACAATTGAAGTAATTTGGTTGGTCTATGTGGACCGACCAAATAATTTCAAGGCAAAAATACCTTAGGAAATAAATAATAAATAATAAATAATAAATAATTTTAGATTAAAAAATAAAAATGTTAGCTATTTTATGTATTATTTAATATATATTTTATTTATTTTTACGATGTTATTTATTATAAGTTATTATTTATAAGTATAGTTATAGGTATATTTACCTATATTATGGGTATTATATTTTTATGTTGTATTTCATATTTTATTATTTTATAGACTTAATTTAAATATTTATAACTTATTTAGATATATAAAAATATATTTTATTTTTTTTATGTCATTTGTACACTTAAATAATTAAATGTATCTATTATATATCTATAACTAAAGACAATTAATCTATATATTTCATATACTTATTTATTTTAGTTAATTTTTAAGGGGTTTATTGTATTCCAAATATGTACATATACTATACATATTATTTGCAAAATTATAAAAATATGAAATTATGAAAATATAAAGAAGAAATATAGGTACATTGTACAATAGGGTCCAAAACCTAACTTTTGCATCTTAACTCGAAATTAAATGAAACCACCATCATTTAATAATTAATTAAAAGTTATACACAATTAGAGGTGAATCTGATGCATTTTGAGTTTTTAAGGAGAAAATATGGGTACGGGGAGTTTGGGTTTGGCTTTTTATTCCGATAGTAGAATGAATATTGTATATTATGTTGTGTTGAAATCAATTTGGTAATTTTCTATGTATTTTTATCTACAACATTCATGTACAAAGTTTATTGATTTGAAGGATAAATAATAAAGAATAAAATGGGTTCCAAAAATGAATGGTTGAATAATAAATATGAAGGTTTATATTGATGTTATCTCCCCTACTTTATTCCTTGTCGACCAAATCAATTCTTGACTTGGTCTCGGGGTTTAAGGTCATAAATTACGTTTGGTATTTTATTTCTTTTTCTTTTATTTATTTATTATTTTATTTTAGCTTTTAACAATGTATTTTATACAATATTTATACAATTAATAATGATTGTTAATTAATGCAAAATATTGATATTTACAAGAATTTAGCTAGGGACTAAAGGCCAAAAATGAAAGAATAAAGGTGATGAAACGGAGATTCATCACCCCTTACGCTTCTTTTGCTAATTGCTAGCAAACACTTATGCCTATAAGTGTAAAAAATAAAAATAAAGAAAAGAAAAAGAAAGAACTTGGATTGATTTTAATTCCTAAACTTGTCTTCATAAAATCAAAGTTTGGAGCTTAAGTCGGACCTTGGATTTTAGGTAAATGGTCAGAACCTTACTGGGTAACAAATTTAAAACACAACAACCTTTAAGACCCACAAAACTCTGCTAAAATCTCCTCAATAGCCTTGTCAGAATAAGTTAACTCATTGATAAATATGTGATTCATCACTCTAAAGGATGAAAATGGAGCTTCATTCCTGAGTAATTAGCTGCATTTTTTGATTTATTCTACATTTTTACCACTCATGCACTTAGAATTAGTTTTCGCATTTTAGCATGCTTATTTGCATTAAATAAGAAGCCAAATTCCCTTGTAAATATCACCCATATATTCACCACATTTCCCCTGCTTTTATTTATTTTTCACTAACTCATAACTGAATAAAATCAACTCTATAGTGGACATATTACTAACACTAATAAAGAAAAATACCAAAAAAATACTAACTTATACAATTGACCAATAAAATCCAAACCCTAGTTTGGGACTAAAAACCTTTAAATGTGAATATCTCTCTCATACAATCTCTTATGAACCCTACTCACTTTTGAATCAATGTATGTTCAATTATCTTCAAAACAATACCTAATTCAAAAAAATCGGAGTTCATATGTGAAACTTGGGTTTTGGGCCCCTATTGTATTTTACATTTTGACCTATTTTTACCTTATTATTTTATGTAAAAAAATAATACTTTTTTTACATTATTTTCTTTGATTATTGTTTTTAATAAAATGTGTAAAACTCCAAACAAAAATTGAAGCAAAAATAATAGAAAATAAATCAACCCGAGTCTGTATATGGTTTGTAAATATATCCCCTTTATTTTATTTATTTTATCTTTTTTATTAATTATTAAAAAATAGATTAAGTTGCAAATAGTCATCTTACATTTTTATAATTTTATTTTGATTTTTCTCTTATTTAAAAATGTCAAAAATATTTGCAAAACATAAAAATACAGAATATCTAAAGGATGCCACCAAAAATAGTTTTTATACAGATAATTTATTTTGATTTTGGGTCCTTCACAAAAGTTGTAGATCTCATAGAGACGAGCAACTTTCGTGTTGTCCACTTATTAATTTGACCTTTTTTGTTATTTATTTTTGATTTTTCTTAGTATTTACTTTTTGATTTTTCTGGGAGCGACACGTGGCGGGTCTTGGAGCCACCACGTGTCGCCCCATTTTCTATATTATTTTAATTATACTTAATCATTATTGTTTTTATTTTCTTTTTACTTATTTTATTATTATATTTATCTTATTTACTCATTTATTTTATTTACTTATTTTATTTTATTAATTTCTTTCTTTTTATTTATTTATTTATTATTTCAATTTCTATTTTAATTTTAATTAATTACTTTATTATTATTATTATTTTAATTTTATCTTTTATTTCTTTAATTTATTTTTTCCTGCCATGTGGCTGCATCTACATGTGCCATATGGCAACCCCTTTTCCCCTTCCTCCCCGCACGACCCGTTCCTCTGCCCTTCATGGCGGAGTTCATCTGCATGCCACCCCCACTCTCTCTCTCTCTCTCTCTCTCTCTCTCTCTCTCTCTTCACACAATCCCCACGCCTCTTGTTGCAGCGGTTGCAACCACGCACGATACTCCTCCATCTCTCTTCTGTGCCTCTCTCTCCACTCCTTCCATGCATACGCAACCACCTGCAATCCCGTATGCCCCGACCGCCTATGCCCCCTCTCATCCTCCATTCTCATCCCTCGTCACCAACCATCCCCATATTCATAAATAGTAATCAACCGACCTTAAAAGGGGTGCCTCCACCTCGCGCATCCCCATCTGCCACTTCCTAGAGAGGAACGAGAGAGAGCGTGTTGCAATCCTTAGGTGACAACAGCAGGCGTCGCGGCTCGAGCAATGACACCCATCCCTCTGGCGAGATCCAGAAGGGGATCCTTCTCTCTTTCATAGCATCAACCTCTAGAGGTATCTGCTCAGCCTCGAGCTTTTATTCACTGAGCTCTCGATTTTGAGATCTGAAGGCCTGGTTTGAGCTTCTCTCCAGGCAAATCTTCAACACACATGTGACCTTCAGGTATACTCTTTCCCACCTCTTCTTCTACTTCCTCTCCCTCTTCTCTTGTTATTTTTCTTATCCATTCTTCCCTTCCCTACTTGCCACATCAACCCAATTCAAGCCTCATCGCTGCCCTACCGCCCGCACGCGTCATCTTTACCGTAAACCATCGCTACTTCACATTCGTCCATCTACGCTCCTTGGGCTACCCGCTCCAAGCCGACCACCTTGCCTCCGCTCGCCATCAATACCTCGACACAATGCCAAGCAACCTTTGACTTCGACAGATCCAGCCTCAGCCAGCCACCTCCACCATAGCCTTCAGCCACCTTCGTCGCAACACGTAAGGAGCTGATCAACATCATCAAGAAGCTCCACAGTTGGACATTGGATGGGATCCATCTTAAGGCAAGTAAACATGTAGGAGCACTGCAATTTCCACCTATCATTTACGAGCAGCTGCGACCTTTCGATGAAGATCACAATCACTACTTGCACTGAGCCGTCACCGCTTTAAGAACTCACCGTAACCTTGAGATACACTCGATTGTAGAGGAGCAGGTCGATCATTAATCCACCTTAGATCAGAGTTCCGATTGAAACACCATTGCTTAGACCCACACTTTGGCATTTGGGGAAGAACAATCCCCAAATCCCAGATTCAATGATAATCGTTAGATTAGCTGCGCAACAACAATTTAGAACCATTGATCGGGCATAAATTCCTATTGTCGGGTCTATATCAAACACTCTAGATCAAAAGCCTCCCACCGCTTTTGCCTCATGTGCGCGCTCACATGAAGTTTGAAAAATTTTTGTCGAGGCCCTCGTGTTCTCAGCAAACTGCTCAAAGCCCCCACCAGAAGCGTGCACGTGCGACTCACATGTATGAGGGAGAATTCAGAGAGATATTCCTCCAGCTTCGAACATTTGCATGCGAGTCCCCACTAGCCGAGGCACTTGCATTGCTCGTGCCAAGTGGAGAAATTACACACAGAACCTCTCGGGTCTTGGTAATTCCTTGTTAGTCCTTGTTCACATGCATTTTGTTAATTTATTTCATTATTTTGCATTGATACCCCAGTGTTTGAACTTTTATTTATACTCCATTTTCATTAAATTTTTATCCAAACATTGCATTGTATATAACAATTATATCTTTATCTTGTGAGTATTTAATAGAATTTTTGTTATCCATGGTAAATTTAGTAAAATTATTTTGGTGATGATTTACATGGTTTACCCATTTGAGGATATGAAAATCGTATTAAATGAATCATTATAAAAATTACGAGAAAATCATAATTGATAGAATTGTTCGTTCTCTACATTGTACTCAAATTAACTGGCATTTTCACACATAGAGGTCACAATAAAATAAATGATGATTAAAGTAATTATTTTTTATAGACGATAAACTCAATATTTTTAAAGTTTAGAATTTTTCCTGGATAGATCCTCATTATATACATCTAGGATAATTTTATTTCTTGCAATAATTAGGTTTTCTATTTATTAAATTAATTTACGAAAAATCACCCAGCATGCATATTTAATCCGTAATTAATTCATTGTTCATCTGAAAATTCCAAAAAAATAAAAAGCATTAATTTCCACATATTTCACATTCTGGACAAGTTTTAGGATTTGCAGGCTTCATTTGATTGTAAATTGCATTTTAGTCCTTAAAGTAACCTGAATTTGCATGTCATTTTTAATTTCATAAAAAGTACAAAAAATGCCTCTCTGAAGACCTAAGTTCTAGATCACCTAGTAATCAAACTAAGGAGACATTTTCCTCCCTGAGTTCAAACTTGGGCTTGCCCAAGTAAAATATAAATTGCCTGCTCACATTAATTACTAAAATTAATTAAGTGGTTATTTTGATTATTCTCGGTTCTTTGAATGCTGCAACATAAAATCAACATTATTAACATAGGGTAATTTCAGGTTTTTCACTCATATGAAAACCCTTACGACTATGAATCTATCTTGGACAGTGTGTGTGATATGTAGCTCTCCTCAGATGAAGCTGTAAAAGTCAATCTTCTCCAACATGGTGACCCTAATTCCCCAATCCAACAACTCTTTCCTTGATAAGAGGGGTATTCTGTTTTAAGTTCAAGTACAACCAGCTCAAGAATATGAGGTGGAGAGAAGAATGGATGGTAGCCACTGTAGCTACCTATCCTAGGATGCTTGGCCAATGTAGCCATGTCACTCGGCTATAGACTCACATGAATATGGCTTTGAATTTCAAGATTGCTTATTTGACTAGACTAATGTATACATCCTCCGACGAACATTTTATTTTTATTCAGGCCTATACATTTTTATGGAGTTTTTATAGCATTTTTTGAATACTATATACAATAACATTTACATAAGGACTTTTTCCACTTGAGACAGTAGACTATCCCTCTTTTGAATCTTTATTGTAACCCACAACATTTTGTCATTGGACCTCAGGGCTACTGGATCAGATCGGGGTACAATGGCCACATATATGAGACTTCCGATGTTCCCACTGGCTTGTATCTCATGCTGACAAATCTAGCCCTATACCACTTCAACTAAGGTGTTATTATCAACAAGAATCATGCAAGTGTTCCTAAATATTCTTCTTAAGAAGTCAAGATGACGTTGAATCAAGTCTCATGGTCTTAAAGAATTAAATCTAGCAGACCTGAAGTACCTCAATTCCAGTTCCTATAAGGTTCTTGTGATTAAGTACATTAAGGTCCAACCAAGCTCCAATCTTCGGATTTTATTTAGACTTGTTCAATTATTGTTACCAATTCGAAAAAATGCAAATGCTAAGTATAATGCGAGGAAAATATTTTTGTGATGCAATTTTCGTGTTTTGAATTTTTATGGATTTTCGAAAAGGTTTTGTAATTTTTATGCAATTTTTGAAAATATTTTGCAAATGTTTTTGGAATTTTTAATTTTGCAAAATTTTAGTTTTTTTACAAAAAATAAAAGATTTTAGGAGAAGAAATATGTGCAGATATTTAAACGAGGATGCTTCTTATTATTTACAAGAGTTGGGTTTTTAGAATTTATATGTTTGTATATACAAGGTTTGTAAAAGAATTTTATTTTCTTAAATTATGTACATAGTTTTCAAAATAATTTGAAAACATTTTTCTAAACATTTTGAAAACTTTATTTTTGCAAACTATTTTGACAAATAATCTTTACAAACATCTACATAATTTGATAATCATTTTGCAAAGATTTTTCAAATAGTATGTATAGATTTTCCAAACTATTTCAACCATTTTCCAAACATTTTCAAATAGATTTTTAAAATTTTCAAACAAAGAAAAGTAATTTTTACAAACCAAAACATTTTTACAAAGGATGAAAACATTTTACAAAACATTTTCCAAATATTTTTCAAAAGATTTTTCAAAAAGATTTTCCAACCATTTTTTCAAACATTTTAACCTAATTTATTAATCAGTATATACAAGGAATTTAAATGTATTTTATACTAGTATATTCTTTACGATTAATTAATTGTGTTTTAGCCATGCTTATTGAAAATACGAAAGTACGAGTTATGGCTAAAGTATATACAATGTACATAAGACCCCCCTATACTTAGCCTGAGCTATGTCCTCGTAGATTAGAGAGAAAAAGAGAAGACATTAACAGTACTAAGTATAGAAAAGCCGATACAACAACGATTAAAGAAAGAATGAAAGAATAAATGAATGAGAAGTCGTCCATCCCCCTTATACTTAGGATGAAATAATCCTAAGTATATCATGTTGTATCTACATGCAGGTATGGTCGAGGGTGGGAATGAACATATCACAACTCAGGTAGTCTCCCCCTATACTTAGGGTAAGATATACCTAGGTATAACAAAGAAAATCAATAGGAGAGGAGACAAGCAATTAGACCAAGAAAAACTGATGAAAAGAAAATATAGAAGAAAAAATATGTTGGTTGAATATACACATCACTCCCCCTATACTTAGGGTAAGAGATCCCTAAGTACAGGCAACAACAGGAGTGATGAAACATAATGGACATGAACAAACAATGGTTTCACCCCCTATACTTAGGACAAAGTACGTCATAAATATATACAAAAATATATACCGAATGATCTGGGGTGCAAATCAACATGCAAAAGAAGGTAGAAATGAAAAGTCAAAACACACATAGATATATAGACACACACACACACAATTAATAAAGAATGGTGAAGTGCAGGACGATACCGGACAATCGAATACCGTACTTTTATCGTCGTCACCCTATGAGAATGAAAACGTAGTCAGAAAAATAACAAGACCCGCATATGAAATCATGTGGGTATCTACTACCAAGAAAATAGATCGAAAACTAAGGCAGGATCCAGTAGTGGGAAGCAGAACATCGGCTCATAAGAACAACATGAATGAACAAAGCTGATATCGTAAGACATGGACGAGGAAGGAATAGTGTAGATTCCTCCATGTCACTCATAGACTCGATAAGATGCGAAAAGTGAAGAACTGGAGACTCTCTACATAGCTCGATATCTGGTGGACATAAGGTCGAAAGATCAATAACACACCAAATATCACAAGACACGTCGCAACCTTACAAGGGTCGTCAAGGTGAGCAGACTGGGATGGGTCATATATCGCAACAACATCAGAAGACTCATCTCATGATCTGCCAAACTGGATACACAACCAGAGTTGAGACTGAGTGCCCATAAAATAATGTATCCTCCCGTAGATAACCCTCAACGAGTGATACATACTAAGCAATGAATGATCAGAACAAAACTCATCCTTGCGAGGGTCGTCAAGGAGAAAGGACTCAAAGGAGTCGAATCCATCAGGCGATCAGCAAAGGAGGTCTCAACAAGCGACAGTTTGGCTGCCCAACAGAGAAAGAGATCGAAAATCAAGAAAATGTTCCAATCTCTCACAGATAACCCTGAGAGAGTACTGTGAACTAAGCAGGAAATAATCATAAGAATGTGACTCATCCTTGTGAGTACCGTTAAGGAAAGAAGACTGAAAGGAGTCAAGTCAGTTAGGATAAGCAGTCTCATGCTCCACTAACTCGGACACACAATCAGATAGTGAGACCGACTGCTCATATCGGATGACTCGGCTTCGTGCTCCACTAGAAGGGAAGCACAAGTAGTGAGTTAAACCGATCATAAAGAATATGTTGCATTCTCCTGCAGATAGTCCTTAAGGAGTAATGCAAACTATGTCAACGATACGAGGGAGATGCCGACACCTATTCTCAGGTCCTCAAGAAAAATGATCAATCCTCAATCAGTAGGAGTACATAAAACTATTGGAGGTTCAAATATCATAAGGTCAATCACAATGCATCCCTCTAATCAACCAAATCAGATGAGATGGATCAAGATATCAGACAAAAATCTTCTAAGTGACAAATGAGGATAGGAGAGGTAGGAGACAGAGGACATATTAGTCAATAGGATAAGTGAAACCTTGTGAATTCCGAGCACCGTCGCTTTGAAGCACATAAAGAGATAGTACATTAAACATCTGAATCAAGACGGGCAGCATCGAAAATTAGATCAGGCAGAAACAACTCAAGGAAACATCATCAAACCATAGAATAAGTCACATCCTCAATCCCATGTGCAAGATAAAAAAATCCTCAATAAGACATCATACTTATTATTATGCCACATTGGAATCCTCAAAAATATCCATGTATTGATCATATCCAGATACACCAAAGAGAGCACACTCATCTCATCCATAATCATATCTTCCTGGCTTAATTAAATAATCAATGCAATCCAAACCTTAATGTAGGCCACAACATAGCACTCCTAGGTGAAACAAGAGATGACACAGAAGGGAAACAAAAACAAATCCAAGAAGAGAGTCTTCTTGAACTGGACCAGAGATATGGGTGAGAAGAAATCCGAGAGATCTAGCTGCTAAAGTGATGGTTGAAACTTGATATCACGACACCAATAAAAAGAAAAAGGAGTCAAGAAACAAAAAGAAGAAAAGAAGAGAAGACCTGGACACTGATAACTCAAACAGAAGATGAATGCAAATGGATCCAAAATCGTAAATAATGTACAAAGCAAACTCTATTTTCACCTACTCATCATAGTGAAGATCGAAGATAGCGGTTTTTTTTCTTTTCAGTTGTAGAGTTAGGTGATTTTCAAACAGTTACATAAACTCACAGGTGTAGTCTCCTATAACGACCGTGCCCAAGGAGGAAAACCACAACTTCTTGAACACGAATAACTTCTTCTATGGTCGGAGGCAAGTACTTGAAGCAAGTAACATGGCCCAATATCTGACCTAAGCGCTTAGGTTACAAGTCCAGGGTTGGGGTCTCTAGTCCTTAAGTGTGTGTGCCTCACCCAATCAGAATACAAACTACTTCCAATGTGGGAGTTGCTCTTTCCAAAATAATGAATCCATTATGTTTATTTTAAAAGTCAAGTAAAATTAGCAATCCTAAATTTATTTTAGGTTATCACATTTTTGGTATTTTTCAATGTAATTCCTAACGAGTTTCCAATAGCATTATCATCCTAGATGGTCAAAATCAGAGGGAGAAGGTCAAAAAAGCAATGCAAGTCAAGAATCAATGATGCATACACAATCAGAAGACTTACATCTCCATGCGGGATGCATAACCGAATTAAAAACTACCATATATGAAATGCAAGTCGATGGAATCACCCTAGAATAGTAATTGCTATTAATATGAAGCACCAAATGTTAACTATCTAGATATGAAACCAAAAGTCCGATCTTGGAGACTCCTCGGTGCCTACCACAGTAGGTCTTGCAAGCACTGTGTGGAGCCTCTCGCACCGCACAGTCTCAAGTCTAAATAATCAACAATTAGATTTGACTAAGTCTAAGCATGAATCTATAGGTACATGTAATTACAATTAAGTCTTTGGACCTAATCTATCGAATAAGCAAATCCTAATGCTAGGACTCAGTCACACAAAACAAATGAAAAGAAAGGTGAAAAACTCAAAACACATGAAACAAAATAAAGAAAGGTGGGAAACTGCTAAAAAGCCGACGAGGCCCCCACGTCAACAATCACTCGAGCAATGGACCTCGTGAAGTGGTAGTGTCCTGAGAGTCTAATTATTACAAGTAAATCTCTCTCTCTCACGTGAATTACAAGATAAAAATAAAAATACCAAATTATACTGTCTTAAAAAATCCTTCATGTCTTCACTTGATACTCTCTCCTGTCATTTTTTTGTAGAAAAGTCGACTACACTTCACGTGGGTGCGTAGGCCTCCGAGGAGCGCCTCCCTTAATCCGTGGTCCCTCGCAACAAATTCAAACAAGGAAGAGGGTTGGATAGTTCGTAAATAATATCGAATAAAATGACAAATATAGAAATAAAGAAACATGGAAAGATAAGAGAGGTGCAATGAATAAATACATTATATGCGGCATTGCTCCCTGGTAATGGTGCCATTTGTTGAACAGGGTTTTTCGCGAGTCTAGTGAAGCGCCTTCAACCGTCCGATCCATGACTGTTTTGGGTATTTTGCATTGTAATCCCCAACTTCATTTTATTTACACTTTAATTATGTAATTAATTAAGTACATTCTATAGTTTTTGTAATATTTACCAGGAGGTCCCTGGATTTATTGCATATTGCATTTGGGTCCTTGCTAGCTCAACTCACATGCCCTTCAAAGTGAGCTGGGCACTTTACATGCAACCCCTCTCAGGTTTTTGTAATTATGTTTTAATTATAAAAATTTTAAATATCAGTTGTAAACTTTTGGGTATTTTACAGAATAGACCTCGTATTTATTTTTAGTTGCAAATATACCCTTGCTAGTTCAATTATTGTTTGTGCATGTTTACTATTTTCTAAAATTAGCATCCATGCTCCAAAAATCATGAAAAAATAGGGTAAGGTGCATGTTTACTTGATCTTTCATAGCATAATTTTAGTTTGACATTTTAGGCATTTTTTATTTATTAAAAATCAAAAGAGCATGTTTGATTTTTTGTTTTTTTTTTAAAATCCAAAAAAATAAAATTGTATTTAAAAATTCCAAAAAAACCAATACTAGTTTACTATTATATTTTGTACCTTTAGACCAAAAATCTCTAAAATAGAAAAAGAAAATCACTAAAAATTTAGAAGCTCCAAAATCTTTATAAAAAATTATAAAAACTTTTAAAAATACAAAAATATTTATTTCTATATATGAATTTTCTTTTTATTATATATTACTTATGAAAAATAGTTTTGGAAAATTTTGACTTTGTTTAGTATTTTTAAATTCCAAAATAATTAAGCCTAATAAAAAGTCTCTGATTTTGTGTATTTAGGGTTTTAGAAATCCCAAAAATTAGCAAAAAAATCTGAAAAATCACAAAAACATTTGAAAAAAATAAAAAAAAATAAAAAGAAATTATTCTATAATTTTTGGTTATTTTTTGTAGTATTTGTAATTATATTACCTTCTATTATACATATAAATATTTATATGCCTTTATTATAAATTTAAAAGAAAAAGAAATTAAAATCAGAAAATTATAAAAATAAATCGAATTTTTGAAATTAAAAATCAAACATATATGTATATATACAAGAATTATTTTATTTATTTTAACCCACACATTTATTCATTGATTCTTTGAGAAATACTTGTACAAAATAAACCTATATTATTTATTATTTCATTATAGATAATATACCTGCTATACCAACTTGTCTCCCAGTATTCAACACTCTACACATTTGCACTTATACACACATTTTGTAGCGTTATAATAAGTTTTAACTCCACTTTTTATTTTGCATTATTTGATATTTATTGTGGGTTAATTTGTTTGAATGAGGGTTTCTTGTGGGTTGCTACAACAACTTTGTCTTCGCCTTGTGAGGACATACTAGACCCGTGAAAAACATAATTCAACTAATGGTGTTGTTGTTGGGGTAATAAAATTATAAATACTATTAAAAATAACAAAGAAATGTAGAATAATCTTTTTTGTGTTTTATTTATATTTTTCTAATATTTTTGTGATTTTAAAATATTTTCACTAGCCTATATGGATTTCTAAAGCCTTAAATTCACAAATCAGGGACTTTTTAATTAGGTCGAATTGTTTGGAATTTTAAAAAATAAATAATGTCAAAAGTTTCTAAAACTATTTTAAATAAATAATAAAGAAGATAATTCATAGATAGAAATAAATATTTTTGAATTTTTAGAAGATTTTTTTATAATTTTTATAAGGATTTTGGAGATTTTGAATTTTGAGTGATTTCTTGTTCTATTTTAGGGATTTTCGGTCTAGAGGTACAAACTAAAATAATAAACTACTACTAATTTTTTTGGATTTTTTAATGATTTTATAATTTGTTTTGGATTTTTTTAAAAATAAACAGAAAATCAAACGTGATCTTTTGATTTTTAATAAATAAAAATATGCCTAAAATTCAAAACTAAAATTATTTTGTAAAGATCAAGAAAGCAGGCACCTTGCCCTATTATTTCATGATTTTTGGATCACGGATGCTATTTTAGAAAATAGAAAACATGCATAAAAATTAATTGAATTAATAAGGGTATATTTGTAATTAAAAATAAATACGATGTATATTATGCAAAATTCCAAAAATTTTACAACTGATATTTAAAATATTAATATTAAAACATAATTACAAAAAAACTACAAGGGGTTATGCGCAAAATGCCAAGCTCACGTGTGGGGGCCACTAGAGTTGAGATGATAAGGACCCAAAGGCAATATGCAACAAATCAAGGGGCCTCCTTACAAATATTACAAAAACTATAAAAGTGTCTTAATTAATTAAAGAACAAATTGTATATAAAAGAAAGATAAGGGTGACAATGCAAATTACCCAAAATAGGCACTGGTTGGATAGTTGAAGGCGTTTTACTTGACACACGGTCATACATGGTGGCGCAATGATGGCTCGATGTCCAATGATGGAGATTAGATCCCCGGGAGGAGATCAACGGTCATGGCGCTAGTTGATCAAACGATAGCTACATGCTTTGGCTTCTGGTTCTTGATCCAATAGTGTGGACGAGTCTCGGAAGAACAAGAGATAGATTTGCTGTTGGCGAGTTTCGATCTCATGGAGTTCACATCTCTGGCAACCTACAGTGCCACCTAGTGGCTCGTTGTGTTCCTGTAGTTGCCTATCAGCCCCCAGATGCTTCATATAGGTCCGAGGATCACTAATAGGCCCCTGAGGTTGATGGTACTCAGGAAAAGCTCTGGGGGTGTTCTCGAGCAAAAATAGCCATCATATGGGCTCTTAAGCACATGCACATGACAAAATACACGACAAGAAAATGGGGAAGATGCTGGTCGTTATTAAGTGGAGAATGGAAGTGAAATGAGGTGGGATGATGTGCTCCGACGAGATGGCGGCGGGGGGAGCATTGATTCTTCGATCCTGAAGGAGTCAAAGGGGCTAGGTGGTCAGGGAGGCCGAGAAGGTGACAAGGAAGGCAATGGAGATGAGAATGGTGTCGAAACAAGAGGTGTACGACAAAGACAAATGGCTGGAGCTCCTCCGGTGAAGCTAAAAATCTAATCCCAAGATAACACAACTAATTAAAGCATAAAACAACTACGAGAATTGAATAACAGTAAATAAAACTACCTAGAAATGTAGTAAAAGGCATCGACCCAACCTAAGCACGAAGAGATAGAACCTTGACGGTGAGGTCTCGATGGAGATGGTGGAACCAGTTCTCCGCCACACCTCTTTGTAGCAAATCACTCTCGAGCGAGCTGTCACCTTACTAGAGAGTTTGGGAAGGATCTGAGGGGCTAACTATGTGGAGAAAATGAACCAAAGAATCAAAGAATGGTTGAAGGGTTTATTTATAAACAAAGTTTGGGGCAAGTTGGATTGAGGATTATGTACGGAGGGGGAAGAGATGATAGTTGGATGAGGGTCGACGAAGATCAGGGAGATGCAAGGAGGATTTTTCGTGAAGAGCATGGGGAGATTCTATGAGGGAATCAGACGGAAATATGGAAAGAAAAAGGGGGATTCGACAACTTTGACAAGTCCGTGGCTCGCGAAAGTTAGTTGACCGAGGTCAACTATCGAAGTGATCTAGTTGGACCACATGGACCTACCAGATAATTTCAAGGTGAAAATGCCTTAGGAAATGAATAATAAATAATAAATTAATTAATTAATTTTAAGTTATAAAATAGAAAATGTTCATTATTTTATGTAGTATTTATTTTATATTTTTTTATTTTTACGACGTTATTTATTATATGTTATTATTTACAAGTATAGTTATAGGTATATTTACCTATAAAATGTACTTTCATGTACAAAGTTTATTGATTTGGAGTATAAATAATAAAAAGAATAAAATGGTTTCCAAAAATGAATTGTTTAAGAATAAAAATGAAGGTTTCTATTGTTATTTTTAGCACTTATCTCTCCCTACTTTATTCCTTTTCAACCAAATCAATTTTTGATTTGGTCTCAGGCTTTAGCGTCATAAAATACCTTTGGTATTTTAATTCATTTTCTTTAGTCTTTTATTTTTGCTTTAACCAATACATTCTATACAATATTTATAAAATAAATTATGAATGTTAATTAATGCAAAATAATTATATTTACATGCATTTAGTCAGGGTTTAAAGGCCAAAAAAAATAATAAATGTAATGAAATGGAGATTCATCAGCTGCTCCATATAGATATCCTCTTCGAGGTATCCATTGAGGAATGTTGTCTTCACAACCATCTTCCACTAAAGGTATGTAGCTATTGTAAGCAATGCCTTGAAGGATTTAAGCATGGCCACATGAGAGAATGTATCGTTATAGTCGATGCCTTCCCTCTATGTGTATGCCTTGGATACGGGTTGCGCATTGAAGGTCTCTACCTTCCCATCGAGTCCCCTATTTCTCTTGAAGATCCATTTGCACCTAATAGGTTTGACCCCTTTAGGTGGATCTTCAAGGGTCCATACATCATTCTTGTGCATGGAGTCCATTTCAGACTTCATTGCTAGCATCCAACTATCTTTATCACAATCACTCAAATCATCATCAAATAAAGTTTAATCATCATCAAGCTCTTCTGCTACATGGAATGCGTACCTTTCAGGTTGTATTACAACCCTAAAACTATTTTTAAGAGGTACAACTATGTCATTTTAGTTTATCTCTTCAGTTTCTGGTGTAGGAACTTCATCGATCTCACTAGACTCGAGTAGTTCCTTAACTTCATTATTTTCTTGACTTCTAGGGAATTCCTCCTCCAGAAATTTGACGTCTTTAGAAACAAATACATTTTGAGACTTAGGATAATAAAGTTGTATCAAATACCATTATTTATGTATCCAATGAAGTAGCACTCTTTAGTACGTGATTCCAACTTTCTTGCATCCATGTTTTTAGCATGGAACAAACAACCCAAAACCCTCAAGTGTTGTGAATTTGGCTTTGTACCATACAAAAGCTCATGAGGAGTTTTAGGTACGTATTTAGATGGAATCTTGATTAGCACATAGGCCACAGTCTCTACTACATGTCCCCTTAAACTAAGAGGTAAGTTTGCTTCACTCATCATTGATTTCACCATGTCCAACATGGTTCTGTTGTGTCTCCCTGCAACTCTGTTGAGTTGAGGAATACTTGGAGGAGTGAGATTGGAAATAATTCCTCTCTTTAAGGTTTTCTTTGAATTCATCTGAGAGGTATTCGCCACCTTGATCATATCGAATTTGTTTTATCTTTTCACTGATTTGGTTCTCAACCAAAGCCATGAACTCTTTGAACTTTTCAAAGGTTTCATGTCTATGTTGTAATAAGAAGACAAAACCATACTGATCATCAATCAAGGCTACACAATATTGATGCTTATTTCGAGTTACATTACAAAGGGACTGCATGCATAAGCATGTATTAGGTCTAGTATACCTTCACATTGTTCACCTTTCTTAGAGAAAGGTGCCTAGAAATCTTCCCACGATCGTATGTTGGTAAATCACGGACTTCTGGGAAATCCAGAAGTCCATCCAATACTAGTCTATTGATCCTATCAACATATACATGTCCAAGTCTTTGATACCGGAACATAGATAGATGATCTCCATCCTCTCTTAATCACTTAGATTCATAGTGATATTAACATCCATGACACATTCATGCATGTTTAGTTCATAGAGCCTCCTGCTATTGATTCTTGAAACATATGGAACGAATTGCATACATGAATAGATGCACCAGAATCAATAATCCAACTATCTTCTCATCCTATGAGTATGTTGATTTCAATGATGTAAATAGATGAGTTACCTATTGGAGCTACACCTTTGCCCTTCTCAATGGTCTTTAGGTATTCTAGATAGTTCGCTTCCAGTGTCCTGACTTATTGCAGTTGTGGCATACATCCGTTTTCTTGGATGTCAGATGTGTAGAAGCATCGAAAGATGTTCTAATAACTTATCTCTTATTATTTTTCTTTTGAACTGTACACTTTTTGGATCCATGCTTCCTGCCGCACTTCCCTTTGACCTGTGCAACCATTGCACTACCAGAGATTCTCTTTCTTTGTTATGTCCTAAGTGGATTTAAGTGAATAAAGTAACTCAACATTTGTTAGTTTGAGTTTATTCACATGATAAGAAACTATAAAGTTATTGAAATATTTAGGGAGAGACGACAATATGAAATTAGATTACATATCTATATCCATCTCCACCCCCAAAGTCTCCAACTCATGGATACACCCAAATATTTTGAGTATGTGTTCCCTGACTAGAGTGCCTTCCTAACTTTCACAATAAAGCATTTCTTTCATAATATTTTAATGTTGAACATGGTTCGCATCAGCAAACATCTCTTTCAAATTCGTCAAGATATCCTGAGAATACTCAATATCCATATGTTGCTTCTAAACCAAATTATATAATCAACCAGGAATGTAGCAACATGCCAACATGTGGTCATCGTCCTACTTCTTGTTGAAATCTCTGGCATCATCAGTCTAAGGGTTTTTTACTTTATGCTCGAGAGAACATACCCTATGCGCTATGCCATAAGCATGTGTTCCAAATTTTATATCTAATCGAATAGTTTGGAACAATCAACTGATTGACTTCGAGTAGCTTGTTTAGTGTGTTGAGAGATTTCATATGAAATAAAAGAATACACTTTAATTCATCTTAATCAAGGAGATTAGATATTTTAATATTTTTAAATCAATATTTTCTCTCATTTTTTGTACTTTGAATGTCTTTCCCTTTTAAGCTTTCAAAGCATGAGGAAGGCTAACAATGACCTCACTACGAGATTCGAGTCTCCTTTGTATTTTCATTGCACCTTAATAATATGAGAAAATGCAACTACAATGAATAAAGTGGGAACTCTTTTCGTCTTACAAGTCGAATCTGTATTCTCAGTTCAGTCTTCAACACCCACATCCCTACATTTATGGAGTTAGCATGTTGTCAATTAAACCAACAATCAATGAGTGAAATATAATTTACGCTATGCATAATCCAATGTTGCCTCAATAATACGAGGAACAACATTAGCGTCACTACACATACGACTCATCTCTTTCGAGAAAAAAAGAATCTGATCCATGTGAATTTATATTATGGAGTTATGACCAAACATAGGTATCTCGAAAAATACAACCCATAGCAACAGAGTTCTTTGCAATGACGAGAGAACATGGATGCCATCATATGACTTAATCCATATTTTATTTAAATAAAATTTAATAACTTTGAATCATATTCTCATGATTAATATAACAAGGGATATAGTTAGGATACTTGCTTATTATTATAGTTTTAAACCAATTAAAATAATGATAATCAAGTAATACTAGCAATTCAATCTTTATGCACTTGATGTTATCATACAGTATACACCATCACTTAGTACAATTCATTATTATAATTTTAATTATTAAAGTGATCGGGCACTGATTGACAATGCTAAGAATCACTCGTTCTAATAAGACCAATTACCAATCAATCAAAACCAAGTCATAGTATCTCTGTGAAGTAGACCTCGTCTAATTTATCCTGCATAAGTCCAGGGCTAAAGACAATGACATGAGACATTAATTGATTTAATAAATGGAAAATGCTATGAAATTACAAATAAAAATATGGACGTATAACAACATCATTCAGAGCACATTAAATTAATTTTGCAAGATTTATAGAGCAAGGGAGTCATTTAAACAAAATAAAAAGATATAAATAAAATTAAATGCATGGCATTGGTATATTTGCAATAGAAATATAGTACATGGGGTGCACACAAATAAACCTAAAAGTTTTGAACTTAATTACATAATTCCAGGACTAAACACAAATAAGGGAACTTGGTGGGGTACCCTTGCAAATTGCCAACTCACATGGGGGATCACGTGAGCTGAGCTGGCACTTGACCTCAGTATAATTTACAATAAAGTTTGGGGGGTCCTTGCAATTTTTAAATAAAAAATTAAAGCATACTTAAATATTTAAAAAATTAATATAAAATTATAAAAAAGCAGATGAGATACTTAATAATTACCCCTTAAAGTGCACACAATCAAAGGAATGAAAGCACTTCATGTGGAGAGATGAGCAGTTGCTGCTGCATACTGCTTCGTTTAATTTCAAGGGCCCATATTAGATCTGGCCCCTCATCCTGATCTGACGGTGGAGGAGGGGTCTGGATGAACTCCTGAAGAACAAAGGTCCAGCGAGCTTTGTTCATTGATTCAACTTGCCTTCATCGACCTCTTCCCTCATTGAAGGTCTCCTCTACATCTTGGAAGCCTTGTGCATTTGTAGATTTCCTCAAAGATCTCCTGGGCTCATTGGAAGAGCCTTGGAGATCAGGTCAGCTGGAGCTTCTATTCTTGCTCTGGGATTGGGTTCTAGGTGGTTGTTTTGATTGCAATCCAGCAAAAAAAGACTCAGAGGCTTGAGCTGGAGGTGCTCGACCTCAGGATGAAGCTAGATGCACAATGGGGAAGCAGGTCGAATGAGCTTCGGCAATGGCAAAGGAGGGAATTCCGACCCAGCTCAATTCGTGCAGGATTAGAGTGCTAACAAGGGCGAAATGTAGAGAACATGATGAGGATTGGGAGTGAGGTGAAAGGCAGGCCAAATACGGGAGGATCGCTGCAAATTTAATGCTGAAGCTTAATGCTCTAGCTATTTTAAATCCTAAAATTAAACTAAATGGCTCCCTAATTAAGTAAACTATAATTAAACCTAACTATTGGAAATAAATGCAAGCTAATTAAAGGTAACTAATATCTCTACAATCTTAGGATCTTAGAGCAGGAGAAGCTCGCTGGGAACATGGATTGAATCTTTTGCACTTTATCCTTGCCAATAAGGCCTGGATCTCGAAGCTGTCACCGACGAGATGCTACAATAGATCCTATTGGGGTTACATATGAGCAAGGAGGATCAAACTCAAAAAGGGATCCATAGGTCAAATTTTATAAGAGTGGGTTCCGACCAAAAATATGAGGGGATGGTGTGTAGGTGGAGGGGCGTAGGTGAAGATTCTAGAGTGGGTGAGGATCTAGGATGAAAGGGCTATAGGAAGGTGAACGTTTCGAGGAAGGAGGCACATGGAGGAGGGCTAGGAAATTGGGAAAAGTCAGAGTCTTCACGTGCTCTGACAGAAGAGGGGACGGAGGTTAGACACTTGATTGGGGGGTCAACGATCCAAGGGCGCTGGTTGGTCCACATGGACCTACCGAAAAAAAGAATGAACCAAATTAGTTGATAAATCAATTAAATTTAATAAATGATTTATTAATTTTTGTTGAAAACATGAAAAATGTTTGTAAATTTATATAGTATTTTATTTTGTTTTTTATTTTTTACTAGTTAATTTATTATAGGTTAATATTTACATATATAGTTACAGGTATAAATACAATTATTTTTCCTATTTTTTTATATACACATAATTTATATATTTGTAACTTATTTTAAAACATATTTAGATTTTTTAATTATATTTTTCTGATATTATTTGTTTACGTAAATAATCAAGTGTATGTATTGTATATGTATATATAAGTACATTTCATTTATATATTAAAGTCCACTATTTATTTCGACATATTTTCAATGGTTTTATTTTATTTTTATTATCAACACGTATTTTTTCAAAAAAATACAAATTTATAAAAATATAAGAAAGTTAAAACTATACTGAATGAATACATTGAATATTATATTCATGTATATTGCATAACGAGGGCCCAAAAGCCAACTTTTGCATCTTAACTCCAAATTGAATGAAACCACCACCATAAAATTGGCAATTTAATTTTACGAACAATAAAGGTGAGTTTGATGATTTTTGCATCTGTATGGAGAAGATACTTGTCTACAAAGTTTTTTTTGTGCCTTTTTATTTTGTGTGTCCCGGGTATACTGTGCATTATTTTTTATTAAAATAAAATTTGTAATTTTCATTGTATTTTTATGTACAATATTTTCATTGAGGGTTTATTGATTTGATGTATAAAACTAGGAAAACAAAATAGGTCCCAAAAGGTTATTATTAGGCTATAAAATTAGGGTTTTTGTGCTGTACATTTTCCCGCCCTATCTCCACCTACTTTATTCTTGTCAACGAAGTCATCATGATGACTGGGTCTTGGGAGTTAGGGTCACTTAGTGTCTTTGACACTTCATTCTTTTTCTTTTCTTCCTTTATTCTTTTATTTGGGATCAAATACAATATTTTCTATAATATTTTATGTGAATTATTGACTATATTTTTCATAATTTAATTATATATACATGCATTTAACTAGGGATTTAAAGTCAAAATGAAAGACTAAAGGTGGTGAAATAGAGATTCATCACCCCCATATACTTATCATTGCTAGTCCCTAGCAAACACTTATGCAATAAGTGTAGAAAAAGAAAATAAAGAAAAGAAAAAGAAAGAACTTGGAATAATTTTTGACTATTGAACATGTCTTAATAAAATCAAAGTTTGGAGCTCATTTATGACATTTGGATTCTTTGTTTGTTTAGAACGACATCAAGGTTAGGAAGTGTGACACAACAACCCTTAGGTTTCATAATCCTATTATTCAGTTCAATTCGCAGTCTATTAAGAACCATCCTCTTAGTCACATAGTCTCGCAACCTTGAAATGCTAGAACCATGCGTGTAAATTTTTTAGCTCTTCCCATATAAACTGTTGAACTATTAAGAAGTCCGCTTCTCTAGTAACTCGTCATCGTGGAGACAAATATTTCTTCTAAGGTCAGGTGCTGCCAGTTTTTCACAACCAAAGTGGTGGAGAAGCTATAAGAAGTGGGAAAAGAAGTGGAAATGGACCGGTATTGACGCATTCCCTTGTGAAGCTTAGTTAGTAACTGAGTATTCACCAAGAAGCAGGGTTTTTCTAGAAGCTCAAATTTTTGTGGAATTTTTCGGTTTAGGCTTTTTTGGATTTTCTTGACTTTGCAATTCTTCTGCATTCTTGTTTGTGCTTCAACGGATATATAGTCTTCTGGTCCACCCATGTTTTGGGGTCTTGGAAAAAATTATGCTTGTAGACCATTCCTCATCCAAAGTTTTGTCTCAATCCAGTCTCTAGTCGTCAGATGTCCTTGCTACCAGATGAAGTAGGTTAGAGTATAAATTTTGAAAATACCCAAGAATGGTTCCAAAGCCACCGTTGACGAAGTGGCCTAACATCATCCCGACTTAGACTCCAAGACCTTTCAACAATCCATCTGGTTTGAGCTAAGTGTTAAGTGCGAGGTTTCTAGTCAAGCCACTATTTAAAGAGTCATACAGATGACATGAAGGGTTCTAGTTAGATACATTGAATCGACTCATGAACATAGTCTCATGGAACCTAAAGAAACAAGTCATGGTGACCCGAAGTATCCCAATTTCAATCCTTAATGGGTTCCTCTGATACTACGTGGATTAAGGTATAGAGCAAGCTCCAATCTTTAGACTTTAATTTAGATTTGTTCAATTGTCTTGATCATGCCAAAAAATGCAAACGCTATGTACAATGCAAGACAATATTTTTGTGAAGTAATTTTCTAATTTTGAACTTTTATGGATTTTTGAAAAGTTTTGCAAATTTTTAAGTCAATTTTGAAAATATTTTGCAAATTTTAATATATTTTGGATTTTTGAAAAATATTTAGGGATTTTTGAAAAATAAAAAGGGTTAGTAAAGGAATTATGTGCAAATATTTACACGGGAGTGCATCAATATTTACAAGCATTAGTTGAAGTCTTTACACTAAGTATTTACAAAAATTAAGTCAGTTATTATTTAAAGACTTTTATACAATATTATATATATATATAGAATTATGTTCGGGTTATTATTCCTCATAATCATGTACAAGTTTCTCTAAATAATTTGAAAATATTTTAACAAACATTTTGAAGACTTTCTTTTGCAAATAAATTTAACAAATGAATTTTGGGAACATTTACAAAACTTGAAATCATTTTGTAAAGAATTTTTAAATAGTATATATAGATTTTTTGAAATATTTTTATAACTTTTTTCCAAATCATTTGCAATCTGATTTTTTTTAATTTTATTCAAATAAAATTTTGCAAACAAACAGATTTTACAAAGGTTTGAAAACATTTCACAAGTTTTCCAAATGATTTTCAAAATATTTTTCAAGATATTTCCAACTATGTTTCAAATCATTTTAAACTTGTTAATTAAAAGTTTATACATGTATATTCTTTATAGTTGATTTACTGTACGTTCTGATTTCTTTAGTATTTTAGCCATATTAATTGAAAATACGAAAGTACAAGTTATGGTTAAAGTATATACAATGTATATATGACACGCCTATACTTAGCTTGAGCTATGTCGTCATAGGTTAGAGAGAAAAAGGAAGACATAGCTCGTACTAAGTATACAAAAGTCTATACTACAATGACTAAATAAAGAATGAGAATTCGGTCATCCCTCTTTACATAGGATCAATGAATCCTAAGTATAACAGATTGTATACAAAATAAGGATGATAGAGGATCAGAATTTATAAAATCATTGGGCTCAACTTGTCCCCTATACTTAGGGTGAAATATCCTTAATTATAGACAAAGTATCAAAATTAAGAGACAAGAGAGAGAAAGAAAAACGAATAACTTAGGATGAAGTATATACTAAGTATAAAACAAGTGATTGGGATGAGTGCAACATGGAAGGATGAAAGAATATGAAATGAAAAGAAGAAAATAAGAAACTTTAATCAAAGATATTTTTGGGAGCATTGTCCGGCTCCACTGAAGCAGTTGAGGCGGTAATATCTCCATCACAAATTACTTGTACGGAGTCGACAATGGCCAGGAATGCGTCATACTCTAAATATAGCTTCAGCAACTAACCGTTGACAATGAAAGGTTGTGCGTCAGATAACAGTTTTGATATCAACACACATCCGTTGTCACACACAGTTAAGACTCTGTATGGACCTGCCCATTTCTCTTTAACTTTCCTGGGAAATTATTCAACTTCACGTCTAACAACTACACTTTCTGTCCATGTTCAAAGGTCTTTCGTATGATATGCTTTTCGTGCCAGTGTTTGACCTTCTCTTTGTACATAAATCTATTGTCATATGCAGTCTCTGAATTCCAGTCTGTTCAGATCAAGTTTTCTTTACTGACCACCTTGTGAGTCAAGGTTGCAAATGTTAAATGCCTGAAGTGATTTGTAAATGAGTTCCATGGGCAGGTGTCACGACTTTCCATAGACAAGATGGTAGGCATCATGCCCAGAGGAGACTTGTATGTAGTTCTGTATCCTGAAGAATTGAGTCCAGAAGTTGTGACCAATTCTTGTGATCCGACCTCACAAGTTTCTGTAAAATCGTATTGATTTCTCTGTTGGACAATTCGACCAAGACATTTGACTGCGAACGATAAGGAGATGCGACTCGATCATCGATGTCATACTCCTTTGTTAATTTCTTAAGCTATTTGTTTATGAAGTGGCTGCCTCCATCTGAAATCAGGATCTTTGGAATCCTGAACCGTGAGATGATGTTATCATTCAAGAACTTATCGATTGTTCTGTTGTCTGTGGCTCAAGCTGGAATGGCTTCCACCAATCTACTCATATATATTGACCTTTTTGTATATTTTATTTTTGATTTTATTATTTTATTTTCATATTTTATAAATTTATAACTTATTTTGATATACACAAATATATTTATTGTATTCTTATGATGCATTATATACACTAGAATAAATATGGGTAGGTATTATATAGGTATAAGTACCAGATTTGAGCTAATGGTAGTGCTCGAAGACACTTGTGTACTTCTCCTGAGGAATACATTGATGCCAAATGAAATCTGCGTCTTCCCTTAACAAGTGTGGATCTTCCCATTGGTGGAAATGAATATCAGAAATGAACCTATCCTTCTTGATCTTTGTCCAATCTTGTGGAACTACCCCAGAGACAAGGCAATTCACAATATGGGAATACCAAGGAAGAGATGCCACACTGAGAAATGATTCATCAGAGAAAGTTTTTGTGATCGATGTACTACTCAGCTGAGTATCTTGACATTTAATTCTAGACAAATGATCCACTACCACGTTCTAGACTCTAAGTTTATCTTTGATTTCTAGGTCAAATCCCTATAGGATAAGGTTCCATCTGAGTAGATGCGATTTGAATTCCTTCTTCGGTTGTAGATAACATATATCAAAGTGGTTAGTAAACACAATGACATTAGATCCAGGAAGGTAGGATCTAAACTTTTCTAAAGAAAAAATAACTGTCAACAATTGTTTCTCTGTAACTATATAATTTCTTTATTCCTTATCTAATGTTTTGCTGGTGTAATGGATGGCATAGGTCACTTTGTCTTTTCTTTATCCTAGAACATCCCCAACTGCAAAATCTGATGCATCCATCATGATCTCGAAGGGAAGAGACCAATCAAGTGGCTGTAGGACTAAAGCCTGAGTGACGAGCTCTTTCAACTAATGGAATGACCTACTGATAAATAATAAACTTGGTCTCCTTGCAAAGAAGTTCAGTGAGAGGTTGGGCGAGTTTGTTGAAATCCTTGATGAATTGATGATAGAAGCCATCATGCCCTAAGAATGACTCACATTCTTCACATTCTGAGGTAGCTTGAGTTTAGCGATTAGATCGACCTTTGTCACGTCGACCTCCATGCAACGATTGGAGAGACATGGCCCATCAAAACTCCTTCTGTAACCATGAAGTGGCTCTTCTCCCATGATAAAACAAGATTAACTTCACGAAATTTCTATAGTATTCTGTCTTGGTGCACAAGAAATGAATCGAAACTGTCACCGTAAATAGAGAAATCATCCATGAAGGCTTCAATAAAACTCTCGACCATGTCGACAAAGACATCAAGCATGCACCTATGGAAGCTGGAGCATTGTAGAGTTCAAAGGGCATTCATTGAAATGCAAATGTGTCGAACGGGCTGGTAAATGTTATCTTCTCTTGGTCTTTAAGGGATATCACCACATGTGTACGTAGATTACCCTAATAAGAAGCAGAAGTATCCGTTCCCAGCCAATCTTTCAAGAACTTGATCAATAAATGGAAGCGGGAAGTAGTCCTTCTTTGTTTCTACATTGAGGCGACAATAGTCAATACACACGCTCTAAGATGTTGGTACTCGGGTAGAAATCTCTTCTCCTTGGTCATCTTGGTCATTCTTCACCACAGTGAGCCTTGATTTCTTGGGAACTACATGCAGGGGGCTCAACCATTTTGACTCGAAGATGGGATAAATAAATTCTGCTTCACACCACTTTGTGATTTCCTTCATAACAACACACCACATGTTCAAATGAAGTCTTCTTTGAAATTCTCAAGACAGCTTGCAATCATCTTTGAGGTATATGTGGTGTGGACACAAAGTTGGATTTATCCCTTGGAGATTGTATAATTTCCAACCAAGTGCCTTACAGTTCTTTTTTTTATCGTTGAGAAGTCGAGATTCTTAATCCAGGGTCAGTATGTTGCTGATGATGACCGGATACGTGTGTTCTGCATGGAAAGCATACTTCAGGCCTACTGGGAGCAGTTTGAATTCCAGTAATTGTTGAGGTGCTGGTAGATGGTTGATCTGCTTGAATCAATGAGGTGTTGTCCTTCATTTTGCTGGCTTTGAAATAAACGTGTCGAACATATCTGTTCATGTTTGTCCTAGCATGAATCTGTCATGAAAAGGGTGCTAATCAATGACTTGGATTCTGCATCTGTCTCTAAGTCGACAAGTGAGCATGTACTAATTGTATTGTCTAGGTCATCCTCTAAAGAGAGGATTTCCTGTCTCAGAATATCATCCAAAGATATTTGTTGATAGCTTATATCCACAATGTCATGGTATTCAACTGATGATTCTGCTGCCCCTTATCGGATGGGGCATTCAAATCACTGACCATATATGTGGTGACTTCTTCAGAGCTGGAGAAGAGGGATATCTTCATTGACCCAAAGTCAACAACCACTTCATCTATAAGAATGAATGGTCGACCAAGAATATTAGGGGTCTAGAGTAATGGTGCAGGAGATTCCAAATCTAGGACAACAAAATCCATCTGGAATCGCATGTCCTGTACGGTTATGATAACATCCTTTAATAGATGATGAATCTCAGATTCACCATTCTAAGTCTCATTAATTAAAGCTCAAGTCCCTCAAAATCAACTGCATTTCTGCATTTATTCTGCATAATTAGCATTCATGCATGATTTCATAAGAATTGCATTTTAGCATTAATTTCTGCATAAAATAAGAAGCCAAAAATCCAAGCAAAAAAATGACCTGTAAATAGCCTAACTTCCCCTATTTTTAACTCCTTCATGCTAACACCGCATACCACAAACTCACTTCCACTGTGTACACATCACTAACAAGAATAAATGAAAAATACAAAAAAATAATTAACCCGGTTAAGTGGACCAAAAACCCAAACCCTAGTTTCAAGATTTTCGGACTAAAAGCCACATATCGTCCCCATCCAGTGTCCGATTTGATCCTACTCACTTTTGAACTAATGCACATTCAATTACCTTCAAAACAAGACCAAGTTCAAATGAATCGGAGCTCGTATGTGAAAGTTGGGTTTTGGGCCTCTTTTGTACATTGTATTTTCGCGGCTTTTTGACCTGTATTTTATGTACTTATTTTCTTCATTAATAAAAATCCAAAAAAAATAGATTAAGGTCTCTTTTATTTATCTTTGAGTTTTCCTTATTTTTCCGGACTTTTATCCCGTTTAAAAATGAAAAAAAATAGAAAACCCAAAAATCAACGTATTCTATGTACATGGGATACCCCAAAAATTCACTTTTCACATTTGACCGAATTTGACTTTGATGTCTTCATGAAAGTTGTAGATCTCGTCGAGACGAGCATTTTTCGTGAAGAAACATTTCGATCCGGGGTCGTTTACTATTTCTTTTTGATTTTACAAACTCTTTTTCCTTTGATTTTTCTGGAGCTGACACGTGGCAGCCCCAGAGGCCGCCACGTGTCAGCTATTTTTCGCCTTTTTATTATCTCGTTTTTATTAAAAAAAATTAAAAAAAATTAAATTTAAAATCCCCCGCACGTGCGGTGCACGTGCCCCCACGCACGTGCCCCTCACGTGCTCCGCCCAAAGACCGTCCCCGCCACGTGGCCCCTTTTTGGCCGTCCGATCTCGGCCGATCGGACGGCCCTTGACCGTCGTCTTCTCCAGGCCTTCTCCCCTCCGAAACCGCCGCCCCCAACCTCGCACCCTCCGTCGCCTCGTTGACCTCCCAACGGCCTCCGCTTCCCTCGCCTCGCCAACGAACTCCTCCGCAACCCTCGCAACCACCCTCCGTTATCCTCGCACAACCGACTCCCTCTCCTACAAAGCACCCTCGCCGACCCCCACTTTCACGCATCCACCGTTGGCCTCCATGAAGGGCGGTGGTGACAGCCCGCACCTTCCTTCTCCGGCGAGATCCGGCCGCGCATCCACGGCCGTCGCAGCTCGCACCCCGGTGCTACTCTGCCCTAGCTCCGCTACCCGCGTCGAGCCGACGACCACCGATCGACTTCTTCAGCATCGAACTCCGCCGCTCCTCGACGTACTCCACCGACGTTCTTCGTCTTCGACACCTCCACCGACAACCACCGAGTTCAACCTCTTCTCCGACCGTCATCGACAACCAGCCAACGCCGCCGTCGCTTCCGGAGCTTCGTCTCCCCTACGCCTCGATCAGCTTCATCCACCGCCGCAACTCCATCTTCTCCGGTCGCAAGCTCCACGCCGGGCCTCCGACATCGCCCTCGTCACCGCCTCCGACAAGCCCTCGCCCGACCTTCACTCGACAACCACCGGAGGTCTGCTCCAGCGCCACCGACTCCGCCATCGTCCCCTCCTCCTCGGCCGGAGTCTGCCACCGCCAGCACCGGGCACGACGCCCGAGGCCCCAGCACGTGCCACGCACGTGCGTGGGGAACGACAGGTGACGTCAGCCCAGGTCACGTGCGACGCACGTGACCAAGGGTAAATTGCAATCAAGCCCTCGGAGGTTCCCCATTTTGCAGTTCAGTATCTCCTTCCCAAGGGCATGTGCACAGCACGTGCCTATTGGGTATTTTGCAGAAAACCCCCCTTTTATCTAGGTAATTGCATCTTAGTTCCCCTCCTCTGCATTGTCTTTGCTTATTTAATTATTGCGTTCATACCCCTGTACTCCTGCCGCATTTTAGACCTCTATTTTGCATCATTTTATTTATTTAAAAATAGCACTGTGTTCATTGCTTAATGCTCTACATTTTGACATGTTGTGGATATTTTCGTGATTTACAGTTGATTATTAAATAAATATCTTGTGAAAATTGGAATATTTTGCCCACTCTGTGCTTGAAAATTCTTAGTTAATTAATCGTATCTCTAAAAATTCCCCAAAAATCAAATATCGTAGAAATTACTTTGATTAACATTGTGCCTAAAAATCTTTGCATTTGCATGCATCATTTGCCCTGTAAAAATCATTTTGTGCATTTCAATGTTTGATTTTTAATAGGTATTAAACCCCACATTTTTGAGGTCTAGGATTTTTCTAAGATCTATTACCTAGTGATAGATCTTAGATAATTTTAGTTCTCGAAAATAAGTAGGTTTAATATTTATTAAAATTAAATATTGAAAATCATTCTGTTTGCAATTAAAAATTCGTAAAAAATTCATATTGCACCTAAAAATTCCAAAAAAATTACAGTGCACTCATTTCATCGTCATTTACATTGTAGCCAAGTTTCGTATTTTTCGGACACCGTTTGAACGTATTTGATATTTTAGTCCCTAAAATAGGCCGAACTTGCCTTTTGCATCTCATATTGCATTGAAAAATTCCAAAAAAAAAAGACCGCCTTGAAAACCAAACTCAAAATTGGATAGACATTAATCTAGGTTGTTCCTTTGCCTCCTTGTGATCGACCTTGGGACTTGCCCAAGTAAAATAAACATAAACCACGAGATTAAAATTGAATCATTATTTTGTGGTTATTTCTTGACTGTTTCCGATTGCCGCCTACAACGAACGACTTTAATTATTTTCACGCACGAAGATTAAAAACAACGTCTTAACGCGGCTTTTCCGAGCTCGTCAGATGGCGCCGTTGCCGGGGAGGCAAACGGCTTAGTTTTTTGTTTTGAAAATTTTTGTTCGGTTTTCCAAATTCGGGTAGTCTGACCCCCGAAATTTGTCATTGTAAATCCCATTTTATTTCTTGTATTTATTTTTCAGCATTTCTTTCATTTATTTTATTTTTGATTATTTTCTGAGTCACTCTCTTACAATCTCTCTCTTATTTTTCTTGCGAGGTACCCGGCGCACGTGGAGCGGTTTTTGAAGAAACCGACACATCTTCACCGACACCCGAAGAAACTGCAATTAAATTAAGATCGAGTCGAGTCGTGAGAGAGAGAGTAGAGTCTAGGTTTTTAAATTCTGCATTTTTATTTTCTGCTCATTTATAGCGGTGTCCGTTTGGACTCTCGCGTGTGTACAAGGACATTGAACTTTATTTGTGGTGTGTCATGGCCTGTTTCACTCTCCGAAGAGGGTGGGGCCCGACTTGAGTGGCGATTAGGATAGACCTGCACATACGTCTCTTAGAGCATTTTATTTTTTGATTGTGCTCGTAGGATCTTAAGCCACACTACACTTTAACTGAGACGCACGTAGATCGTTCAACTTAGCCAAATTTAATTCAATTCTTCCCCGCTAATAGAACTTTCTGCTTAGGTGCGGTTTTCATCGGGTTGCACGCATTTAGTATAAATTTTCAATTCTTTATTGCATCCCACATGAAGATTGCGAGGAGGCACTGTAAGTCTTCTAACTGAGCATTCATCATAGTTTTTCGCGTGCATCGGCTTTTCCCGAATTCCTCTCTCTTGTTTTATCACATAAATCTAAAGGAAATTGGGACTGGACGGTAGACGTGTATTTGTGTTCACCTAAATTCTACAGTGATCGCCTTAATAAAACTGGGACTGCTAAATATAGCCGATCTAAAAAAATCCATAAAATCAAGAATTTCTGCGGGAGAGCAACCCCGACATTGTTTGATTTTATCTTGCAGCGAGGAGAGAGACGCACACTAGGATAGAGCCCAGCTCCAAACCTAACATCTCGTTTAAACGGCTTGCAAGATTGAATTTATCACCAACTAAAATTGAAAAGATAATAGCCGAACCCTTACGGCTTCATTGTGTGAGTTGGTGAACCCGGGGTTTGAATTGTGTTTGCATTGGTGTGCGTGAACTGATTTCAAGATCAATAGCCGCACATTCGATAAAAATTCTCTTGACTATCCCGTGCAATCATCTCTTCCCTATCTTGATTTAAACCTCATAATGGAACTCTTGTCCAAAAACTCTCACAGATCCAACTCCCCATTCCTCTCAAAAATGACCGAACACCCATCAGAGCTATACTATGAAAATGAATTTGTTTCGATTAGGCCCAAATCATCTCAATCCCCTTATTTCAATAATCCTCCAACATTTGCGGGAGGCTTTCACCGACAGATAAATTCGCCCTCCTCATTAAATTTCTATTCGAACAATCCAACCGTAAATGACCACCTACCATCTCGGATCGAATCGTCTTATTCTCAGTTTCTCGCCAATGAAACTTTTCAAGATCAAAATCCCTTCAAACCACATGACTGGCAGAGAAACCAAACTCAGATGGATAGACATGCACTGAATAATCATCGACATTGGATTGACCATGATAGACCCCTCGTCAGACATGATGCTCATACAGAGGACTGGACTGACCGCTTAGAAACACATAAACCCTGTATGTTGACTCCACAATATCAAGGTCTGACCAATCAACGACACATGTCTGAACCTTATGAGCAGCCTCCTTCCATTATTTTTGAGGAGAAATTTTCAGAAAATAATGAGCATATTTCGGATATTCCAAGAAGCTCTCCTCTCAGCACAAAGAGAAAAATGGAAGATGAAATTATCGAACATACACCTACTGCTCCCATAATTAATCATGAACCAAATCTTGAGGAGGATATTTCGAGGATAAATAAGAAATTCAAGTCAATAGAGGAGAGATTTCAAAAATTTACCGATCAATTCATCGCATTCTATGGTGGCTCGGACAGTAAAATGAATGAGGAAATAACTGGATCTGAGATTGAAAATTCTGAGGATATTCAGGGACCTATGGATAATTCTGAAAATGATTATGCTGCTGACCCTCACCGTGAACACCAGAGCCCCTCTTCGTCTGAAGAACACCCCACACCACCGAGAAAATACCAAAAAAATGGAAATATTTGAAAATCACAAAAAATTGAAAATTCAGAAAATTTCATAAAAATTGAAACTGAAGATGATCTGAAAAATTTGGATCCGACTATACGGGAAGCACTGGAAAAACGCTTGATATTTGAACTTCCCTTTATATAGGCCATTGAACACTTCCCCGACCTTAAAAGATTTATAACAGATAAATTAATGAACAAAAAGTCGGGTAGAATACGAACAAAGATTGAAAGACATATCTTGTCAATGGCCTCCTCCTTGGTGTTGAGGAGAAAAACCAAGAGCCGCATAGTAAAGCGGTTGCCCAGATTTGACTGCAAAATCAAAGACACAATTTTCACCCATGCTCAGATTGATGATGATTCACCAATTAATATCCTCCCGACCTCTGTATTCCATGAACTCAAACTCGGATCGATTCGGAAGATACGAGAGATTGTACAATTAGCGGACCGATCGATAAAGCGGTCGAGAGGAATTATTTCTGTCATCATGAAATTCCAAGGTACTCCGCTCAAGGTAGAATTCACGATCATTGATATTGAGCATCAAGGAGAATTTACCCAGTCTCCAATCATTCTCGGAAAGCCATTCTTGGCATTGGCCAAGGCGAGTATCGATTGTGAGACTCGGGAAATCAATTTCACAGCATTGGAAGCACTTAAATCTGACCCTATCTTTGAGGAACCACGATCTTCTGAGGCAACTCACGAAGTCCCCAACAACCGTAACCATGAAGCGGTAGAAGAGCCCTACCCTGCAACTACACCTGAGATAGCGGTTGTTGATAAGACTATTGGTTTAGAAAATCTCCCCCCTGCTCCATTCCCAGCCGCTCTCACCATGGACAACCATGTATATGAATCATATGATCCGGAGACTTATGCATGGGCACACCCTGGGTCAACATACTCTGACTACATGGATTACATCAACTCGACTCAGGAATGCAACAACATCAAATCAATGGAGAAAGAACATGCAGAGACACTTCCCAATATTCAAATCCCCGAGGATCTCAAAATAGACTAATCTTTCTACTACGATCCAGAGACATATGCATGGTCACACCCTGGAGCAACATTCTCTGAATATCTTGAACAAATCATCCCAAATCGAGAGTGCTCAAACATTCGAGAGACTAAGAACGAGCACGCAGACCAAGCACCAACCAAGGAGAATTTCAATGGCTATTCATCTGGATACTCAAGTGAACCGACACCTTCACGACGAAATAAAAAGAGAGTCACCTTTGACCTTTCGGAAGAGGAATCAGTCGATGATCCCTCATCAGGTCCGGAAAAGATGGTTTACATGAGTGAAGTCTGTTCGGTAGCCCTAAAGCCATATCTTCGTAAGGATCCAAAATTCAATCCTCGTTGGAAAACTCCCGTTCCTAACTACTACTCATCCAAAGCTGATGCTCCTGCATTCTTCTAGTACACTGGAATTCTTTCGTATGAGCTGACTGAGACCGGTGCTTCTGAGCATTCATCTGAGGACAAACTGATTGACCCCAAGAAGGAACGAATTCTGAGAAAACAATTGAAAAAACAAAAAGACCAGAATACTTGGAGTATGCCCACTTTCAATTACTACTCCTCTGAGGATAATTCCGATGATGGATATCTTTCATCTGACTCAAACAATTCATCCACTATCCATCATAATTTGTCTAAGGATGACACTGACAATTGTTGGGAATCATATGCCTCATCTCCGACTCATCATTACGATCTCCCACCGCAGGCTCACAAAAAGATCAGCCGAAAACCGCCTTAATCATCGGCTACCCACCCTCCCTCCCGACCACATCGGGACCCTTGTACAGCTTCTTCCTCTACTTAGGTCAAGGCCTAAGTATAGGGGGGACCGATGCCATCTGTATATACCATTCTTCTCCTAATTCCTGATCGCGTCATTTCCACCCTTCTTCCATACTTAGGCTGTCCAGAGCCTAAGTATAGGGGGAACCGACATCCACCTGTATTTACTCTCCTCATTTCCTGACCGCTTTTCTTTTTTTTTCTTTTTTTTCTTTTTTTTCCCACTCCCTTACGCTTAGCCCGAGCTATGTCTTCCACTTCTTGTGCTCTGAGGACACAGCACTCGCTAAGTATAGGGGGTCTGTATATATACTTTGTATATATTTTACCCATATCTCGTACTTTCGCGTAAGTTTATATGTATTTACGGGGTGGGTACTAACTGAAAAAAAAAGAACTTTGACTTGCCCAAACTTTCTAAAAAAAATGAATGAAAAAGAGGCTTCTTATTCCATTTTCTGCATAAAAAAAAGAAAAAAAATCCCTTGCATAAAATGTCAAAAAAAAAAGTGTCTGCATTTCACGCACCTACACTTCATCCATCACCGCATGCATTTGCATCTGTGAAAAGTCATTGGGTTCTGAACCAAGTTATGAGCCGAAACCGAGAGTGGTCTGGACTTGACCTTAATCCACCTAATTTTCAGAGGAACTTCACCGAGAAATAGGATTTTAAGAGCTTCAGGTCTTTGTGACTTAATTCCTTAAGTTCCACATGACAATGTACAGCGTTTGACTCTTAGTGTCTAACCTGGTCTCTTCATTCTGGGTACAACTCTGGAATAGAGAATTAATTCGCACTCTCGCACTATGCACTTAGCTCAACCCAAACGGGATGTTGGAAGACTGTGTGAGTTTCTTTTCTGGTAGCGTGGAAATCTAAAGACCAGAGTACGGGTCGAAATAAAGCTTCGGAAAAGGGATGGACGGCTGGGCACAATTTTTCTAAGACCCCCAAAAATGTACGGAACAAAAGATTCTATATCCGTAGGGGCACAACAAGATCCAAGCAGAACCACCAAAAATTCCAAATACATAGAAGCATTCTACCAAATAAAAATCCGACCAAAAAGGTCCAAGCTTCAGAAACCTGCAGATCTTGGTGGAGACTCGGCTACACTGGCTATCTCCACAAGGAGAGGTGACTACACTGGCCACCCTCCAGTTCTTTTCTCTTTCTTCTATCTTCTCCCTCATTCGATTGTGAACACAGCGCGACAGACCTTAGAAGGAAATACCTGACTCCCCGAGGACGAGTTACTGGAGAGGAGAGGAGCATGGTAGTCCGGCATTCTGAATGGGAAGAGCTAAAACCCTTCACACACATGAGTCGGTTATTCAATGTTCATAGGGTATACTTTGGGAAGAGGATTGATCTAAGATGACTTCTGAGCCGAAACTGTGTCAATGATGTGTAGAACTTGAGGGCTGTTGATTTTGAAATTCTAAGTCTCACAGAAGTTCCGCCACATTATTAATCCAAAGGTCAAGTTTAGTTTCACTTTCTCCTTCAGTTCATGGTCTTGGTATGGAACCCAGTCTCATTTCACTTCATGGCATTTCTTTTTGATGTTCAGGGACGAGCATGGTTTAAGTATAGGGGGATGATGAATCTCAGATTCACCATTCTAAGTCTCATTAATTAAAGATCAAGTCCCTCAAAATCAACTGCATTTCTGCATTTATTCTGCATAATTAGCATTCATGCATGATTTCATAAGAATTGCATTTTAGCATTAATTTCTGCATAAAATAAGAAGCCAAAAATCCAAGCAAAAAAATGACCTGTAAATAGCCTAACTTCCCCTATTTTTAACTCCTTCATGCTAACACCGCATACCACAAACTCACTTCCACTGTGTACACATCACTAACAAGAATAAATGAAAAATACAAAAAAAATAATTAACCCGGTTAAGTGGACCAAAAACCCAAACCCTAGTTTCAGGATTTTCGGACTAAAAGCCACATATCGTCCCCATCCAGTGTCCGATTTGATCCTACTCACTTTTGAACTAATGCACATTCAATTACCTTCAAAACAAGACCAAGTTCAAGTGAATCGGAGCTCGTATGTGAAAGTTGGGTTTTGGGCCTCTTTTTGTCATTGTATTTTCGCGGCTTTTTGACCTGTATTTTATGTACTTATTTTCTTCATTAATTAAAATCCAAAAAAAATAGATTAAGGTCTTTTTTATTTATCTTTTAGTTTTCCTTATTTTTCCGGACTTTTATCGCGTTTAAAAATGAAAAAAAAATTAGAATACCCAAAAATCAACGTATTCTATGTACATGGGATACCCCAAAAATTCACTTTTCACATTTGACCGAATTTGACTTTGATGTCTTCATGAAAGTTTCTCGTTGAGACGAGCATTTTTCGTGAAGAAATGTTTTCGATCCGGGGTCGTTTACTATTTCTTTTTGATTTTACAAACTCTTTTTCCTTTGATTTTTCTGGAGCTGACACGTGGCGGCCCCAGAGGCCGCCACGTGTCAGCTATTTTTCGCCTTTTTATTATCTCATTTTTATTAAAAAAAATTAAAAAACATTTAAATTTAAAATCCCCCGCACGTGCGGCGCACGTGCCCCCAGGCACGTGCCCCTCACGTGATCCGCCCAAAGACCGTCCCCGCCACGTGGCTCCTTTTTGGCCGTCCGATCTCGGCCAATCGGACGACCCTTGACCGTCGTCTTCTCCAGGCCTTCTCCCCTCCGAAACCGCCGCCCCCAACCTCACACCCTCCGCCGCCTCGTTGACATCCCAATGGCCTCCGCTTCCCTCGCCTCGCCAACGACCTCCTCCGCAACCCTCGCAACCACCCTCCGTTATCCTCGCACAACCGACTCCCTCGCCTACAAAGCACCCTCGCCGACCCCCACTTTCACGCATCCGCCGTTGGCCTCCACGAAGGGCGGTGGTGACAGCCCGCGCCTTCCTTCTCCGGTGAGATCCGGCCGCGCATCCACGGCCGTCGCAGCTCGCACCCCGGTGCTGCTCTGCCCTAGCTCCACTACCCATGTCGAGCCGACGACCACCGATCGACTTCTTCAGCATCGAACTCCGCCGCTCCTCGACGTACTCCACTGACGTTCTTCGTCTTCGACACCTCCACCGACAACCACCGAGTTCAACCTCTTCTCCGACCGTCATCGACAACCAGCCAACGCCGCCGTCGCTTCCGGAGCTTCGTCTCCCCTACGCCTCGATCAGCTTCATCCACTGCCGCAACTCCATCTTCTCCGGTCGCAAGCTCCATGCCGAGCCTCCGACATCGCCCTCGTCGCCGCCTCCGACACGCCCTCGCCCGACCTTCACTCGACAACCACCGGAGGTCTGCTCCAGCGCCATCGACTCTGCCATCGTCCCCTCCGCCTCGGCCGGAGTCTGCCACCGCCAGCACCGGGTGCGACGCCCGAGGCCCCAGCACGTGCCACGCACGTGCGTGGGGAACGGCAGGTGACGTCAGCCCAGGTCACGTGCGACGCACGTGACCAAGGGTAAATTGCAAACAAGCCCTCAGAGGTTCCCCATTTTGCAGTTCAGTATCTCCTTCCCAAGGGCATGTGCACAGCACGTGCCTATTGGGTATTTTGCAGAAAACCCCCCTTTTATCTAGGTAATTGCATCTTAGTTCCCCTCCTCTGCATTGTCTTTGCTTATTTAATTATTGCGTTCATACCCCTGTACTCCTGCCGCATTTTAGACCTCTATTTTACATCATTTTATTTATTTAAAAATAGCATTGTGTTCATTGCTTAATGCTCTACATTTTGACATGCTGTGGATATTTTCGTGATTTACGGTTGATTATTAAATAAATATCTTGTGAAAATTGGAATATTTTGCCCACTCTGTGCTTGAAAATTCTTAGTGAATTAACCGTATCTCTAAAAATTCCCCAAAAATCAAATATCGTAGAAATTTCTTTGATTAACATTGTGCCCAAAAATCTTTGCATTTGCATGCATCATTTGCCCTGTAAAAATCATTTTGTGCATTTCAATGTTTGATTTTTAATAGGTATTAAACCCCACATTTTTGAGGTCTAGGATTTTTCTAAGATCTATTACCTAGTGATAGATCTCAGATACTTTTAGTTCTCGAAAATAAGTAGGTTTAATATTTATTAAAATTAAATATTGAAAATCATTCTGTTTGCAATTAAAAATTCGTAAAAAATTCATATTGCACCTAAAAATTCCAAAAAAATTACAGTGCACTCATTTCATCGTCATTTACATTGTAGCCAAGTTTCGTATTTTTCGGACACCGTTTGAACGTATTTGATATTTTAGTCCCTAAAATAGGCCGAACTTGCCTTTTGCATCTCATATTGCATTGAAAAATTCCAAAAAAAAAGACCGCCTTGAAAACCAACATCAAAATTGGATAGAGATTAATCTAGGTTGTTCCTTTGCCTCCTTGTGATCGACCTTGGGACTTGCCCAAGTAAAATAAACATAAACCACGAGATTAAAATTAAATCATTATTTTGTGGTTATTTCTTGACTGTTTCCGATTGCCGCCTACAACGAACGACTTTAATTATTTTCACGCACGAAGATTAAAAATACATTCTTAACGCGGCTAATTGCGGACTCGTCAATAGACCTCTAGGCCGCTTAATGGATCAGTCTGCAAATTGAAGGATCATTTTTATATGCTTAAGTGGTCCAAACCCAAATTCTTATAGAAGTGATGAGGGCATTAGGAGTATTAAATACTTGCTATCAAGAAGAGTGTAATAAAAAACTTGGTCAAAAATGGCATCTGATGTTGGGTGCCCCATTGTCTTTATTCTTTTGCAGTAGATCACTGACAACGTTGACTGTTGCCATGGTTAAGATGTGTTTTTCCCTCTACTGCATCTATTCTTGCGGCTCTGATGGTTTGAAGTACATGCCTATTTCAATCCTTTCATTATAGTTTGCATGTATTCCATGGCCTTCATGAGTTACATTTTTAAAACAAGATTTTCAATGATTTCAACCACAACAGGGTATGACAATGTATTTTTTAAATTTTTTATTTTTTTTGAATTTTTCATAAATTTAGAAAATTAAATATTCACAGAAGAAAAAGCATTATTCTTATGTACATCATTATTTGCATATGATTGGCCAGAAGAGGGGCCATATTTCAAAATAGGCAAAAACATATGTGCATGAGTTTCAGTTTCAACGGGATGTGCTTTAAGGGTTGCTGGTGATGATTCGTTCATTTATTTTTTGCAGTTTTTATTTTTGTTGATTTTTTTGTGAATTTTCTCTTGATAGTGATGCTGGTAGGTGGATGGTACTGCTCCTCCGTTATGTTCTTCTTCACTCGTCTCTGCTGCTAGGCTGGCTGATGTAGAAGATGACTCTCCAGAAGATGCTTTATTTTTCCCCTTGGCGATGGCTAATGGATGCAATACTCTATCACTCATGAGAGTCACAACATTAGATAAAATATAATCTGAAATACTTGACTCGTGTTGACTAGCGAAGACATCACAAACTACCTACTCTTTGTGCTTGAAATTATTGGGCTTCGCCTCAACCTACGCTGGAATTAGAATTTTGGTGGTAGTGAGATCGTCGAGCTTATGAAACATCTTTTCTAGGCCCTTGAAAAGTTGTGCCAATCAGTCTAGAGCTAGGTTCAAAAGAGTGGCCTCAAATGACTCAGTGTGATGGCCCCGCTGGGAGTGGTACTGTATGGGAATACTATTGGTTGTGGTGAGGAGGAGGGAGTTGTTGCTGATGAAATTACAGAGGATGAGGATGCTGATTATGAGAAGCAGCTGCATTGCTATGGTATAGTTGGAATTGGAGATACATGGGCTGCTAGTAGTCTGTCTCAAGTTGTTCTAATATAGTGGAGGTTGGTTTTGCAGAGGCTAATGTGATCCCTGGACAAACCTCCCACCGGTGGGTTGGTGATATGGCTCGAGAGCTGAAGATTGGCCCCATTGTTGGCCACCTGGATGGGTAACTGGGCATCGTTGTTCCCTATGTTGTTCACCTCTTGAATGGCTTGTGGTGGTGGGAAAAATGGTTTTGTATATTATGGGGGCTTGATCTCTAGATGGTACATGACAATCTGTTGAGACAACGATGGTGGTGACTGGTCAGATGCTTGCACATAGTATACGTGTTGGACTTGTGGCTGACCTACACTCAGCTAGGTTGATGTGGCCATGGTAGCTCCTTCGGCTCAATGGGAGTGGTGGCGGATGGGCTTGCAGGATATACAACATTGATAGTTGTCACAAGCGATGCCAGCTGCTTTGAAATCTGATCCAGCTTGTCCATGTGTTGGGTCCTTTGTTCGATCACAGATAGTTTCTCGAGGTCCTGTTGTCGCTTCTCAATTATATCAACAATGGACATGTGGCTCCCTATGATGTTGAGGTTGGATCTCTCGTCCCTGTCCTTCTCACTGGATGCAACCATATTGAGGGGCTTGTATTGGAGATACGACTACCTTTGGTATGCATGTGATGAGGATAGAGAAACCTCTCCTTCGACCATCTGTTCAAAATCTGCCAAACGATGTCCTCATCCTTGTTGAAGTGAGAGCCACCCCATGCGGTATCAACAAGCCTCTAGCTATCTAGGGTGAGGCCCTTGAAGAAGTATTGGAATGGTGAATATCCTTTTCATCACCTTTATTCTATCATTTTGGCCTTAAAAACCCTAGCTAATGCATGTAAATACCCTTAATTTATGCAAATTAACCTTCTATCTTTGTTGTATAAATATTGTATAAAAACTATTTTTAATCCAAAAATTATAGAATAATGAAAATAAAAGAATAAAATGCCAAAGGTATTTTATGACCCTAGACCCTAAGACCTAGACATCTTGTTGATTAGGTCGATAAGGAATAAAGTAGGGGGAGATAAGGGCCAAAAAGACAATAAAAATCTCATCTATTAATTCATTATTTATTCATTTTGGGATCCATTTTATTTTCCACTTTTTATACTTCAAATAAAGAATTTTTTACATGAAAGTTGTAGATAATAAAATAGAGAAAAGTACAAAATTGTATTTATATAAAAATAATATACAGTGTGAAAGTTATACTCTGATTAAGATTCCAAAATCCCAACTTCTCAGACCCATATCTCTTAAATAAAAAATCAAAATATATCAAAATCACCTTTAAATGTATATAACTTTTAATAAGTTGTTTAGTGAAGGCTTCATATTTTTTGGAGTTAAGGTGTGAAAGTTAGGTTTTGGACCCCTATTGTACAATATTCCTAAATAGAATATTCCTTTTATTTATTCTTTATTTTTATAATTTTGTAAATATTACTTATAGCATATGTGCATATTAAAACTAGAATAAAACAATAAAGAAACATTGAAATAAAATAAAAACACAAAAATGCATAGATGAATATACAATATACACACCCATATACTATACACCCTTATTTATTTAAGTGTATTAGAAGAAAAATATAATAAAAATATATCTATGTATATAAAAATAAGTTATAATTATATAAATAATAGAATAAAATAATAAAATCAAAATTACAAAATAAAAATAAAATGCTTAAAACATAGATAAATATACCTATAAAGGAACCTCTACAAACTAACTTGTAATTAATAACCTCTAAAAAATAAATAGAAATCATAATAAAATTCTTTAGAAGATAATAAACATTTTTATTTTACAACTTTAATTTAATAAAATCATTTACTATTTTTTATATATATTACAAATATTTTTAGGATGTTTTTCCTGGTTGGTCCATGTGGAGAAACCTTGTTGAGGCTCTTGTTGACTGCGGTCGACTATCTAACTCTACGCCTACGCCTCTGACAACCTCACTTGACCACCCCTTCTCACGTATTTCCAAGTCGATCCGAGCATCGACTTGGTTCGATTCCTTATACACTTTTGAGCCTCGTCCATTGGCGATTCATGCGCAGGTGATCTCTTGACCAATGGATCACTGATGCATCTGACACACCTTGATCTTCAACCATGGTCCATCGCCTGTATAAAATCACACCTCCATTCAAATTTCAATCTTGATCCTTCTTCCACCATGAAAACCTAACCCTAACACATCGAAAAGATTCCTGGTGACAAGAGGGACCTCTGGGATGGTCGAGCGGTTTGATTGGTGTTGAATTAAAGTGGTGCGATGCTTCATCACCTCCTTTGCCCCTAGTTTTACCGTCGACTGGTTCATGTATGGTCAACCCTAGCTCTCTTACTCTTTTTGTTCCTTAGAAAAGTAGTAGTATAGTTTTGCTTTTTATCCTTTTTAATTTCGTCGTGTATTTCATGAATCCTAATATTATCAGACGGTGGAACTCCTACACCTCCATCGTAGCTCGACCATTACTGACATCGTTCCGACCCGTAACCACCTCCATCTTCTTCACACTTCACTGTTCTATACCCCATGTATTTCCGTTTACCCAGATCTTGCATAGATCTAGGGATAAGGGTCACCCAATCTGCTGCCTCGCCAGTGACCCTTGCCCCGTTTCCCTTGTCGCTCATCACACCCCTTTAGCTCTATTGAGCTTCGTATTTTTCCTAGGACTAACCCCCTGCAGGACGAACTGACAAGGAGGCCCCCTCGTGCCTCATCGAACCTAGGGTGAACCTCCCAGGTCTTGGTACTCCGCCAGATCATGTCGATGACCCCAACGCTATTTTCATGCACCTGGAAAGTGGAGGACGTCCCAAGGAAGTTTGCACCTAGGAGGATGGTCTGAGACCGCTGGATCTACGCTGCATCGCCGATTAAAGTTCATCCATGTGGTGTTCTTCACCTGTTCTTCCAGCTAGCCTTAGAGCCGTTCGATCGAGCCCTGTTATTTAGTCGAAAATTTTGTTTATTTAGTAGTAGCTTTTTGGTTAAATTGTATCTTGACCCTCACAGTTAATTTATTTACATTTATACCTCTGTCAGGCCTTGCATTTTTGTTGGTTTGCTTGATTAAGTAAAAATGCCAATTATGTTCAGAAAAATCCCAAAAAATAGAGTTGGGTACCTTCTGTATGTAGTTTCATGCTACAATTTTTCTTTTTAATTTTAGGCATTTTTATTACTTTCTAAAAATCATTTTGATCATAAAAAGTCATTATCTATATTATAAAATACCTAAAAAAATATAAAATTGACTTGAAACATTCCCAAAAAAATATATTTTATTTATTTAGGTGCTTAGCCTTCGGATAAAACTCACTATAAATAGAAAAAGGAAACTTTTAAAAATTGAAAAATGCAAAATCCTATATAGCAAAATTCACTAAAATTACAAAATAGTAGAAATTTATTTAAAATCTAAAAAAAATAATTCTGCAATTTTTGCTTATTTTTAGTGATATTTATATTTATTTTATTTAGTTAAAACTGTTGGAAAATATTTTTTAAATATTTTCAACCTTTGTAAAAATATTTTGTTTATAAAATTTATTTTCTTTGTGAAAAATAAAAATGTTTGAAAAACATTTGCAAATGGTTTGGAATAGTTGCAAAAATATTTTGAAAAATTCTATATATGCTGTTTGAAAAACTTTTGCAATGTGATTTTCAAATGTGTGAATATTTGTTAAAATTTTCTATAGAAATTATTTTGAACTATAGTTTTCAAAAATATTTGTAAAATGATCTTTAAATAAGTTTAAGTAATATATACATCACACTAGAATTCTTTATTAATTGTATATACATATCTATAAAAATGATCACATATCCCTTGTAAATTCTTAAAAACCCAATTCTTGTAAATATAAGATGCATCCTCGTGTAAATATTTGTACATATTTTTATCCAAAAACTTTTGTTTTCAAAAATCACAAAAACATCTGCAAAATCTTTTTGAAAAGTACCAAAAATGTATGCAAAACCTTTTTCATAAATCCTAAAAAGTTCAAAAGTTTGAAAAAGTACGTCACAAAAATATTTTCTGCATTGTACATAGAATTTACATAGCATTTGCATTTTTCGGATTGAGTTTGTTAATTGAACAAGTCTAAGTCAGATCCGAAGATTGGAGTTTAGTTGGACCATAAATCTACCAAATCATAGGAACCTTTTAGGAGCTGGAATTGAGGTACTTCAGGTCTAGTTGACTTAATTCTTTAAGGATCACGACACTTTGTTAAATTGTTTATTGATTGCGTAAGTAGAGTATTTGGAGCACACCCACAGCTCTTCTTGGTAATGACCTAACCTGGACACTTGCACCTTTCACTTGGCTCAACTTAGTTGGAGTGGCGAGGGGATAGGATTTGCCGGTATGAGACGCACACAAGTGGAAACATTTGTCCTCATCTAGGGAGGGAAGTGCACCCACCCCATTCAGTAGCGTCGACGTCTAAAGACTAGAGATTGTGGGTTGTAATAATGCTACAAAAGAGGTATAGTCTACTGTCTCAAGAGGAAAAACTCCTTACGTAAATGCTGTTGTATATAGTATTTCAATAAAAAGAAAGAAAAAAAGCTAAACTCCAAAAACGTGGACATGCCTGATTGAAAATAAAATGCCTGCCAGAGTCTATGTATTTGTATAGTCAATAAGCAAGCTTGAGCTTCAAAGTTGTATAATGAGGGCATGCAACTGGATGACTTGACTACACTAGTCTTGCATCCTAGGATAGGTACCTACACTGGCTACCATCCATTCTTCTCTTCACCCCTCCTCTTGAGCTAGTTGTTACTTGAACTTAGAAGGGAATACCCTGCTCCTCGAGGAAGGAGTTGTTGGATTGGGGAATCATTGGGTTGCCATACTGGAGAAGTCAATCTCTTTGACATTTCAGTTGGGGAGAGCCACTATCACATACACTGTACAAGTGAGATTCATAGTCGTAAGGGTTTGCGTATGAGTTGAAATATTCTGACCTGGCTATTGATGAGACTTGAGCAGAGTTTTGGGATTGTCGAAGGCTGTTGGATTTTAAATCTGATTCCCAATAAGGTTCCTCCAACACTAAATATCCAAAGGTTTTGACTTAAGCTCCAAACTTTGATTTTGTGATGACAAGTTTGAGAAGTAAACCCAATTTCTTTCTTTTTCTTTTCTTTGTTTTTTATTTTGTGCACTTATTGTACAAGTGTTTGCTAGGGGCTAGAAAAGGCAAGTATAGGGGGGTGATGAATCTCCATTTCAACACCTTTATTCTATCATTTTGGCCTTAAAAACCCTACCCAATGAATGTAAATACCCTTATTTTGTACAAATTAACACTCATTCTTTGTTGTATAAATATTGTATAAAGTAATGTTTGGAATATAGAAAATAAAAGAAAAGGAAAAAATGCCAAAGGTATTTTATGACCCTAAATCCCGAGACCTAGGCATCTTGATGACTAGGTCAACAAGAAATAAAGTAGGGGGGAGACAAGGGACAAAAATACAATAAAAATCTCACTTATTAATTCATTATTTATTCAGTTTTGGGACCCATTTTATTTTCCACATTTTATACCTTAAATAATGAAACATTTTACATGAAAGTTGTAGATAATAAATATAGAAAAAATACAAAATCGAGTTTATATAAAAATAATATTTAGTGTGAAAGTTATACTCTGAATAAGATTCTGAAATCCCAACTTCTCAGAACCATATATCTCAAATAAAAACTCAAAATATATCAAAATCACCTTTAATTTTAGATAACTTTTAATAAGCTATTTAATGAAGGTTTCATATTTTTTGGAGTTAAGGTGTGAAAGTTTGGTTTTGGACCCATATTGTACAATATACCTAAATCCAATATTCGTTTTATTTATTCTATTTTTTATATTTTTTTAAATATTACTTATAGCATATGTATATATTAAAACTAGAATAGAATAATAAAGAAAACAATGAAATAAAATAAAAATACAAAAATACATAGATGAATATACAATATACATACCCATATACTATATACCCTTATTTATTTAAGTTTACATTGTATATCAGAAAAATATAATAAAAATATATCTATGTATATAAAAATAAGTTATAAATATATAAAAAACTAAAATAAATAATAAAATCAAAATTACAACATAAAAATAAAATACTTAAAACATAGGTAAATATACCTAGAAAGGAACCTCTAAAAAATAGTCGTAATTAATAACCTCTCAAAAATAAAAATCATAATAAAATTCTACAAAAAATAATAAACATTTTTATTTTATAACTTTAATTTAATAAAATCGTTTACTATTTATCATATATTATACATATATTTTTTAGGATGATTTTTCTTGGTTGGTTCACGTGGACCAACCTGGTTGAGGCTCTTGTTGATCGCAGTCAACTATCTGACCCTACGCCTACACCTCTGACAACCTCATTTGACCACCCTTCTCACTTTTTTCCATGTCGATCCGAGCATCGACTTGCTTCGATTCCTTCTACACTTTTGAACCTCATCCATTAGTGATTCACGCGCGGGTGATTCCTCGGCCAATGGATCACTGACGCGCCCGACACACCTCGATCTTCAACCCCAGTCCACCGCCTGTATAAAATAACACATGCGTCCAAAATTCTAGCTTGGTCCTTCTTCCCCCACTAAAACCTAACCTTAACACACCTAAAAGATTCCTGGTGACAACATGGACCTCTGGGAGGGTCTAGCGGTTCGATTAGCATTGAATTGAAGTGGTCTGACGCTAGACCACCTTTTCCACCGCCAGCTCTACCTCCAATTGGTTAAGGTCCAATCAACCCTAGTTCTCTTGCTCTTTTTGTTCCTTAGAGAAGAAGTAGTATTATTTTGCTTTTTATCCCTTTTAATTTCACCCTATATTTCACGAATCATAATCTTATCGGATGAAGGAGCTCCTGCTTCGCCACTGTAGCTCGACCATTCCTAATATCGTTCTGACCTGTGACCACCTCTATATTCTTCGCCCTTCACTGTTCACACCCCACGCATTTTCGTTCACCCAGATCCTGCATATATCTTGGGATCATGGTCACCCACTCCACCACCTTACTGGTGACCATCGTCCCATTTTGCGTCGTCGCTCACCACACCCCTTAAGCTCTTTGGAGCTTTGTATTTTTCCTAGGACAAACTCCATGCAAGATGAACTGACAAGGAGGCCCTCTCACGCCTCATCGAACCGAGGGTGAACCTCGCAGGTCGTGGTGCTGTGGCAGATCACAGTGACGACCTCCATGTCGATGCACCTGGAAGGTGGAGGATGTCACCAAGAAGGTTTTGCGCCTCAGAGGATGGTCTGAGATCGTCGGAGCTGTGCTGCATCGCCGATTGAGGTTCATCTGTGCAGTGTTCTTTACCTATTCTTCTATCTAGCCTCGGAGCCATCCGAGCGAGCCCTTTCTTCCAGGCGAGCAACAGGTGTTGGATCTGATCGAAACTTCACCAATGGATCTCACCAGAAGGTCTTATCCCCATCGTCCATGACAAACCGGTATCGCGCTGGCAAGTGGGAGAAGCTCAATCGTTGGATCACGTACATATGTTGGGTATTTTGCACCATCACCTAACTACTTTTTGTATTTAATATTTAGTGCATAACCATTCATCTATTATTTCATTAGGTTTGTAATATTTACATAAAGAACCCCATAATTGTATTATTGCCACTTTAGTCATCTACTTAGTTAGTCGACAAACCTTGTTAAAATTGCAACTAAGCCCTAGCAGGTTTATCTATTTCTTGTTTAGTCAAAAGTTTTGCATAATAAGTAGTAACTTTTTGGATAAATTGTACCTTGGCCCTCGTAGTTAATTTATTTACTTTTATATACCTGTTAGGCCTTGCATTTTTGTTGGTTTGCTTGATTTAGTAAAAATACATATTATCCTCAAAAAAATGCCAAAATATAGACTTGGGTGCCTGTTGTTGTGTAATTTCATGCTACAATTTTGTTTTTTAATTTTAGGCATTTTTATTACTTTCTAAAAATCATTTAGAGCACAAAAAGTCCCTATCTACAATATAAAATACCCAAAAAAATAAAATCAACTAAAAAATTACCCAAAAATATATTTTGTTTATTTAAGTTGTTTTAGCCTTCAGACCAAAAACCATTAAAAATAGAAAAAAAGGAAACTCTTATAATTGAAAAACCCCAAAATCTTTTCTAAAAATCTATAAAATTCCATAAATAGTGTTTTCTATTTTATATTTTCTCTATATTGTTATTTATAAATTAAAACTAATTTGGAGAAATTTTGGTACTATTTGGCATTTTCTATATCCATTTTAATCTAGGCCATTTATTTCATCCTTGTTTTGGGGTATTTTTGAATTTCAATATATATAAAAATTAGCAAAATTCAGTAAAAAATCACCAAAATAGTAAAAAATTATTTAAAATCCAAAAATATTAGTTCAACTATTTTTTGTTTATTTTTAGGGATCTTTATATCTCTTTTATCTATTATTGTATACATACTCATATATCCTGCATTATATTTTTTAAAGAAAAAGAAAATCTAAAAAATATAAATAATAATATAAAAATATAAAATTAAAATAGAATATAAAAATATAAACAAAAAGAAAATAAAAGAAAAACTTTAAAAATTAAAAACTCACCACAACCAAAGTTTGGCTAAGTGATTGAGACAAATTGGGCTTTTTTTTCTATCTTTTATTGATTTACACCCTTCCTTCCAGAGTTTGACCCCTACTTGCTTGTCACTATACATCTGTAGTAGGGTATAATAACTTTTGATTCATACTACTTTGCCTGATTTATTCTATGTGTGGGTTAATCGTTGAAACTTCAAGAGGATTCGAGTAGTAGCTTCATGGGCATTGAGTCTGACTTGTCAGGCCATTATTAGAGACTTTGATTTTTCCACTTTTCATGGAACATGCTAGTCCGTGGCATCTCATGGTGGGGGCATTCTCATGTAAATCGCAGAATCTCTCCCAAGATTCATGAATTGACTCGTGCGTTCCCTGGGAGAAATTACTGATATGTGCTGGCATTTGATTGAGAAAACCAAGTGGATACTATTTCTGGAGGAACGCAGACTTCAGTTACTCCGAGATCATCATGACTTTCCCTAGATGCTTCATCAAATAAATAGACTAATCCTGAAGGATGAAGGGGAACATGATCATCTTGACTACGCCCAACGAAATGTTGGGGTAGTAAGTGGTGCGACATATGCGAGAAAACTGCTGAAGGTGGATATAGGGCTCTTCAGTTGTGTTCCATTGGAAGGAGGGAAGAAGAGCCAGAAACTTCAGCCTCCATTCAAAATGTCCATGGACTATAGGGATTTGTATCCACTCCGTCATTTGATCATCACTAGGATTGTAGGTTTCTTTTAGTGTAGGCTTGAGCATGTCTCCCCTTGGCTCATCTACAGACCCTCCATGGTGTCCATATTCTTCTTCTTCTTCATGACCTCCTCCTTCTTCTCCTCCTATGTTCTCTCTCTCTCTATCTATCTTCTCAGGTCATTCAACATCTCTTAGAAAGTGACCTGGGAAAAACTCCGATCAGCCAGTCATTGTTAGATGGATTGGATGGATGTGAGTAGTTGTTCATTGACGGTGTTCTGATCCAACTATCCCTGATCTGGCTGGTTCCCTTGAGGAGCCATTTCTGATTCAGACTCAGAGGAATTGATCTGATTGGGTTCCAAGGCTATCTCTGGATCTGCATCATGAAATGTACCTTGATCAATCTGGAAAACTATGGTACCAGTTGAAATGGATGATTTGGATATTGGGTCGATTCCAGATGTATGTGAAAGGAGCATTCGATATTGACTGAAATCGATTTCCATCCATAAGGGGTGAATGACAAGACAAGAGTAATAATGGTTTATTAAGGAATATAAAGATAAAGTCATGGATGGAGATCAGTTTTCAAGACTTGAATCGAGTTCTCGAGAATCACCTCGAATTATTGAAGATATTGAGCTCATGGAATCGATGTAGGTGCCGGCGGGGCCCTACTAAACCATCCATGAGACGAAATCTTGGAAGAACAAGAGAATTAGATGAGGAATATAAGAGTACGATGATAAAAATTAGAATGAGATGATACATAGATAAGAAGAAGAAGGATAACAATGAGTAGAATAAAAATAAATGAAAACAAATGAAAAGAAAAATAATGTAAGCACACTGAACTGAATCTTTGACCTAGACTAATTCAAGCAAACACGATACAAGTATGGATTCACAACCCAACACGATGTGAAGCCATAAGAGTCGATGTGAAGCCATAAGAGTCGACTATTTTATATTTTTAATTTATGATATTTTTGGACAATCTTTGAATAAGTACTTAGAGGCTACCCCTATAGGAGAGTGAGTACAATGAGAAAAGTATCCCATAGTTTCCACTTTTTTGTAACATGTAACTTTCACTTTTTCAAGAGAATCCCTAAGATTGGGTCTGGATCCACTACTCAGAGAATGAATAGAGGAGGAAGATGATAAGAGAAACCACTACTTCCCCCCACAAGTGAGATACTCGAACGCAAGTCAATGAGACATACACCCTCGTGAAGGGATGGCCTAAGCTCAATACTTTAGACCAGGTCAGATGTTCTACACAGGGCGAGAACATCAACGTTAATAAGGCCCTACTCGCCCATGTACAATAGAAGCACCATTACTTCATGAATCTAGCCAATAAAAGGGTAGTATTCAGGTTGGGTTTTGGGCTCCAATCCTTATGGTTACGCTTCACTCAGTTTGGATAATACCAGAAAACAATGTGGGCTTTATGAACCTCAAATAATGATGGTTCATTATGAATTTTAATTTAGGTCAAAATTTATTAAAAAGTGCGCTTGTATTATTTTTTTGGTTTTCACTTTTTTAAGTATTTTTCAAATAATCCGTATAATAATTTTTTGTATTTTCTTTGGAATCCTAAGTTATACAAAAATTGGGAGAGGAGTCGGAAAAGCTGTGCAAGTTGATACTTAGATGAAAATCTCACCTTGGTATCTAATAATGCATGTAAAGTTAGAAGACTTACAATGCTTCCCAGCTCTCTCCATGCAGGATGCAAGACAAACATTTATATTAATCAACATGCAAATGCAAATGGTGAAATCACCCTGAGAAGGAATTGCTATTTATTGTGAAGAACCAAATGCTGAATACCAACAAGGGAAATCCAAATGTTCGGTCTTGGAGGCTCATCAGTGTCTGACACAATAGATCCTGCTTGCGCTATATAAAGCCTCTCACGACGCTCGATTTCAAGTCCAAGCATTCCTCGATTTCAAGTCCAAGCATTCAAAAATTTAAGTTTGAGCAAAGTCCAACGTAGATCTATAGGAGCATGCAGATATTAAGTGTTTTAACCTAATTTACTCGACCAAGACATTCCTAAAAATCTAAGAGCTCAATCATATAAAACAAATAAAAAAGGTGGAAAACTCAAATCATGGAAAACAAATAATAATAAAGGTAAAATAGGGAGAATAAAAGAGAAGAATGCAAAGAAAATGCAAAAAATCTGACAAGGCCCCCAATGAACAATCCCCCAGGCATTGGAACTCGTAGTATAAAGTGTCCAAAATGTCTAAGTACCTGTATTATTACAAACTAATAATTGTGAAATAAAAAGATTGTCTCTATCTCACAAAATAAAATAAAATCTACACAAAAATTATGGTCTCCTTTCTCTCTCTGACTCTCTCTTGCTCTCTCCATTGACTTAAGAAGGGAACGAGCAAATCTCCTCGCAGCTCGGGTGCACTGACTTCCTAAGAAGTCCCTTTGCCACGTGGTCCCTCACAATAAATTCAGTAAAGAAAAATGGTCAGAAGTAGATAAAATATTTATTTAAGGAAAGAAATAAAAGACAGATAATTACACAAATAAATATGCACACTAAAACCTATACTAAGATACACCCTGGTAGTGGCACCATTTTGTTGAAGCAATCGTGGAGATATCGCTAATGCCTGGTCTTGGAGGGCCTACAGTGCCCGACAAGTCAGGTCTGATAATCGTTGTGTCAGCCGCTCTCGCAGTACTTGGAACGTTTACAATCGAATTAAAAAAAACAATCAACCGACAATCTAAGATAAATCTATGAATATATGTGAGTCAAAATTTATTTTCATTTTAACTCTAGAAAATATGTGTATAGTGAATAAGTATAAAGTGTTGAACCACAGAGAGAAAATACACGGACATGAGTATTTATAATCTATAAAATAAACAACAAATGTTTTTGTGTTCTTTTTCAGATTTTTTCCTATTTTATGTTGGTTTTTAATTATATTTAAATTTTACCAATGTTCTATTTTCTATTTTTATCGTTTTTAATTTTATAATTCCTATTTTCTTTTTATAATTATCTAATTTTCAAGTTTTTTTTCTTTTTAATATGTAATATGTATTTATAAATATATATAATAATATGTATAAAATAAGCAATATATATACAAAAATTTAGTAAATACAAGAAGGTACAACCTTTTTTATTTTTTTACGTAATAAAGTATATTTTAAGTATTTATAATAATATAATTAATATTGTTAATACATAAGTATATAGTCTATATAGGGTTATATATTTATAAATATAGCTAAATATACTAAAAAATTACAAAAAAAATGTTTTTTTTATATTATTTCTATTTTTGTGATTTTTTTGGTAATTTTATCTAAATTTTAGGTATTTTTAATGTCCAAAATACTCCAAAACATGGAGTTACTAAAAAAGTTGATTGGTTTTGAGATTTAAAAATAGAAAATAAGTTCAAAATTTATAAATACTATTTCAATATGTAGTATATAATATAAGTAAAAGTATACATAAGAAAATTATTTTTTTTCTATTTTTTTGGATTAGGAGGGTTTTTTTATTTTTAAGGTTTTTCTTTTATATTTTTTGTGATTTTTGGTCTAGAGTTATATTATATAGTAATATATAATATATGTTTTTTTGGAATTGTTAAAAGTGATTTTCTATTTTTGTATTTTTATATTTAAATTTGGGCATATAACATCATCATTTAACGCACATCAACTAATATTTACAAGATTTATAGAGCAAGGGAGCAATCTAAACAAAATAAAAAAAATAAAAAAATTAAAAGCATGATAGGGATATATCTGCAATAAAATATAGTACGGGAAGGTGCATGCAAATAAACCTAAAAGTTTTGAACTTAATTACATAATTCCAAGATGAAATACAAATAGGAAAACCTAGCGAGGTACCCTTGAAAAATGCCCAATTCATGGGGGGGACCAGGTGAGTAGAGCTGGCACAAGACCTAAGTGCAATTTACAATAAAGTTTGGGGAGTCCTTGCCACTTTTATACAAAATTAAAGCATATATAAATATTTATAGGACTAATATAAAATTACAAAAGGTAGTGGATACTTAATAATTTACCCCTTAAAGCACGCATGATATAAGGGATGAGAGTGTTCAATGTGGCGAGATCAGTAGTTCTTGCTATGTACCACTTAATTTAATTTTAAGGGCCCAGATTAGATCTAGGCCCTTTACCTGATCCGGCGGTGGAGGAGGGGTCTAGATGAACTCCTAAAGAACAAAGATCCAACAAGTTATGTTCATTGGTTCCACTAGCCCCCATCGATCTCTTTCCTCGATAAAGGTCTCCTCTCCTTCTTGGAAGACTTGCACGTCTACAGGTATCCTCAAAGATGTCCGGGGCTCATCAGGAGAGCCCTGGAGATCAAGTTACCTAGAGCTTTATTCTTGCTCTGGGATCGAGCTCCAGGTGGTTTTTTATCGTGGTCCTACACAAAAAGACTCATGGGCTTGAGCTGGACATGCTCGACCAAAGGATTAAGCTAGATGCACAATGGGGAAACGTGTCGAAGGTGCTCCGGTGAAGGAGAAGGGAACTCCGGTCTAGCTCGATCTGTGTAGAATCGGAGGGCTAACAAAGGGGGAAATGTGGAGAACATGATGAGGATTGGAAGTAAGGTGACAAACAGGTCGGATATGGGAGGATCATGACAAATTTGGTGTCATAGCTTTAGGCTACAATGATTTAAAATCCTTATATTAAACTAAATGGCATGATAATTAAGTAAACTACTATTAAACCTAGGTTAATGGAAAGAAATGCAAGCTAATTAGAGGTACCTAGCAGCCTGACAAGCTTAGGAGCTTAGAGTAGGAGAAGCTCATTGAGAACTTGGATCAAACCTTATGCAACTTTATCCTCGTCGACAAGGCCTGGATCTCGAAGCTTTCACTGACGATATGCTACATGGGGCTCCTATTGGGGTTACATGTGAGTAAGGAGGATCAAACTCACAAAGGGAGCTAGGGGTAGAATTTTATAGGAGTGGGTTCCATCCACAAAGATGAGGAGATGGTGTGTAGGTGGAGGTTGGTAGGTGAAGATTCTGAAGTGGGCGAGGACGAAGGACGAACAAGTTGCATGAAGGTGAAGGTCTCGAGGAGGGAGACACATGTAGGAGGGCTAGGAAATTGGGAAACATCAGAGATTTCATGTGCTATGACAAACGAGGGGGTAGAGGTCAGACAATTAATCGGGGGACAATGGTCCAAGGGCGTTGGTTGGTCCAAGTTGACTAACCAGAAAAAAAGAATAAAAGAAATTATTTGATAAATCAATTTAATTTAATAAATCGATGAAAACATGAAAAATGTTTGTTATTTTATATAGTATTTTATTTTGACTTTTATTTTACAAGTTAATTTATTATAGGTTGATATTAACATGTACAGTTATAGGTATAAATACATGTATTTTCCTCTTTTTTTATTTTGTTTTTTGTATTTTATTATTTTATACACATAATTTATATATTTATAACTTATATAGTACATATTTATACATTTTTATTTTATTGTCTCTGATATTATTTGTTTACGTAAATAATCAATTGTATGTGTTGTATATGTATATATAAATACATTTCATCTCTATATTAAATTACACTATTTGTTTTGTTGTATTTTCAATGTTTTTATTTTATTTTATTACTTACATGTATTTTAAAAAGTACTTACAAATTTTTAAAATTATAATAAAGTTAAAAATATAATGAATGAATACATTGAATATTATATACATGTATATTGCACAATGAGGGCCCAAAAGCTAACTTTTGCATCCTAACTCCAAATTGAATTAAATCCCTTCATTAAATAGATAATTTAATTTTATGAACAATAAAGGTGAGTTTGGTGAATTTCAAACTATGTGTGGAGAAGATACATTTTTGTAAAGTGTTCTTTTCGGCTTTTTATTTTGTGTGTCACAGGCACACTGTGCAATATTTTTGAATGAAATAAATTTTATAATTTTCTTTGTATTTTATGTACAATATTCTTGTTGAGGGTTTGTTGATTTGAGCTATAAAGTTAAGAAAACAATATAGGTCCCAAAAGGTAATTATTGGGAACAAATATTAAATTACGAATATTAAAACTCATTCAGATCTTTATGCAAATTCACAAAGGCGAGGATGTATTTGTAACTTCAAAAACCTGACGGGGTTTTTTTGCAATGTTTACCACCCCATGTGATTTAGGCATGTGACTGGAGGTTCGATAGGCGTCTGATTTGGTGATACATGGAATGCTGCTGTTGGCTTGGCTACTCCATGCCTCTGGCTATAAAACAATGCTTCGGATGCACTAACGGAGATACTTCATCAATATTCGATGGGCTCTGATGAAGACTAATCAAATGAAAACTGTTTTGTGTATTCTTCCATCTCCTCCTCTTGCAACAGAGTTCTAGCGGAGCTCTGGAGAAGTCTCCTTGCCTCCTCCTGGCTCCTCTGTATAATTTGAAGGTCGAATAACCTTCTTGATGATGTGTTGAGGTCAATGTTGAACCATGGAAGAAGATGTTAGCCATGTGATCTTGGGACAAACCACTTATATAATAAATGTTATTATAATATTTGATATACCAATAAAGGTTATTGATTTATTTCACTCCTTGCTTGAGATTAAATGAATGAATGCACTTATAAGTTCCCGTAGTACAATGAGGGTTATGTAACATGGCCATCTTAATAATCATACAACTATTGATTCATTGGTTTAATTATAGAGGCTAGTATTGGGATGATATCTAAATAATTAGATTGTGGACTCATCAAGTACCATCAAATGATTGTTAAGAGATGATCTCTTGCCTGAGAAGGAGATGGCAATCCTTCTCTAAAGATTGTTATCTGACCGACCTATCTGCAGGTCCTCTAAATAAGAATAGGGATTCAATGAAGATAAGTTAGGTCAAAGAGTTGAGTATGAGATCGAGATAAACAAGATCTATGCCGTATGATGTCACAATATATGCATGTATCCTCTGACCGGAGATAGATGTATTATTGTATGTCTAAGTATGTACATTAGGTAGACCACTATGACCTAATCAAGGTCCATACACCCGTGAGTTGTTTATTTGGACACATGAAAATAGTCAACCAAGACAATTAAATATAATTTAATTATCAAAGATATGATTAATATGGATATCGCTCTCCATAATAATCATAAATATTATAAATGTGATTTGTAATAAATTGGAGAGATTTAATTGTAAATCATATTTGTGAATTAGATTCTAATGTAAATGGGATTCACATTAAACAATTAATTGTAAATGCAATTTACATTTTATATTGGATGTAAGAATTCATAATTATCAATAACATGATTGAAATTATAACAAAATAATTTAGAATTATTTTGATGAATACTTATGTAATAACAGTTGTTGCACATGTGGAATATTTGTTGAGATATGAGATCTCACAAAATTGGAATGAGAGAGCCACCTTCCATACACAGAGGGTGGACGACCACATTGAGTCCTATTTCAATGTGGCTGTATATTCTATAAATGGAAGGAGGATTGCATTCCTTTCATTCATTCCACATGTTGATTGATTTAATTCAAATTAAATTATATTGACAAATATGCAATATATTTAATTTCTTTTATATTGACTATTTATTGTTGCAAATTTATGCAACAAAATCATGGCCATTGATTGAGAGCACAAACTAATCTACACCATTGATTATTGTGTGCACATGGATTGAGATCCACGGACATCCAATTTGTTATAAAAGAAAGGCAAGTCTTAGATCTTTCTTCACAAAAAAATGCAAGAGAAACAACTCTCTATGTTCTCATACGTGCCCAACATGTCTCTTTATCTCAATATTGTGGTCATCCACCATATTAACCTAGAGATCGTCGCAGTCATCACAACGTCGTTATGTTGTTGGATCGAATGCTCATTCATATCCACCTTCTTCAGTGCATCTTACTCATGAGGAAATCTATCGATTTCATACGATGAAATCAGGAGTCTTCACGCTTGGATCTTCAACTCGAATTGCGTTAATAACACGTATCATCCACACACCCTCAAGTGCATCCTTTGTCGGATTGAACTTGAGACATGGCATCTCTTCGCTTAGAGACATACACGATTACAAACATGCTTCAAGAGGCAATCTTATTACTTGTTTGTGATCTTGATGAAATGGTTTGATAAGTGTTCTCATATCATGTGGTTTCATCTATTTAAAATTTTAAATTTAGCTACCTCGAGCAATTAGTATGACTAGCCGCTTCTTGATCGCATGTGATGCGAACTTCAAGCTTCCGTCATGCACTAAGACACAAACCATAACCTTCAGATCCGGTGAATAAGAAGGAGACCAGAGCTGCACTGCATTCTCCGACTAATGAAGGATGATGGCTCCTACAGGTGTTTATTATGCAACCAAAGCACGAAGAGAAGTCCCATGGATGATTTGGTTAGACGAATCGATGAAAGGGGAATGGGTGCTGATGGGTTCTTCCTTGAGCGAATGAAGAAGATAATGTGAAATGTAGGTGATGAACTATGGATGGATCAATGGAATTGATGGTTGCACAAAAGTCAGTGACCTTTGGTGATGGCATAGGTGATTTCAGAATGAGTAAAGAATGGGTGATTATGTGAGGATAGATCAGAGAAAGTACAAAGAAAAGCACATAGAGATTTACCTGAAATCTAAAGGAAGATAGAGAAGATGAAGATGGGAAGAAAGCATACCTAGAGATTCTTAGTTGAAGAAAGAAGATTGAGCAGAACCTAATGGAGGTCTGCAGGATGTCAGATCTGACGTGGATCTCGCTGCCGAATTCCTCGTTTATTACTCTCAATTCAAAGGTTCCACTATCATTAGAAGTTGGCTGATGCTAGGAGGTTTCATACAAATATGGAGAATCATGTTTTTAGGTTGTAGGAGTTGCGTTTGTTGGAAGAGAAGTGGAGATTTGGCAACTCCAAGGAGACAATTTCAACCGCTTATGGCAAAGACATGGGATGGGAAAAGGATTATGGAAGGTCTGGTGTGAATGAAGACAAGAAGGTATAAATGATAGTCATATTGGATGATTGGGGTGTTGGCTGGAGAGGTTGGTGAAAATGGGAGGAAGTTGGAGTTTTGCAATTTGCATCGCTTCAAGGAGGTGGAGGTGGGAGATTGAAGATATTCTTTTGATTGTTTGATCTAGATCAAAAGGCCCAAAATCGAGCGTACTTGTGTGGCAATGGTGCGCTTGATCAGACGATCTTGCAACTAAGAATGAGGTGGATCTGATTTGATCAGAACCATTTGGTCGAGTGAGATCTTTCAGAAAAAGTGCAGGTTAAAGAATGGATGCGACTTGGTGGCACGATAGGATTGGGCCACTGGCCTAATCAGAAAATTCTGATATAAATAAAACATGTAAATAAAAAAGAAATACTAAAATAGGTTAAAAATGAAAAGTTGTCTTCATCAAATTTTTGTAGAATTTATTTCTCTACAACTGTGATGAAGATACCTAAGTCAAAAGAAGCTAAATGTATATAGTTATATTTTTGATGAGTATTTTGTAGATATAAAATTACTCCTTTTAATTCTTTTCTCATCATTTTTTGGTATTTTAATTTACATGCTATTATTTAAAATACTATTTATTTTATGGGATTTTTTAATAATTAGAAGATACATAAAATAATATCACAATATATATGTATTTTTACGACACAAAGACAAGTTAATTAGAGATGATAATTAATGTTAAATATTTACAAGGTATGAATTATTAATAATAATTAATAGAATAATAATTAGTTGGATTTGTTTAAGTGAGAGGTACAATAAATGTAATTGAAGATGATAAATCAGGGATTTATCACCCCCTATACTTAAACTTTTCTCGTCCTTGAGCAAACAAAAAATAAATAAATAATAGACTTCCTGGCTATGCATGTGAAATACAAGACTTGACATTTATGACACTAGTTTTAAATGTGACTCTCAACTTTAAATCTGAACCAAGTCCTGATCAAAAGGAACTCAACTTCTCTAATATTCAGACTCTCCATACACACACACACAAGAGATATGGCTTTAAGTGTAACTACATATACAAGTATAGAGTCAAAGCTTCGCATAAGGTTCCAGTTTGGAAAATCGTCCTTAGGACCCAACCCTCAACACTTGGGAATAAAAATAGTCTTGCTTCAATCCACCGTCTCTTTAGTTGTCAGTCTTAAAATGTAGATGGTTGATGGAGGGAATAGGTTTGTGTCATTTCTCTTCACCTCTCATAGGAACAAGGAATCTCTCGAGTGCCTTATAACACACATATGTATTTTTTTATGTTAACCAATGTGTTCGTCAAGAGAATTCTAGGTCGCCTGTACTAGTTTTCCTGTAAATGCACTAATGAATCTCCATTTCACCACCTTTATTCTATCATTTTGGACTTAAAAAACCTAGTAAATGTGTGTAAAGACCCTTAATTCATGCACCTTATCATTCATGCATATTGTGTAAATAGTGTAAAAAATATAGTTTTTAATGCCAAAATTACAGAATAAAGAAAAGAAAAGAAAAATAATAAAATATTGAAAATATTTTATGACCCAAAACCCCGAGACCTAGTCATCTCGATGACTAGGTCGACAATGAACAAAGTAGGGGGAGATAAGGGCCAAAATACAATAAAAATTCCCCTTTATTTTATTCATTTTATTTATTCTTGGGACCTATTTTTTGTTCCACTTTTATACTTCAAATAAATAAATTTTGTACATACAAGTTTTAGATAATTAAATATATATAAAAAAACAAAATTTATTTTACACAAAAATAATATACAAATAAAAATATACACTCAGAATAAGTTTCCAAAATCCCAACTCCCCAGACCCATATCTCTCAAATAAAAACTCAAAATCTATCAAAATAACCTTTAATTGTATATACTTTTAATAAGCTATTTAATGAAGGTGGTTTCATATTTTTTGGAGCTACAGTGTGAAAGTTATGTTTTGGACCCCTATTGTATACTTTACCCGATTAAAATAATCATTTTATTTATTATTCATTATTTTTATAATTCTATATTTTTATAATTTTTAAATATTATTTATAATTTAGGTATATTAAATCAGGAATAAAAAACATCAACAAAATGCCAAAATAAAATATGTATAGAAATACATAGATGAATTGCATATATCTAAACATATATAAATAATAAATCTATTTATTTACTTGTATATAATATCTCAAAAAATAAAATAAAAACATATTCAAGTATATAAAAATAAGTTATAAATATATAAAATAATAAATTAAATTAATAAAATCAAAAATACAAAATAAAAATAAATCGTTAAAATATATTGATAAATATACCTATATATAGCCATCAAAAAGTAACTTGTAGTTTTAAAGCTCTAAAAAAATAAAAATCATAGTAAAATAGTTCAGAAAAAAATAAATATTTTTCATTTTATAAACTTAAATTAATAAAATCATTTATTATTGTAAATCAAATTTATAAATATTTTTTCCTGGGATTTTTCTAGTTGGTACACGTGGACCAACCAGATCTCCCCGTTGGTTGACCTTGGTCAACTCTCTGACCGAGGTCTGCTCTTGTCAAGATCTCGTTTTTGTACCAACTTCGTGGATTTTTCGAGGTCACACCTTTCATCTTTCCATGACGCACTCTTCTGCACTTTTTCTCCCCATTGATCGATGATACATGCCCAAGGCTTAGATTGGGGATTGCATCATCGATTTGCCCTATCTCCTTCGTTCTTTGTGCCGCCCGAGCCACCTTGTACGTAAGGCATCCAAACTTTCCCTTTAACTTTGGAACCCTCTTTGACCACTTTCCTCTCCTCCTCTCGCAATCAAACGACAAAAGGAGGTGACATCTCCTTTGTCTTGCCTTTAGGTTGATTGAGGAGGTGGTTTTTGAGTGGCTCCACCCCATCTTTGGTGGGTACTCTACCGTCGAGGTTCTTCATCAGGGTCTCCTAGGCTCTTGAGGTACTTTTTCGTGCATTTCATAGCTTCATTTAGATCCTAGGTTTAAGTCTAGCATATGAGCTTAATATTTCATCGTGTGCTTTAGATCTAACATCTCGCCGGAGCTTTGCTCCGGCCATCACCTTCGTACAATATCCTTCGCCATCCACTCCGCCGCGGGGCCGAGGCAATTTTCCCTTGACCCTCTCACCCATTTTTCTTGCAGGCCCAAGCACTCCAGACATAGGTGGAGCTCATTTTGCAGGCGACTCAAGGTTGCTGGAGCATCGTAGCTCCGCCGACCTTTTGCTCACTCTCCGGCCTCCACCGGAGATTTTTGGAGATGCCAACGTTTAAAAGACACCCGCAAGATTATCCCCAACCATTTTGGAGCTTCATTGCGCTCCGGAGGCGACTGGAGTGGCCGGAGGAAGCTAGCTTTGACAGGCCTTCCTCCCAGTTCTTCCACCGCCCTCGACGCCGTTGGATTTGGCCGGACCTTCCAGAGCTACATGAACCGTCAGATCAGCCTCTCCCGCAGCCGTTGATCTTCGTTCGAAGATCTGATCTCCGCAGCTGGTCCGAATTGGTATTGGCGCGCCTCGCTTCGACACGTAGATAAGTGGGAGGATCCCAACCGTTCGATCATGCCTGGCACTGGGTATTTTGCATTTTGTGCCCCGCCATTTATGTATTTTATTAAAAAGAACTTAATCTTTCATCGATTGTTTATAATTTTTGTAAAATTTACATCTAGCCCCATGTATATCTCATTTTTGCATTCCGGTCCAGGCCACGTCACCTTACGTGACGAGTCACGTAGGTGGACATTTTGCGCTTGGACCCTCGAGCTTCTTGGTATTTCTATTTCGTCTAGAAACATTTTTATAACGTTATAATATTTTCGAAAAATTACAGAACAAACCATGGCTTTTTGATAATTACAATTAGGTCCCTACTAGTATGGCTCACGTGCCTATGCACGTGAGCTTGGAAATTTTGTAGCGAGGCCCTCACGGGTCTCTTATTTTTTAATTGGTCAAGGAATTTAAATATTCAGTTATATCTTTTTGTGAAAATTGCACTTTGGCCCCTGTGTTTTTTGATATTTACAAAAATATCACTGCTAGTGTTGAATTTTCTCTTTGTTTCTTATATTTATTTCATATATCAATTAAACTCTAAAAAATCCACAAAAATAGACATAGCTTCCTGTTGTATTGATCTTCCATGCACATATTTTTATTTTACATTTTGAAGCTTTTCAATATTTATAAAAAATCAAAAACTTCACTTTTTGCCCCTGTTACAAAAAGAAAATACATAAAAATTATAAAACATCTTGAAAAATTCCCCAAAAATAATTTTTTTTGTATTTTTGTATATTCGATATCCTGACTAGAAAGCACTAAAAAATGTAAAAGAAAAATCAAAAAATAGGAAAACTCTAAAAACCTTCATAAAAATATAAAAAATTCTTGAAATTTTCCAAAAAATATAGTTTCTATTTCTGAATTTTATTTTTATTATTATCTTAATATTAAAATTAATGTGAAGAAATTTTGATTTATTTTATATTTTTCATCACCATTTTCATTTTAGGTATATATTTAAACCCTGATTTTGGGTATTCTTGACTTTAAAAATCTATAACAATTAGCACAATTTCTTAAAAAATCACAAAAAAGGTAAAAAATTATTAAAAACCCAAACATATTTTATTTTCTTGTTTTTGATTAGTGGTAAATGGGGCTGCCCCCAGGGAGTAGCCAACTTGGCTACTCCCACCCCTATTTTCCCCTCATTTTTTTTATTTTTTTGGAAAATAAAAATTTGTATATTCATCATTATATCCCTCTCACATTCTATTAAAATTTCGTCAGAAACAGAGACTCCTATGACCTCCATCCAAACATGGTCGATTTAAAAAATCCTGCGACCGTTAAAAAAATGACGTCTGGATGGAGGGCTTAGGAGTCTCTGTTTCTGACGAAATTTTAATAGAATGTGGGAGGGATATAATGATGAATATACAAGTTTTTATTTTCCAAAAAAATAAAAAAATGAGGGAAAAATAGTGGTGGGAGTAGCCAAGTTGGCTACTCCCTAGGGGCAGCCCCATTTTACCCTTTTGATTATTATTGTTAATTTTTTTACAACCATAGCTTACATTGTGTATATATATATATCTTATATATAACTTATTATATATTTTAAAAGAAAATGAATTAAAAAAATATAAAATATAATAAGAAAAATATGAAAACAGAAATCAAAATATAAAAATATAAAATTAAAAATAAAATAAAATAATTAAATAAATAAAAACCCACAAAAGCCTTCTAGACAAATACATCACAATCGCATTTTTGCGCACTCTTTGCCCGATCTATTGTGTGTGTTCCCTGTGTTCGGCACTCTATACATACTTGCAACTACACACATCTTTGTTGTAGAGTTATAATATATTTTAACTCCGCATTTTCTTTTCATTGCTTGAACATCTGTTGTGGGTAAATTATTGATTAATTGAGGTTTCATGTGAGGTCATATCAATGACTATTGATCCGCCTTGTGGACTAAAATGACTTCCGCAAAATCTCGATTATCAAATGGCGCCGTTGTCGGGGAGCTACAATGCATAGATTATGATTATTTGTGCTTATGATTATTTGCCTACTTTTTTGTGCTTTATTTATTTTCTCATTATTTGATATAATTGTTTGAATTGTTAACCTCTCTCTTGGTTATCTTTGTGCAAGGAACGTGGATCGAGGGAGGAAATCTCTTCTAGGAGTGCCTGCGCAACCACGTGAAGCGGCTTTGACCTAGCACTAGGTAAGACTTAGAGAATTTTGAAGACAATTTTTAAACATTTTTTGTATTTATTTATTTGTGTAATTTAAGTGAGAGAGAGAGACTTATTATTGTAATATTCAAGACTGTCCAGTACACTACTCTGCCACACTTCACGAGGTCCAGTTCCTAAGGGAATTTTCCCTTGGGGGCCTCATCGGTTTTATCACGGTTGTCATCGTCTTTTTTCCATTGATTACGATTTTGTTTCATTTCTTTTATGTGTTTGAGCCCTTAGCTTTAGGTTTTGCTTGACTATAGCATTAGGACCAAACACTAATTAAATTTGCCTATGCCTATAGTCTACGTTTGGATCTAGTCAAATCTAAATTACTTCTCACTTAGTCTCGGAACCATGTGTCGCAAGAGTTCTCCATATAATGCTTGCAGGACCCACTGTGGTGGGCACCGAGGAGACTCCAAGACCAGACTCTAGGTTCCCTTCTAAGTCATTAGCATTGGTGCTTCACGATAATAACAATTTATGAACTTAGGACGATTTCATAGGTTGCATTTTCATGTAGATAGGTTTTAATTCTACTGAGCATCCTTGCATGTATGGTGCTGGAGGCAAGGTGAGCATTTAACGCTTTGGCATCCATAATCATTTTTGCCGCCTGCATTGCTTTTCTCCCTCTATACCTGTGATTTTGATAACCTAGGTGCTTAAAGGAATTGACTCCTCAATAGGCACGTGCATTCTTATTAAAATTCCAAAAAAGTGACAACCGATAAAATTGGGACTGCTAACATTACTTGACCCTAAAAAAGATCAAAAATAAAACATTTGTTTTGGGGTGAGTAATCCCCTCATTGCTTTCGTTTTAGTTGCTTGCCTACACACTAAGGAGTAGTGCCTAAATCCTATTCAGCCTCCTAAGTATTTGTACAAATTTTAGACTTCTCACCAAACTCTAAAACATACAAGATAAAAAGATCACACCTTTGCGATCTTCATCGAGTTGAGTAGGTGAATTGAGGGTTTGTTTTGTGCGTGTTTGTTTGTGATTGTTTGTGTGAATTCCAGATCGCCTTTGCGCATTTGCACATTTTTCTTCACTTCTCTTGATTTGACATTCATGCTCTCCCAACTATCCTTTCCTTTTGTTTTCGAGACGGACCCATGGAGCGATTTTTATCCGAATTTCGTGGATCCCTCGTACCCTCCAACTGGTCCACCTCCCTTTTATCCGGAAGGTCCTGCTTCAATTTTTTCTGGTTTTTGTACATACATGCCTCAGCCATAGTATCATGACTCGAACTTCTATCCACGCCCACCTCTACCTCTGTATTTTCCACCTTCACATCCACCGAAGACTGATCTGTTGGAGACACCTTTCATTGTATCCGCACTTGATGGCTTGAACCACATGATGGAGCACATGAACTCGAGGATGAATGATCTCATTAGCATAAATAAGATCCAACATGATGCTCCATTCTTTGAGGATTTGGAATAATTTGAGGATGATCATGAGAGCTTGTAGTCGCCCAAAATACAAAAAATGAGAAAATTTTAGAAACATAAAAAGAATTCAGGAGACCTTTGGTTGATTCAGATTGTGAGGAGAGGTACCATTTGCTAGACCCTTCACCCACACATCACTCACATCTTGTCCCATCTCTGACCCCGAGGATGCCACTATATAGACTGCTCTTGGCATTCCTCGCATATATGATGATTCTGATCTCCTCCCTTGTATGAAGGAGATCCAAAAATTCAAAAAAATGTTGACTGAACCCGAAGTGGTGGCCGTTATTCATAAGATCATTGATGCCTCACTTTTCCAGGCCATGACCCAATTATCTGCTCCTCATCATAAGAAGAGAAAGCAAAGGAGCAGATCTGAGTGTCATATATTGACCATAGCCACTGCCCACGTTATCACATACCACTCTATTCCTAGGAAGAAGAACACAACTGCTCCTTTCACTAGTTGCACCATCTCTGACCATACCTGTGATCACACTCTCCTAGACGGCGAAGCTTCTATTAGCATATTACCCTTCTCGTTGGTATAGTCTCTTCACTTAGGGCCTCTAAAGAAAAGCAGGATGATCGTACAATTTGCTGATGGATCAATAAAGAGCCCGAAGGGCATCCTTGAAAATGCCGTCATTTTGATTCAGGGCATGTGCTATTTAATTGACTTTGTTGTTTTGCCCATGGAGACCTCCATTGGGGAGCACTCTCCATTCAGCCTGGGATGACCATTCCTCGCCTCTACGAGGGTCATTATTGATTATGTATCAGGAGAAATTCACTTTCGTCCTATTGACAAAAGCAAAGTGATCATCACTGCACCCACTGTTTACCAGAGACTTGCACCTGATGTGACTTCACCAATTCTAGATGACACCGAAGACCATGACCTTGACGAGACTATCAGAGACTTTTGTTGCATGTTGGACTCCACTGATACCTGGTAATTCCTCCCCGTGGAGGAAGACTCGGAAAGCATGGACCTCAGAGTTCCTTCTTCTGGTGTTTGGTGATGTGTTGATGACTTCCACAGGATTTACACGATTGATACCCTAGAGCGGAGGGCATATTCAAAGACTAGACATGACGGACATGACTCAACTACTTTCACTGATGGGTCCGTTCCTTTTCACTTAGATTCATAGGAGACTGAAAATGCCGAATTTGAGCTTGTTGCTTTTATTCAGGAATTCAGGACTTTTGATGAAAATTTGACTACTTCCACTGATGAGTTCCCTCCTTTTGGTTTTGACCTAGATGAGACCTCGCAGGATGACTTTGACTCCACTTCTTCTGATGAGGACGAGTTCGCCCCATTTCACTCCGATATCAGCGAGACACCCAAGGTCAGACCCAACCATACTACTCCCACTGACTCGTCTGTGCCTTTTCACTCAAGGATCACTGAGGACCTTCACCGTGTCGACCCTAATCAACTTGTGTCATCTGTGGACCCTGATGTCGACCTGCATCATATCAGATCTTTACCTCAGCGGTCGCGCAAGAAGGTTCGCTTTCAACCTTCTTGACCTCTGTATATCCACTCTATTGTATATTCTCATCGTCCATCTTCCGTTGGCTCATCCACCCCATTATCGTGAGTGCCTTGCTTAGGACGTACTTTATCCTAAGTATGGGGGGGCGTGGACGAACCGAGTGTTCATTCATCGTTCCGTTTCATTACTCTTGTTGTTGCATATACTTAGAGCTTCTTTTACCCTAACTATAGGGGGAGTGATGTGTACATCCTTTTCTATCTTCTTCCATCTTCTGATCTCTTTTCTTATTTTCCTTTTCTATTTTCTTTTTCTTTCTTTTTTTACCAAAAAGATGTCGCCCCTTTGTGTCAGTCTTCTATACTTAGGATGTACTTTGTCCTAAGTATAGGGTGTGTACACCGTGAGTTTTCTCATTTTTTCGATCCTCTCCATTGTCTCATCTTCTAGTATATACTTAGGTATATCTTACCCTACATATAAGGGAAGGCAGTCAGAGTATGATCTATTCATTCCCACCCTTTACCCTCCCTACTTTGTGTACAGTCTGCTATACTTAGGATTATTTGATCCTAAGTATAGGGGAGACGGTTAACTTCTCATTCATTCATTCCTTCATTCATTTATTCTTTACACTATTCTATACTCATTACGAGTTATGTCTTCTCTTTTCTCTATGATCTATGAGGATATAGCTCAAGCTAAGTATAGGGGGGTCGTATATACTGCCTATATACTTTAGACATAACTCGTACTTTTGTATTTTTATTAAATATGCCTAAAAACACTATTAAATTCATTAAAATCCCTTAATAAAAAGATGTTAATTATTCCTCAAATTCTTTTTGTATTTACCAATTAATAAATCAGGGGAAAATGTTTTTTTGCAAAATGTTTGAAAACTAGTTTGAAAATCTTCTTATAAAATCTTTTGAAAACTATTTGGAAAACGTTTTGTTCAATATTTTCAACTTTTGTAAAAATATTTTGTTATGTAAAATTTATTTTATTTGTGTGAAATAAAAATGTTGAAAACGATTTGCAAATGATTTGAAAATGGTTGCAAAACTATTTTGAAAAATCTATATATACTGTTTGAAAAACCTTTGCAAAATGATTTTCAAATGTGTGTAAATATTTGTAAAAAATATTTTAGAAAATTATTTTGGATTATAGTTTTCAAAAAAATATTTGTGAAACTTTTTCAAATAAATTAGAGGAATATATACATCACCTTAGATATCATTATTATTAATACATATCTATAAAATTGACCACTTACCCCTGGTAAATTCTTAAATGCTAATACTTGTAAATATAAGACGCATATCCTTGTAAATATTTTGACCTAGTTTTTATCCAAAATCTTTTGTTTTCAAAAATCTCAAAAACATTTGCAAAACTAAAATTCCAAAAACATCTGTAAAATCTTTTTGAAAATTACAAAAAAATTCCATATGCATCATCTTTTCAAAAATCCGTAAAAAGTATAAATTTTTTGAAAAGTGCTTCACAAAAATATTTTATGCACTCTGCACTGCATTTGCATGGCATTTGCATTTTTCGAATCGAGTTTGATATTTGAACAAGTATAAGTAAAATCCGAATATTTGAGCTTGGTTTGACCTTAAATTTACCTAATAACAGGAACCTTATAGGATTTGGAATTGAGGTACTCCAGGTCTAGTTGACTTAATTCTTTGAGAATTGTGAGATTTGGTTCAATGGATTCTTGACTGTCTAAGTAGATTATTTCGGAGCACATGCACAACTCTTGTTGACAATTACCTAACTTGGACACCTGCACCTTTCACTTGGCTCAACTCAGTTGGAGTGGTGAGGGGGTTGGATTTGCCGGTATGCGACGCACACAAGTGGAAACATTTGTCCTCCTCTAGGGAGGGAAGTGCACCCCAACCCGTCCAATGATGATTAATTTTGAAGACAGGAGAGTGTGGGTTGCAATAAAGCTTCAAAAGAGGGATAGTCTACTGGCTCAAGAGGAAAAACTCGCTATGTAAGTGCTTATGTTAGTATTAAAAAAACTCCAAAAAAAGTGGACAGGCTTGATTGAAAATAAAATGCCTGCCGGAATGTATGTACTTGTATAGAAAATGAGGAAGCTTGAGCCTCAAAGTCAAATCATGTGAGCCTGTAGCGGGATGACTTGGATACAGTGGTCTTGCCTCCTTGGATAGGTAGCTACACTAGCTACCGTCCATTCTTCTCTTCACCCCTCCTCTTGAGTTCGTTGTTACTTGAACTTAGAAGGGAATACCACACTCCTCGAGGAAGGAGTTGTTGTATTGGGGAATCATTGGGTTTTCATGCTGAAGAAGTCAGTCTCTTTGCCATTTCAGTTGGGATGAGACACTATCACTTACACTGTACGAGTCAGATTCATAGTCGTAAGGGTTTGCATATGAATTGAAGTATTCTGACCTGGCTATTGAGGGGATTTGAGCAGAGTCTTGGGATTCTCGAAGGCTGTTGGATTTCAAATCCAACTCCCACTAAGGGTCCGCCCGCACTAAATTTCCAAAGGTATGACTTGAGCTCCAAACTTTGATTATGTGAAGACAAGTTTGATAATTAAACTTAATCCATCTTCTTTCTTTTTCTTTTATTTTGTTTCTATTTTCTGTACTTATTGCATAAGTGTTTGCAAGGGACTAGCAAAGGAAAGTATAGGGGGGTGATGAATCTCCATTTCATCACCTTTATTCTATCATTTTGGCCTTAAAAAACCTAGTAAATGCGTGTGAATACCCTAAATTCGTGCATTTTATCATTCATGCATCATTGTGTAAATAATGTAAAAAATATAGTTTTTAATGCCAAAACTATATAATAAAGAAAAGAAAAGAAAAAGAATAAAATATTGAAAAAATTTTATGACCCGAAACCCCGAGACCTAGTCATCTCGATGACTAGGTCGGCAAGGAACAAAGTAGGGGGAGATAAGGGCCAAAATACAATAAAAATTCCCCTTTATTTTATTCTTTTTTATTTATTTTGGAGACCTATTTTTAGTTACACTTTTTATACTTCAAGTAAAGAAATTTTGTACATAAAAGTTTTAGATAATTAAATATAGAAAAATGCAAAATTTATTTTACACAAAAATAATATACAGATAAAAAGATATACTCAGAATAAGTTTCCAAAATCCCAACTTCTCAGACCTACATCTTTCAAATAAAAACTCAAAATCTATCAAATAACTTTAATTATATATAACTTTTAATAAGCTAGTTAATGAAGGTGGTTTCATATTTTTTGGAGTTACGATGTCAATGTTAGGTTTTGGACCCCTATTGTATACTTTACCCAATTAAAATATTCATTTTATTTATTATTCAGTACTTTTAAAATTCTATATTTTTATACTTTTGTAAATATTATTTTTAATTTATGTATATTAAAACATAATATTAAACATCAAGAAAATGTAAAAATAAAATATGTATAGAAAATACATAGATGAAGTGCCTATATGTAAACCTATATAAATAATACATCTATTTATTTAATTATATATAACACTTCAGAAAAATAAAATAAAAATATATTCAAGTATATAGGAATAAGTTATATATATAAAAAATAATAAATTATATTATTAAAATAAAAAATACAAAATATTAATAAAATATTTAAAAATATATAAAAATATACCTATATATAGCCCTCAAAAAGTAACTTGTAATTTTAAAGCTCTAAAAACAAATAAAAATCATAATAAAGTAAGTCAAAAAATAAAAAATATTTTTCAGTTTATAACCTAAAATTAATAAAATCGTTTATTATTTTTAATAGAATTTATAAAAAATTTTTCCTAGGATTTTTCTGGTTGGTCCACGTGGACCAACCAGATCTCCCTGTTGGTTGACCTCGATCAACTCTCTAACCGAGGTATGCTCTTGTTAGGTTCTCATTTTTGTCCCAACTTCATGGATTTTTCGAGGTCGCACCTTTCATCCTTTTATGACGCACTCTTCTGCACTTTTTCTCCCCATTGATCGATGATACACGCCCATGGCTTACATTGGGGATTACGTCATCGATTTTCCCTATCTCCTTCGTTCTTCAATCTGCCCGAGCCACCTTGTACATAAGGCATCCAAACTTTCCCTTTCACTTTGGAACCCTCTTTGACCACTTTCCTCTCATCCTCTTGCGCTCAAACGAAAGAAGGAGATGACATGCACCTGGGTCTGTCTTTTTGGGTATCTATCATACCTTCTACATCTAGACTTGTATGATTATACAATGCAAAACCCTTTTTGGGTACTAGCCCAACTCATAAAAGCCTAAGATTTTGGTATAAGTAGACACTTAAAATATTTGGAGTGCTCACTACTGGTAGAAGCTCATTGACTATAATTTGTAATGTATGGGATTTTCTTTTCAATTTTCTTTTCTTTCTCTTCTTTTTAGCTATCTCTTCTTTTACCAATATTTGGCATAAAGTGATCAACATTTTTATTTAGTTTCATCGCACCCTGTCACTTAGGTTTATATCAAAAGATAATATAAGAACTTGTTCTCAAATTAGCTAAGATACTAACACTTAGGTCTCATGAAGCCTTCATTAATTTTATATCATCCCCGAGCATCATAAAATTAGATCCAAACTCAAACTTCTCACCCTATTTCCCTAGGAGAAACTACAACTCATCACATTATTCATGTAATCATGCACGTGAACTGCATGTCATATTCATTTTAAGGTATAGATTAAACACGAAATACAACATGTATATCCTTCAAACTAGAGAGTTCAAGTATTTAAGTCACAGATCCTAATGACCACGAAATGTTAGACTATGAGTCAAGTGTCAATATAAACCATGCATCATAAACTACATAAGTCTTGTGTGCAAATGAAAGTGTTAGGGTATGAAACCATTTTTTAGTTAGTATTTTGTTTGAATTATAACTTTTTTATTCTTCTTTTTTAATAAATCATAGATTTTTTAAAAGACTTTGTAAGTATATATATACATAAAAAAACGTGTTATGGTGACAAATAAATTTGTACCCTTTTCAAAATACTTTGTAAAAAAAATTTAAAAACCACATCAAATAGAGATAAAAGTTTTCCAATTTTTTTACAAATCAATTTTTACAAGCATTCAAATCCCCATATCCATATCCCATCATAATACTAAATTTTTTGAAAGTATGAGCTATGAATAAAGTATGTATGAAATATATACACACCCCCCTATACTTAGCTTGTGCTATGTCCTCATGGCACAAAGTGAAATGAAAGGCATAGCTCGTACTAAGCATAAAGAGAAAGACCAAGTACAAGGACGTGAAAAAGTAGTACTACCCCATATACTAAGGCTTTACATAGACTATGTGTTGGATTGAAGTACGAAGAGACTTGGTACAAATGAATAGATAGAGAACAACATAGTGAACATGGGTTTAGTCTCCCTCTATACTTAGGAGGAAAACAACCTAAGTAGGAAGAAGAAAAGGATCGGAAGATCGAGAAGATGACTAATAAGAACCTAGAAGAATGTGTAGAAATATGGTTGTTACCCCCTATACTTAGGCTCTAAATAGCCTAAGTAAAGAGTAAAAATCTTAAGAAGGGAGGAGCTAAATCTTAAAAGAATATATCAAGTGTCAATGAAATGAAAAAGAATATGAATCTGCTAGCTTCTGAATCTATATGATTTAAACTTCAAGCTGCTTCTTCATGATAAGTATCTGAAGTGTCTGCAAGGAACTCTCTTGGCTTGAACTCAATCATCTCAAGTTGAACCAACAATTCTTTAGATTCAACAAAATGCTTCAACATTTGTCCATTGACCAAGAAAGAATGTGCACCATTCATGAGATCAATTATCTTTACACTTCCATTTCCATGCATTTCCTTCACTCTATAGGGACTCGTCAAATTTAATTTAAGTTTCTAATGAAAAATCTTCAATTAAACAACCATACCTTTTGTCCCCAGACAATGTTCTTGCACCTAATGTGCACATCATGCCACTTCCTTAATTTTTCCTTATGGATCAAACTTTTTCCATACACTCTATTTTGAATTTCCACAAGCTCATCGATGTTCAAGCCATGACGTATCTTTTCTTGGTGACCACTCTAATTAACTTGATTTATTTCCCACTCATATTTGTGAATTGATTCAGCAAGCAAATGTCATGTCTTGCCATAAATCATCCTAAAAGGTGAAGTACCAAGAAGAGTCTTGTAGGTTGTCTTGTCGTCCCACAGAACTTGGTCCAATAGCTAGGACTAATTCTTAGGACGAACTAGCTTTTGTAGAATACTCTTGACCTCTCTGTTTGAAACTTCTGCCATGTGTTAGATTGTGGGTGGTAATCACTAGTTACTCTGTGATCAAACTTATAGTACTTAGATGAAGATTTCATCTCCTTGTTCACAAAGTGGCTATCCCCATCTGAGATCAAAACTTCAGGTATCCTGAACCTTGCAATAATATGATCCTTTATAAACTTACAGACAGTCTTGCTATTTGCAGCTTGGGTTAGGATAACTTCCACCCATCTTGACAAATAATCAACCTCCAACAAGATGTACTCAAATTCATGGCTATTGAAAAAGGGACCCCTAAAATATATGCCCCATACAACAAAAACATCACATAAAATCACCGGTTGCACGGGAATCTCATCTCTATATGCAACTATCCCTCCAATTTTATGACAAATCAGGCACGATCGTACAAAATTATTAGCATCTCTAAGTATGGTCGGCTAGTATAATCCACATTAAAGTACCTTGTATGCGGTTCTTTTTCTCGAATGGTGTCCTCCAACTTCTAATGAATGACCATACGTAAGAACACTCTAGTATTCCTCCTAAGGAATACACCTTCTCCAGAAGCAATCTAGTCCTTCAACGGAAAGGAACAGATCATTCAAATGGTATTTCCTCGAATTTAACTTTAGTCGATCAATACCGCTCCTAGTCCAACCATGGGGAACCTACTTGGAGACAAGATAGTTCACCATGTTGGCATACCACAGGAGTGAATCGATAACACAAATCGACTCATCTGGAAAAAACTCTCTAATCGGCTCTATATCAGAGGAATACTTTAACTCCAAATGGAATAAGAGATCAGCCACATCGTTCTTAACTCCAGGTTTATCCTTAGTCTCCAAATCAAACTCTTGGAGTAGAAAAAATCCACATTAGAAGGTGAGCCTTTGCATCCTTCTTTTCCATTAAATATCTTATGGTTGTATGATCTGTATAAATGGTCACCTTGGAACCCAAAATATGTGACCTAAATTTCTTAAGGGCCAAACTACCACGAGCTTCTCCTTTTCAGTATCTGTATAGTTTTTCTATGCTTAGTTTAAAATTTTTCTCGTGTAGTGAATCACAAATAGCATCCCATCTTGTCGTTGATTGATGAATTTGTGATTCATCACTTTTAAAGTTGAAAATGAGACTTGTTCCCGAGTATTTAGCAGCTTATTTCCCTATATCTTGCATAAATAGCATTCATGCATGCATTCACAATACATGCATTTTAGCATTCATAATTGCATTAAATAAGAAGTCAATTCATTTGTAAAATTCACTAGTAAAATATCCACCAATAATTCCCCTAATTATCTGTATTTTATTATCCCCTCTAAAGTCAATAAAACCTTCCTTGTACTGTGTATATTCTTAGTTAATAATATAAGGAAAATTGCCAAAAATTCCTAGCTTGTGAATTACCCAATAAAACCCCAGACCCAGTTGGAGACCCCAGATCTTAGAATGCAAATATCTACTTTATACAACCTCTGATTTAGGTCTACTCACCTTCAGATTAATACACATTCGTAAACCTTAAACATGAGACCAATTTCAGTTAATTCGGAGCTCGTATGCAAAACTTGGGTGTTTGGTCACCTTTGTATACTATAGATATGTATATTTGCACTCTTGTATTTTTGTATCATATTTGACCTCATCTCCGTTTTTGGTCAACATGAAACTTGTAGATCTCATCTAGATCTACAACTTTCATGTTTAAAGTTTTTCCAAATTCGGCCTCCTTCTCTCTCTAAGTTCACATATTTTTCTCAGCCATTAAGAGCAGGCCACGGGGCGCCCTCTAATTGCGCCACGCGGCCCGCTCCTTTGCGCGCCACGTGCCTTCCATCTCCGTCATCCGATTGCCTGCCCTCTCTCTTGATCTGGGCCATCCAAAGCCGCAATTCTTCTCAGCCTTTCGATCATGCCCTGGATCCAATCCAGACTGCTCGCCAGCACCGTGCCCTCCTTGCACCACGTAGCGACATCTACGCCCTCCGATCTTCATCAGAAGCTCCTGATCTGGGCTGTTCACCTCGCTTTGGATGCCACCGTTCGATCAAAGCCAAGCCAACATCCCGACCGCACGTTAGCGCCTTAATCTCCTCCCTCCACATGGTGCGCCCTACGCCTTTGATCTCATCGCATCTGATTCAATCTTAACCCTCCTTTTCCGCGCTTCTCCTGACTATTGGATCTCTCAATCCAACGGTCAAGACGTCATTTTCTACCTTCCTCCTTGCCCGCTCCCACATCATCCACCTCACCGACAGGTCGTCCCCTTCCTATTTTGGGAGCCACTACGGCCACCCTCTCCGCCTCCTGTTACCACCAGTTTGTACCCCACTCTTCCTTCATCCTCACCGACCCCCTCGAACACCATGAACTCCCCCACCTCGCTCCATGACGTCCACCAACTCCATCACTTCGCCACCTATGCCGTCACCTCCCACCTATAAATATGCCCCCTCTGTCAACCGTCAGCCCTATTCGCCATCACGGAGAGAATCCCTGAGCTCCGACCTTCATCTTGGTGACAACAATTCGGAGTGCCTTTGAGCGACGATCGAGTTTCTTCTCCGGCGAGATCCACGTCTGTCCCCGCCGTGCCGCAGCCTCCTCTGTGAGCTGTATGAGCTCAGGACCATCTACCATCCTTCGAGCGACGACCAGGAGCATGCTTTCAAGCTCCATTTCTCAGGTAGACGCCCCCATCACCTCCCCGATCCTCGTCTTATTTTTCTTGCGTTTTCTCTTAATTTATTCGCTGCCCTCGAGCAACTTCACGCTCATCTGACCATCCTCCGAGCTTCGCCTCGGAGCTGGCACCTTCGCACACCCTTCCATCATTTCAGACTACGCACTTCACCTCACACCGACGAGAGCTCCGCCACCATGGTAGAGCACCAACACCGAACCACCTTCATCACTCCTCAGGCCTCACAACGCACTCACGTTCACTCCCCGATCACGTCGCACGCCTCAGCTATCAAGCTAACCCCCTGTAGGTACCCTATCTTTGATTGGCTGGATGCCTCATCGGAGCTCCTTCGAGCTTCATCGTTGCACTCCTACAGACCACCCCAGCCACTCCTGAGACCTCCGGCCCGACACCTATACGATTCTTCCCAGCTACTTGGGAGCCACTAGCGACCTTCATCGATGATCAGAGGAGGAGGAGGAGCTAGAGCCTCATCATCGGAGCGCAGCCATCTCCACCGCAGGAGGCGGCGGACCCTTTGAGCATGACGGTCAGCAGCCGCCCAATCTCCTTGATCAGACGATTTAGAGTGATCCACATCGCCTTCATTCCGCACCCGTCAGATCAAGAGGATCCTACGCACCAGAGCACACCATGTCGCCACCTGCCCCGCGCTCCAGATGTCGTTAGATTCATCTTGATCCAACGGATGTTGATCGTCCACGCCTTCATCTCAGAAGCCATCCTCCGCTGTTAGATCTTCATATGATCTGATGGATGTAGATGCGCCACGTCCCCAGCTATCCTCCACTGTTGGATCGCTACCGGATCCAGCAGTCCATAGTGGGCCACGTAGTCGCCCCTGGTCCTCCGCTCGAGCCTCAGAAGTCACCCGAGCCTGGGAACTCACGTGTCTTTCATGCGGCCAGGGTATTTTTCACCGAGGCCCGTGAAGGTTTTGGAAATTCCACTCCATTCCATGCTAGGAGCATCACGTGAGGCGCCCGTGTTTTGTGGGCATTTTGCATACTACCCCCGTATTTTAGATAATTGCATATTAGTCCCTGTCAACATGTTTAATTTTTAGCAAATTTGTTTTTTGTAAATACAGTTATGCCCCTGTCTTTGCACGCATCTTTAGGCATTCATTTGAAATCATTTTTCAAGTTTGAAAATTGCATTGTGTAGCTTAGATTGTCCTCTTTCATGTGTGACACTTATCATATTTTTGTGATAGTAGTGGATTTTATTATTGAATAATTGGTGGAATTTTGTCATATTTTTCCCATTTATGCCTTTTAATTTGTAATAAATTCTTTGTTGCTCCAAAAATCCTCATAAATTCACATTAGACTTAGGATAATAAATTTTACATTGTGCCAAAAAATCAAATCATTTGCATGCCTCCCGAGGCCTGAATAAATCATTTTGTGATTTCCTTAATTATATTTTAATAGGTCCATTTCACATAAAATTTAGGTTTATTAATTTTCCTAGATTATTCACACTTAGATCTATCTAGGACAATTTTTATATCTGAAAATATTGTGATTTGTTATTTATTAAAATTAATTTAGTCAAAATCACCTTGCATACACTTTTAATTCATAGTAAATTCATCTAGTGTCAAAAAAATCTAAAAAAATGAGTCTAGCTTAATTTCATTGCATTCCACTATCTAGCCAAGTTTCATAATTTTTGGAATTAATTTGGCCACTTTTCTGAATTAACTTGTAAACTGGCTTGATTTTGCATGTGTCTATTATTACTTTCATAAAAATTATTTAAAAACACCAAAAACAATCTTCTGAAAATCTGACCTCTTAAATTTGCTTTAGATCTACCTAAGGAGACAACTGCCTCTCTGAGTTCAACCTTGGGCTTGCCCAAGTAAAAAAAATTTGCCGCTCGTGATTAATAGAAAATTAATTAGAAGTGGTTTTTGATTAGTCCTTATTACCTGGCTATAATGAAGACAAGGAATTAGTTTGGATCATTAATTTGACTAAATTAACAAGGGTAGTAAGACGCTCGTCACTGACCTAATACAATTCCTATAGCAAAATCATATGCATTAGTCATTTTATAAAAGGGAAGAGACCAGTTAGGAACCTGTAAGATGGATGAGTCACAAATATTCCTTTTTAACAACTCAAAGGCCTCAAGACACTTGCGATCTACAATTCACTCAGTGTCCTTTCCTAAGATCTCAGTCAAAGGTCAGACAATCTTGAAAAAATCATGAATAAAGCATCGATAGAATCCAATAGGCCCCAAAAATGACCTAACTGACTTCACGTTGGTTGGTTGATCAAGCTTTCTGATCACATCCACCTTGGTAGGGTTAATTTCAATTCCTTTTTTGGAGATGACGTGTCCCAACACGGTACCCCCCTTAACCGTAAAATGACTTTTCTCCCGCAAGAGTACTAGATTAACGTGCCTACACCTTTGAAAACTCGGTCCAAGTGTACTAAACATGAATCAAAAGAATCACCATGGATCGAGAAATTGTCCATGAATACTTCCGAGAAATCCCCCTGCATTTCAACAAATAAAGCAATCATGCATCACTAAAATGTGTCCGAGGCATTGCAAAGTCCAAATGGCATTTTCCTAAACATGTAAGTACAGAATTTACATGTAAACACGGTCTTTTCCTGGTCTCAGGGGTAATGGCTACCTGATTTTAGCCTTAGTACCCAATAATAAAATAGAAGAACTCCTTCCTTGCTAGTCTCTCCCAAATCAAATTTATAAATGACAAGGGAAAGTGATAGTTCTTAGTCCTCACATTCATGCTTTGTAGTCGACATAGACATGCCATGACTTGGGTACTCATGTCGCGATCTCTACCCCCTACACGTTGGTGACCATATGAATACCCGACTTCTTCGAGACTACGTGAAGTGGAGCCACACACTTGAAGTCTGAAATGGGGTAAATAAAACGCGCTTCACACCACTTCTCAATCTCTTTCTTAACTACTTCCCGTAAATTTGGGTTTAATCTTCTCTGAAACTCACGGGAAGTCTTGGCATTTGAACAGAGAGTAGGGTTAATCCCCATGAGATCTGACATAGTCTAACCTATAGCCATGTGGTTCTTCTCTAGGACTTCTAACAATCTAGTCTCATTTTCTACAATAAGTTTTGAACTAATGATTACGTGGAATCTATCCTCGGGTCCCCTAAGAAAGGGACACTCAAGTGTAGGAGGGAGCGGCTTCAGCTCTGGCAAAGTGGTTTCATCAATCAAATCATGATGAACCATCTATAAATCTACTTCCGTGCTGCATGAAGGTGGAACTATGTATATTGTGCTTGCCACCAACTATGTTGTTTTAGGAGTCAGATCGCCAAAGAAACGTCGTAGTTCAGCCAAATCCACATCGGACTCATCATCTATACCCCTTGACTATTCTGAGGAAGAAGGAATAGACAAATCCAGAGTGATCTATGAGTCATCAAGGGAATAGGGGGATGCGTAACTCAAGAACTTAGGCAACACCTCGCAAACTGCATAGTGAGCAACTGTCCGCTCTAGATGAGAGAGTCTCTCTCTGTACTATTGTGTCTGTTTCCATATCCCAACTGTGCTAACTACTCTGTAATCTACCTCTGAAGATGACGAGAAATATGTGCTATATTTTGAGCTAGGTCACTGCCATTTCATCTGCTTCATACTTCTCCTCCAAGGGAATGTAACTTCATCATTCCTGTCTGGAAATCGAATGAAGCTCCAACGGTCCTAAGCAAAATCCACCGAACAATGATCAGTGAATATCTCCAATGATTGGGGATATACTTCTCAAGGTCAATGAAGTCCACTTTGTAATTTTATCTCTTAATTATTATGATAACATTCTTAACTTCTCCCTTATCCATCTTCATGGACTTATCTACAAACTAGAGTGATGCTCATGATTTACGTAGAGTCCCCTACGTCAATTTTTCATATAAAGGTAAGGGAAAGAGACTAATCGAAGAACTATTATCTAGGAGAGTGCTTGCAAAACCTATGTCATCTATATGACTCACCACATAATGTGCACCCAAGTCTCTCTTCTTTCTTGTTAGCTATTGGTTCTTGAGATAATAAGTAGTGTCAACTGATAAGGCGTGCATCTTAACATAAGTGTTTGATTTCTTCCTGCTAAACCTAATAGGCGTGCATCGCACCTTAAGGTATTTCTGAAATGCAGGATGACTAGACACATACTCATAAAATGACACTTTAACCATAATGTTATTTTTAAAAAATCGCTCCATTTCCGGATCATCTTTTTAATCTTCATAACGATGAGCTTTCCAATCATGAGAGCATGTGTGAAAGGGATTGAACAAGCATAAGAACAAGTCCGAAGAATATGAATCACAAAGTGAAACATGTTTCCTTGTATTATTTAAAACATGGTTCTTCATATATGAATCTATTACATTCAACTTGGAATTTAAAACAATGATTGTCTACTAAAGACTAGGGAATGTCTACTGCTGGTACATCCTCCTCAACCAAATCTGCAAGGTATTCCATAGACTTTGAATCTGCATCTCCATGATGTTGTGTTTTCTTACTCCTACTCATATCTCTGCCCTTAATAGATCTCATAGCTCTCAGAAGGGTCTGCTGCTACTGATGCTTGTCCTCCTCGTCCTTTGAAGATTTCTCAGGTAAATCCTCAAAGACAACCCTTCTTCTCCTTAGGTAGGACCATGATCCTTATGCTCATGAGTGACATATGATTAATACAATCATGCAGAAGAACCTCACGCTTAAATTGAGGTGAGTCTGAGTCGTATACCTTACCATACTGATCTTATTGCCATGTCTTGTTAGGGTTGTTGGGTTTAGCCTAAACCTGGGTAGGAATGGAGGTAGAAGGTGCCGATTGTTTGTCCTGCCAACAGGATAAGCGGTTGATGTCAACTCACATATCATGTACCTCATTCCTCGAATAACAAAGCTCCTAGAGAATCTACATCTAAAAATCTATAGGTCTTGATGAATATGACATCTACTAAGACGAAGATGTGTAACATAAAGACCGACCCTTATGGCCTTAAAACTACTGCTGTGGTGGGTGATGCTTAAAAATGGGCCATGTTGGCCTGAATGGTACGTCAGCCGACGAACATACAATTGTTGCTTCCTTAGTTACTGGGAGTGATAGGCTCTAGGTATCTACTATGTAAGAATCGGTGCAGTAGTAAAAGCAGTGTTGTAAAAAGTAGAGGGGCAATGATAGGAAGAACAATCCCCCATTCCTGCCTGTTGGGCATGATCCTATGAATGCCAAGCACCGTTCACCTCCCACACTTGAGGTGGATCCTCCAAGTCTATCGATGCTGATTGCCGCTGCTATGGTGGCTGGGTAAAGAAGTGGTCTTTAATCCATGGCTTGGTTGCCCTGATATTGACTGCTCCTGTACATGATGCATACAGTAGATGGGAGCAGTGGAAGTAGACACGGTAAGTATTTTCATCCAGGATACCTTCTCAACAAAGTTTTCCATCTGCTTTGGCAAATTGGACAAACTACTATCAAGTTTATTCATCCCCCTATCAATTCTCTCTACTACTACAAACTTATCTGCAATGATTCCCACGATAGTAATCAAATCCCCAGAGATATCAACAACAACTTTCTTTCTCCCACTTTGTAGAAGTGTGATGGGTGATGAACGTGTAAGAGCAAGGTGTCTAACCTTAGGGCTTGGAGGGCCTGCGGTGTTCGTCTAGTCAGATCCGACAATCGCTTTATCGGCTGCTCTCACGGCTCTCGACACTCGATAAAAGCGTGCCACTCAATAATTAACTCACAACTATGATAATTTTAAAAATAAAAATAGTGCTAAATTTATTATACCCTACAAACAAGAATGTATAGTACACAAGTGTAGGGGTCAAACCACAAAGGAGCAATGGGGATAGGCATCAAAATTGATAATCAAAAGGAAAATCAACAATTTTTTTTGTGTTTTATAGGGTTTTTTTGATTTGGGGGGGGGGGGGTGTTAATCATATTTAATTTTTTAGATTTTAAATGTTTTATTATTGTTTTAATTATCTAATTTTTATTTTCTTTTATATTTTTCTGATTTTTAGTTTTCTTTTTAAAATATAAAGGTATAATAAGTATATATAGATATATAATGTACGTACTATATATAATATATATAAAAAGTATATGAAAAACCAGGAAATAAAAATAGAACAATCTTTTTTGTTTTTTAAAGGTTTAAAATACATTCACAAGCATTTATAATAATAATAACAATATTAATAAATATATAAAAATGTATAGGTGTATATAATATATATAGATTTTATAAATATAAATATAGTTATAAATACTTAAAATTATAAAATAAAATATTTTTGATGTTTTTGCTATTTTTCTACTCTTTTTGGTTATTTTTAGATATTTTTGAGAATTTTTATGGTTTTTTAGTTAAGGAAATACACAAAATAAATCAAACCATAAATCATGGGCATTTAAATGGACTTAATAAATATCTATCATTTCAAATTGAGTCCTATTTTATTTACTCTGATTTCCAAATAATCTAAAGAAAATTAAGAAACTTAAAACATATTTTTCCTTATTTTTCTATGAATTTTTAGTTATACAAATATAAGGTCAAAAAATCAATAATGCATGTATAAATACACATGATTTTTTCGGATTTTTTCAAAACATTTTTATATTTTTTTATCGATTTTTAAATGTAAAACAAGTAAAAATTCATTGTTATTTTGACCAATAGTAAAATAATTTTAATTGCCTTAAGAAAAATATATGTGATTTAAAATGGTTCCAAGCACTTAAGAAAAAAATCCTATATTTTTTAGATGAAAAATGCTATTTTAAAATGAAAATACAAGAAATAAAGTCAAATGTGCTAGTAGGGACTTAAATGTAATTTATATAAAGTTATAATGAATTCTAGAACACCCTACCAAACTCTACGAGCATACATGAAAATATCCTAAATATTCTAATATTAAACAAACAAGTAGGTTATATTTGTAATATCAAAACATTTCCTTGTCCTACTTGCGATTTTCCACAATAATATTACAATGCTATTTAAAATCCTTAGACCAAATAATAACACAAACCTAGAGGGGTGTCCTCACAAAATACCTAGTCCCCTCATGCGCACAGGCATGTAAGTTGACAAGATTAGATTAAAGTGAAAATATGGAAAGCTTAGGGTCTTAAGAGTAAATATTACAAAAATATTTAAACTACAGTTGAAAGTTTATGGAATAAAAAGAAAATACAAAAAGCGAGGGGAGAAGCAATATACCCCCATGTGCGCTCATGGACGGTGGATGAGACTTCACTTAATATGTATTACGTCCTGGCTGCACGACGATGCTTCAACTTTGACGGTTGGGATTAGATCGCGCATCAGATTGAATGGGTATGAGAGTCTCTGATCCAACGGCTACTGCTTGATCTAGAGCATCTCCTTGGATCCAACGGCTGCTACTTCCCATAAAGAACAGGGAAGAACATCTGTTGGGGTTGGCTTCGATTGATGCTCCTTCTTGTCTCCAATCACCTGGGTGGCTCCCAGGTGTCTCAAAATGGAGCCAAGTCCATCTGTGTCTGTCGATGGTCCTGAGAAGATTCAAGACCCATCGATGGGGTTCTAGAAACTCCAAGAAGATCAGGTACTAGGGACCATTATACTGGTCAAAACATTGCCCTCCAGGGCGTATCTCGCTCCAAAACCTATAGGGTTAACTTGCAAGCCAAAAGACAAAGGTTTAAAGCTCTATTTGGGGCAACAAGATGGTGAAATGGGTAAGAGTGTAGGTCTCTGGTGTGTGACGGAAGTAGAGACCTTGATCTCGTGATCTATGCAAGATTAGGGGGAATGGTGGGGTTCTAGAGGTTCAAAAGATAATGGGAAGTGTATGGGATGGTCAGCGAGGTCGGGAGACAGCCAAAGGATAGCAAATGGAGGTTGGAGCTCGAAGCTCCGACGAAGTACAATTTTTGATTTTATGAAATACAAGATGAAAATAAATGAAATCAATGACTAAAATAGTCTACTACTACTACTACTAGAGATCGAAAAAGCACAAGAAACAGTTGCTCGAAGTGAGGGAAACAAGAGCAGGGGACCTTCGCCTAACCATGTCCAGCGAGGCTTGGATCTCACCACTCTGTCGCCTTCTCTATTCCTACATCTCAGGAGATGCACTCACTGTCACTAGGGATGCTTCAGATGAAGATAAAAGGGTATGAATATGGGTTGAGACAGATTAACTTCAAGTGGAGGTCGGATCCACAATAAAATAGGGAGGTGACTTCAACTAGAGTCTATGGGTGTATTGATGCTCCGTCGTTCGAGAAATCACTTTAGCGTGAAAGAACAATGAACAAGGAACACATTCTCAGAAGGAATCAAGCTTAAAAAATGCAAGGAACGAGTGGGGAAAATTGGATAAGAGAAGAGGTCAGCATTCTGACACGACTAGGCCTAGGCGTGGGTACCATTGACCTATGGGTCAACCAATACCCATACTGATTGGGCCAAGTCAGGCGTTAGAAGATAAAACAGAAAGAAAAAAATTAAATATAAATAAAATAAAAAATGATTTTATTATTTTTTATTAAAAGATACGAATTGTTTCTTTTTTATGCACTATTTTTAGGTGATTTTTATTTAATTTTTATAGGCCTATTTATTGGGTGTAATTTTTACAAGCGTTATTATAGGTATAATTACCTATATATGTTGTATTTGATTTTTATTTTGTATTGTATATTTTCTTTCTTTATTTTTTTAATTTATATATTTGCAATATATTATTATGTATTTAAATATTTTTATTTTAATTTTTTGACTTTATTTTAAATAAACATTAGTATGTATAATATATGTATAGTTTACCTATGTATTTTAATGTATTATTTATTTTAATGAAAATTTAATGATTTATTTTTTATGTGAATACTTTAAATATTATTCATATAAAATTTATAAATATTGAAAAATATAAAAAAGAGTAAAAATACAAAGAATGAATTATATGTATAAAACTATAGGTAAAGTATACAATGGGACCCCAAAAGGCACATTTTGTATCTTAACTCCATATTTATTGAAATTACCATCATTAGATAGATAATTTAATTTAGATTACAATAAAGGTGAGTTTTGTCCATTTCGAGTTCATATGGAGAAGATATTGATCTGTGAAGTTCTGTTTGTGGCATTTTCATCTGTGTGTCCCAGTCACCTTGTACCTTGTTTTTAGGCGCAATTAATTTTATCATTTTCTCTGTATTTTTATGTACATGATGTTGAAAATATGTTTATTTGAAGTGTAAAAGAGTGTGTATAAATTAGTACAAGTTTCGGCTATTGTACTATATAGGTCACCTAGGGTTTCTAGGTGACAATGCCATTTTATCTATATTACTATGCCCTTATCTGTTGGACATGCGAGCCCACGGCGAGCCATTATGCAATAATTGTTGTTGCAATTCACTCCTTGATCTGAAATAAAGAATACATAATTTGCATAATAGGTCCCTTAGTACAATTAGGGTTATGTACCATGGCCATCTTGATAATCATACAGCTGTTGATTCAATTATTGAATCATAGAGGTTGGTGCTTAGATGAATATCTAATGAGTTAGATTGAGGACTCATCAAGCACCGTCAAATGATTATTAAAAGATGATCTCCAGCCTGAGAAGGAGATGGCAATCCTATCTCATTTAGGTTGATATCTGACCGACCTCTTGATGCAGGTCCTCTGCATAGGAATAGAGATTCGGAGGTGTCGGATAAGTTAGGTCAAAGAGTTGACTTAACGAGATCGAGATAACCACAGTCCTATATCGTATGCTGTCACGATACAGGCACACATCCTCTGACCAGAGCCAGATGTGTTACTATTGTCTGAGTATGTACATTTGGCAGACCAATAGGTTGATGACCTAATCAAGGTCTATACACCGGCGCGCTGGTGTGCATATAAGGGCATATGAGTAATATGATCTCTCAAAGGGATCATACAGGTTCACTACTGAACCGGAAGACATGAGCTCACTCATGAGATATTGGGAAGAATCAAATTCCGTGCGCACAGTCGTCTCGCTTTGGAAGCTTGACTGAATTTGTAGGTTTGATATATACTTTTGGAAAGTATATGATCAAGACCTAGGTATGATATATGCTTTTGGAAAGTATATAATCGATACCGACTCCCAATGATCGAATGAGAAACTTACTGATAAAACCCTAAAGTAGACAGTATAAAGTTGATCCAATACTTCGGGTTTAATCTGAGTCTTCCAGTATGCAGGATGTACATGTATTAGGAATACCTGAGGGTGATGTGATCATAAACGGTTGTATAACCATGACGCTTCCATTCCTAGGGAGTGATGAAACGGGTCTGGATTTTAGTGACTCCTCTCAGTAGAGAAGTAATCTGATCTTAGTCCAAATGTTGGACATTAATCTGAATGCGATTTAGATTCAATGAGAAGATTAGATTTGCGGTCTTGATTTAATCAAGCATCTATGGGAGGCTCGAGATCTGGATTTGAGATGTGATCTCAATATCCATGTCACTATACGTGGAACAATACAATCGCCCTGTCCTTATCTCCAAGTATTCGCGGAGAAAGCGCATTATCCTTGAAAGAGTTCATGGATAATTCTATTGTTGATATATGTATCCGAGCATTGAGAAAATGGATAATTAAATGTGATTTAATTATCATGAATAATATGAATTTGATTCATATTATAAGGAGAGTTATCTTAGATAATTAAATGTGACTTGATTATCAAAGATGTGAATAATCTGAATGTGATTCATATTATTTGAACACATGAGATAAAGAGATCCAAGATGATTAAATATGATTTAATTATTAAGGATAAGAATAATGTGGATAGTAATATCCAATTATTCATAATATATTATAAATATGATTTATAATGTATTAGAGAGAGTTAAATATAATTTATATTAGTAGATTAATTATTAATGTGTATTGGATACACATTGTTTAATTAATTGAAAATATAAATTACATTTTGTTTTGGGTTGTGAATGTGATTCACAATATTTCAATGTCAAGATTGCAATATTCCCAAAATTAATTGAGAAATATTTTTTGGTGAATAATTGTTGGAAAATAAGTTGAGAGAAAAACAAGGAGATATGCAATCCCATAGGAATCCATGGGATTGCCCTCCCCATATGAGAAGAGGGGGGCGGCACCAATTCCTTTATGGAATTGGTGGCCGTCCACTCCTCCCAATAGGGAAGGTGGCTCTCATTTGTTTTTCCACTCCTTATTTAGTTGGTTTAATTTGGTATTAATATATATTTGATTTATCAAATATATTTAATCAAAATTAAATCACAAGTTGTTGGCTTTTACCAACAACAATCTTGACCATTGGATTGTCATAAATCAATCTCAACCATTGATTTTATATGACACATGGATTGAGATCCATGGATCCCAAAACCCTATAAATAGAGAGGCACTCTTGGCTCTCTCTTTGCACATAATGCTTGAGAAGCATCTCTCTCTCCCTCTCTCTTTCTCTCTAGAGGTCAGCCCTCTCTTTCCCTCTCATGGCCGTCCACCATGGATGCCATGGAGAGGTTCTCCATCGCCGCAGCATCGTCGTTATGCTGCCCGTTCTTCTGCTCGTGGATCTCCATCTCCTTCGGTGCGCCTCGCTCGTGAAGAAGACGTCGGATCTCGTGTGTCGAGATCAGGAGATTCACCGCTTGGATCATCAACATGGATTGCGAGAAGCACGCGGTTCATCCCCGCGCTCGCAAGCGTCTCCTCCGTCGGATCGGACTTGAGACAGGAGGTCTCTTCGTTTAGAGACTCGATCGCAACCACGCTTCAAGAGGTAATCCTATTACTTGTTTGTGGTTTAGACGAAACGATTCGAGAAGTGTTCTTGGATCATGTGGTTTCGTCATATAAAATTTTTTAAATTCCGCTGCATCGAGCAACTAGTGCGACTAGTCGCTCTTCGTCGTATTCGATACGACGCTCACGCTTCCGTGATGCGCTTGAGGATCTAACCAAATCCTTCATTATCTTCCCCTACTTTATTCCTTGTTGACCAAATCAATATTGACTAGGTATCAGGATTTAGGGTCAGTAGGTATTTGCAATACTTACTTTATTTTCTTTTTATTTTATTTATTCATTTATTTTATGTTTAAACACAGTTACACATGTATTGTTGGGCATGTGAGCCAATGACGAGCAATTATGCAATAAATGTTATCGCAATTCACTCCATAATATGAAATGAAGAATAACTAATTTGCATAATAGGACCCTTAGTACAATTAGGGTTATGTACCATGGTCATCTTAACGATCATACATCTATTAATTCAAATGTTGAATCATAAAGGCTAGTGCTTGGATGATATCTCAAGAGTTAGATTGAGGAATCATCAAGCACAGTCAAATGATTATTAAGAGATGATCTCCAACATGAGAAGGAGATGGAAATCCTATGACTGACCTCTTGAGCAGGTCCTCTGCATAGAAACAGAGATTCGGAGGTGTCAGGTAAGTTAGGTCAAAGTGTTGACTTAATGAGACCGAGATAACCAAGACCTATGTCATATACTGTCATGATATTGGCATGCATCCTATGATCGAAGATAGATGTATTACTATACGTCTGAATATGTACATTTGGTGTAATGTTAGGTTTATGATCTAAGAAACGTTTATAAACCGGCAAGCTAGAGTGCATATGAGGGCATATGAGCAATACGATCTCTCAAAGGGATCATACATGCTCGCTACTGGATCGAAAGACATAAGCTCACATATAAGGTATTTGGATCGATCAAATTTCATGCATGGTTGTGTTGCTTTGGAAACATGACAATAATTTTTAGGTATGATATATGCTTTTGTAAAGCATATGATCAGTACCAACTCCAAATGAATGAATGATAAACTCAATTATAAAACCCTAAAGAAGACGGTTTAAAAGTGATCTAAAACTTCAGGTTTATTTTAAGTCTTCCAGTATGCTGAATGTATGGGTATTAGCAATACTCGAGGGTGATATGATCATAAAATGATTCTATAACATGACGCTTCCTTTCCGAGGGAGTTATGAAACAATTTTGGATTTTAGTGACTCCTCTCAAAAGATAAGTAATCGAATCTTAGTCCAAATGTTGGACATTGATCTGAATTTGATTCATATACAATGAGAAGATTTGATTCACAGTTTTGATTCAATCAAACATCAATGAGAGATCCCTGAGATTTGGATTTGAGATATGATCTCAATATCCAAGCTGCTATATGTAGAACATACAATCGCCCTGTCTTTATCTCCAAGTATCCGCGGAGAAAGCATATTATTCTTGAAAGAGTTCAGGAATAATTTCATTGTTGAATATTCATTCTCATTATTGGGAAATTGAAAATTAAATGTGATTTATTTACAAGGAATAATATGAATATGATTCATATTATTTAGATACCTGAGAATGGAGATCCAAAAGAAATAAATATGATTTAATTATCAAGGATATGAATAATATGGATAACACTATCCACATTAATCATATACATTATAAATATCGTTTATAATATATTAGATTGAGCTAATTGTAAATAGTATTTACGAATTAAATGCTAATGTGAATTGGATTCACATTGGACAATTATATGAAAATACAATTTCCATTCTATTTTGGATGTGTAAATATGATTCACGTGTTTTCAGTGTCATTATTGAAATATTCACAATATATTTTAAAATTATTGTTGTGAAATAAATTGCAATAAAAGTTATTGCAAATAAATGAAGGGTTATGTGAGATATAAAATCTCACTTAATTGGAAGAGGGAGCCACCTTCCTAATATGGAGGGTGGATGGCCACCCTTGACCAATTCAAGGTGGTCGTCCCCTCCATGTATGGAAGGTGGATAGCCTCCTTCCTTATCCTTCTTTGAATATTGATTTAATTGAACTATTTAGATTGATGATTATTCAATATATTTAATTTAATTTAAATTATTTGTTGTTTTATTTTTATGTAACAAAATCATGGCCATTGAATAAAAACACAAATCAATCTCAAACATTGATTTTGGGTTGCACATGGATTGTGATCCATGGACTTCCAAAATTCTATAAAAGAAGAGGCAACCCTATATATTCTTTTTAGACACAACACAATTGCAAGAGAACTCTCTCTCTCTCTCATTCTTATCTCACGTCCCCCCTCTCTCTCAAGAGTGGTCGTCTACCCCCTTAACTTAGAGAGAATTGCAGTCGTTACTACGTCGTTATATCGTTGATTCGACCGCTCGTGGATCTTTGTCCTCTTTGGTGCTCATCACTCATGAAGAAGACGTCAGATTTTGTGAGATGAAATCAGTAGATTCATTTCTTGAATCTTCACCTTTGATTGCGAGAAGCATGTGTCTCGTCAACACACTCGCAAGCATCTCCATCATCGGGTCAGACATCAGATAGGAGGTTTCTTCCTATAGAGAAAATGATCGCAACCATGCTTCAAGAGGTATTCCTATATCTTGTTTGTGATTATGGAATGATTCAATAAGTGCTCTCGAATCATGTGGTTTCATCTAATTATTTTTTTAAATTCCGCTGCCTCAAGTGACTAGTATGACTAGTCACTCTAGATCACATTTGATGCCATCTTCACACTTCTGTGATGTGAAGCCTTTACCAATAGCCTCCAATTGATATCGAAGCCTCGATCAAGGTCTTGGATATGATACAAAACCCTCGGTGAATATGGTTTTGTATATCGGATGTGCGAGGACTCGTTGTTTTGCATGAGATGCAAGTTTCGAATTATTTTTTCTAAGATAAAAAGCCCCTTTTTATGTACTATTTGGACGTATTCTTTGGTTATAAAATGTATTTAGAATGTCTAAATATGTACCAAAAATAGTAGCCAATTGTTGGCACCAAAAGTGCAAGAATAAAAATTTGAAGAGTTCCTGCAATGAAATTCTTTTTGCATGTATTCATGGATTTGTAAGAAAATAAATTTTTCTTATTGTTTTCCCATCATGAAACATGAAATAATCACTTGGATTAAGTAGAGAATCAAACCATCAAATCATTTATTTTGCGTGTTCCAACTCTGTTCATCCTATATATTCCGTGTTTAGTGGACATGGGTCGGACTATGATTGGATCATCAAATCTTCTTGCTTAATGTGTTCTTTTAATCAATGAAAATCGTGAAAATTATAAATTTACCTTGACTAAAAATTACTTAATATTTATGAAAATAATTGACTAAACATTTGTTTCATGACAATTTATGAAAATTTACCTTGGATTTTGTTTCATGACAAAAACCGTAGTTTATCCTACAATATTTGTAGGATAACTTCTACATGAAAAACATGGTTACTTGATATGATTGGAAATTTAGGATCTCAAAAATATTTTAAGACGCTTAAGCTTTCTGAGTTTTTTCTATATAATATAATGCCAGTCATCAAAGTTGATCGATAAAACCACAAGTACATTGGCATTATTTTGTGTTATTCTCCAACGAAATAGTGAAGGTGTCTAGTCCGAGTATGCTTTCTTGATTTATTAATTAGCGTCTTGCATGTCAAGAAAATTCTCCCTCCCAACATAACTTGAGTGTACTAGCCAGATCCATTTTTGAGGGAAGAATAATACGAGGAAGTCAAGTTGTACTCTAATTATAAAATACAGAACAATATGTACTTGTGAGGCTGTATTTTATGCAGTAATATCAAGCAAACCCTTATTGTTTGTTGGTTGAATTGGATTGATAATTAGTTTAATATATTTAAATTAATTAGATCAAATTAAAATAAACAATCTATTATGAATAAAGTTGAAATTCCCTTGGAAGAGTGGGACTCAGGGCTGAGAGGGAATTTCAAAGTACCATCGTAACTAATATGATTCATAAAGAATAATTAAAAATTGAATGGGATATGGAGGATGATATAAATGACATCCATGGTCTCCAATCAAGGTGAAGGGTTACGTCACCATGGATTGTATGCTGGAGACACTTGTTTGAAGTGGCATCACCTACATACACGCACATATGGATCGGTCTCTTTGCTTCTCAAAAGAGTAAGGCCGTATGCATAGTAACCCCATTATTGGTTCCTCATATTATTGGGGCGATATTGTATTTCACATAACTAGTTCTACTCCTATTGATGGTTGATTCAATTAATAATGGGTCACCATCACCTTAGGGGTGGTAGGCTCGGGTGATAAAGATCGAATTGGGAAATGCAAGTTAGACATAAGGTTGAATGAGTTCCCGCTTCTTTTTATCTGAGTTACAATTTCCCATATTATTAGGATGTAACAAAGCTAAAAAGAAGATCTAGGATCTTGGTAGAGATATATAAATAGAAATATATCTTTTTCTCTGAAAGTTTAATAAGGAAATTGACTTTTAGAGTCTAAAAGGCAAGACAACTTTTATTTAAAACATTAATATCCTTAATCAAAGTAAAATTTATGCAAATTATCTATTTAATATAACCCTCATTAAATCCACTTAAAACTATACTCAATCATAACCGATATAATATCATGTATTGGATCCATGATTAAGTTGTAGTCCTTGTATTTGGACACATGATGTTTATGGTTTCATTGAGCAAGTTTCTCATGATTATGAGGATTGGAAATTAAACAGACAATAGGACAATAAATTTTGGTTTGTGTATCTCTAGAGTCTTGATCTCTTATCAAGTGTGCTTTGAAAGTATCATGTCAGTGATGATCGCAATTGTCAAGATCATTCTTAAAATAAAAATCGAAGAAGTTGTTTTGACAAACATATGCGCTCTCAACTTTTAATCATGAATGACATGGTCCATTGCATTACTGATAACGCGATCCCGACAAACGGTTAAAAGATTGCCGGTGTAGAAAGTTGCAGAGAGGGAACCACATTGAATCAAACAAAAATTTACGATAAAATAGGAGAAAATTCTTATTTTAACGTTCACTACTAATTTTAGCAGGTGAGTGTGCCTGGGTCGAACTCAAGGAAACAGAATATTTAAACTACGATTTTCAAGTTAAGGAAAAAATTCCAAGAAAATCCACTTTTATTCTTGATTTTACAAGGGAAGAAAATTGAAAAGAAATATGGTTGAAATCAACTCGAGATGTCAAAAATCAAAGCTACAAAACAAAGAGACGAAAATACGGAAAAAATACTCGAAATCTATCTTGGGTAGTTTCGAGCTACACTAGAAAAATCACGGAAAAATGTGAAAAATACAAGGTCCAAACAGCCCCTACAAGCCAGGGGCCTAACTGCAAAGAAATAAATTGTTTTTGTTAGAGAAAGGTCCCTGTAGGGACTAAAATGAAAAAAAATAATAGACTTGCATTAGGTCCCTACACAGGGACCTAAATGCAATTTCTAGAAATCTCTGGGGCGCGTTTGAAATCAGGAACTCGATTGGGCTTAAGATGCAATTATTCCACCATTTCGCTTTAAACGGCTCAGATTAGAATCTGGCGTGTGATATGTACCTTCCAAGTGCGCCACATGTCGTGCACCTGTAGCCTCTGGTTGTTCTAACTGTTCTTGAGGTCGGTTGCACAACTGATGACGGGGCTTCCTTCTCCGACTTTTCTACGGCAACTGAAGATGGTCTGGGGCCTCCAGCGGGGCCAGAGGGGTGACTCCTTCACCCCTTGAGCTCTCCCGCAGTGGTACTCCTCCTTAGACGGCGGAAGTCCATAGATATCAGTCGATGAAGTTGGCGGTCTCAGCTTTGATCCTTGAGCTGCTAGGTTGTTGTGCCTTCTTCGGATGTGAATTGCTTATGTTTGGGAGTTCCAGTTGCTTTGAGAATTGCTCTAGATGAAAGTTGATACTGCAAAGAATGAATTTATGTCCTCAATTTGCGAAGCAATCAGCCAAAGGATTAAGGATTGCAAGATCAAAATAGTGTTTCCACAATAGATGAAAATTGGAATGAAAAGTAGTGAAATTGAATCACGAGATGGTTTGATTTTGAATTGGATGGAATACGTGATTTCTATTGGCGTCTAAGAAGAATGATTAGTGAAGCTAATGACGCGATTAACTATCCTAAATACGACACGATCTTTGAGAAAAGAATTAGCAAAGGTGGAGGATTAGATATGTGAAAAGAGGTTTATTTACCTCAGATGGAGGCTCGACGGTCAATCTTCCCGGAGCTGAACGCGACGCTGGGCGGCGATGCAAGGCGGTGATGAACCTTGGAGCTTCTCCTCCGACAATCGTCTTCCACGTGGGGCGGCTAACTAGCGTTGTTACCACAAGAGTTGGCTAGTACGGAGCTTGGAAGGAGAGGGGTCAGTTCTGGACGTGGTGGCTTTCTGGTAGTTGAAGAAGACTAAGTTGGTTGCACCAACTTCATGGGTTTTTACAGGTGTAATGGTGAAGTTCTAAGGTAGATCTAATGGCAGGCGTGTAGGAGGGTTGTTAGGGGAAGAGATTAGAGGGCTAAGATTGATCAAGGGAGTTAGAGGTTGAGTTGGAGAGTTAGTTGAACTTCGGCCGGTGGAATAGAAGCCACACCAGCTTCTTGAAGAATACGAGCCAGGGGCTGACACGTGTCAGCACCTGGTTGGCCAGATATGCAAAATGTTTATAAATTATGTAATAAATAATAAATGACATTATTTTAAGTAGGCATAAAAATGAAAAATATAGATAATTAATTTATATAAATTATGGTGTAGTTAATTTTTTTAAATAATAAATATTATTAGAAATATAAATATTATATTAATAAATAAGTTCACATAATACTTTTGAATTTTTTATTACATAAATAATTAATTATTTATTAATTTTATATTTTCTTAATTATTAGAATAATAAATAATGCCTTTATGAATTTTTATATATTTTAATAAAATAACTTAGATATATTAATAAATATAGATATAAGTTAGATAGTTTAATTTCATCTATAAATTAGGGTTTTGAGTTTTATTAAAATAATAAATAAGCTCCAAAAAATCTGAAATAAATCATGATGAAAATAAAATATAATGAAAATAATTAAAAATTATAAAATTAATAAAACTTTAAATAATATGTTCTAAATAAAATAAATAGCCCAAAATCCCCGTTGTCATTAGGTCCCAAAAATTGACTTTTTGCAAACGAACTCCAATTTTAATGAAACCAGCTCCATTAATAGAGAATATTATTTTATGAACTCTAAAGGTGAGTAGAGTGAAATTGGAGTTCGTATGAGGAAGTTATGATGTTCGAAAGTTAAGAATTTGACAATTTAAAAGTTGGATTTCTTGGCATAAGGATAATATTTTTAACTTATTTTGATATTTTTATATACATTTTTAAAAATAATTAGGAAAAGAATTTGGTGAAGAATATGGTGATATGAATTATTTAGAAATCAATGAATATTTGATAATTATTTGATAAATAATGAATAATGTATGGAGTGTACTTTAATTATTTTTATGGTTTTCTTCCCTTATCTCCCCCTACTTGTTGTTTTGTCGACCAATCCATGCTGACTTTGTCTAGGGGGTTAGGTTATATAAATATATCTTTTAGCTATATTTACATTTTCTGTCATTTTGTACATATATACAAATCTACAATCTGCCTTCTTTTCTTTTCTTTATTTTTTTATTCTTTATTTATTTACACGTTTTTGATGCATAAAAGTGTATTTTATTCATGATTAGGATTTTGATAAAATGCAGAAATTAATGATTATTTACATGTATTTGTTAAGGGTTTTAAGATAAAATGTGATAGAAATGTTAATGAATCATGGATTCATCAACCCCCTATACTTAAACTTTGCTAGTCCCTTAGCAAACACTTATTTGAAAAGTAAGTGAAAAAGAAAGAAAGTTAGAATGAATTTATTTTCCTAAACCAATTCAAGAGAACATACAAAGGACAGAGCTCGATCAGGTCTGAGACAAGCACTTTGTTGGAGCCTTAACTAGGATTAGGATTTTATCCTCAACAGTCCTCAAGTTCCACAAATCCTTATTCAAGATCACCTCATCAGCTAGTTCAGACTCATTCATATCGCAAACTCTATCATCCTTGAAGTCAATTTGTATAGTGTGTGAATTGATTTAGCTCTTCCTGCTTAAAGAAACGAAGAAACCGTCCATCCCTGCTATACACTTCCATTGATTCCTTTTCCAGCTACTCTTTCCTCGGGGAGGGAGGTATTCCCTTCTGAGGTCAGTTTGTGCTATGTCCACAATCGAATATAGAGAGGAAGTAGAATAATGAGAAAAGAAGTGGAGTGCGACCAGTGTAGACGCATCTCCTTGTGAAGCTCAATCGGTGTAGCTAAGTCTCCACTAAGATGTGCAAGCATTTTTGATGGAAGTTTTGGATCATTGTGGTCGTATTTGTATTTGGTGGCTTCTTCTTTTATTTGGCTTTGTAATTTGCTTGCACTGCATTCATCTTTTTCTGCCTCGACGGATATAGCATCTTTTGTTCTATCCCTTTTTTGAGGCCTTAGAAAAAATTGTGGCAGCAGATCCTTCCCTCATCCGAAGCGACCATCGCAACCCCAATCTCTCCCGTCTTTAGACGTCAATGCTGCAAAGAGAAGGATAGAAACACACTACTAAGATGTGCTGCCCTTCGCAACTCCATGCAAGTCGATCTAAGTGCAGAGTGCTTGTGTCCAAGATTGGTTCAATGGTGCAGAGTTGTACAGATGACACCAAGTGTTCTACTTAAGAATATATGAGTTGTTTTCCCAAATCTGATCTTATGGAACCCAAAGATTTTAAGTCAAAGACCTGAAGAGTCTAAATTCCAGATCCTAAGTAGGATCCTTACAATGAAAGTTAAATGTCATAATCAATCTCCATCCTTTGGACTAGACTCAATCCTTAGTTCCAGAAATCAAGCTTATTCTGAAAAATGCGAATACAAATGCAACAATGTTTTTGTGAATTATATTTTCTGAATTTTAGTCATTTTTGTGGATTTTAAGGCTTTTGTAATTTTTATGGATTTTAAGACTTTGTATTTTTATGGATTTTCTGAATTTTATAAACAAGTATTTGTACAAGAATTTTACAAGGTATATTTTATTCAAATTAAATATCTAATATATTTTACAAATTTTATATACAGAGAATTTTATAAGGATTAAATGATTTTTACACATATTTTAATAGATAAGATTTTAAATAAGTATTATAAATATTTTAAATACATATTTTAATTTAAGTCTTTTAAATACAGATTTTAGGCATATTTTACTTATTTACATGAACTTTAAAAGATTAATAAATAAATAAATGGATTTTAAATTAACCCTCACCCACATTTATGGATTTTATAGATATAGAAAATACATAAAAGTACGAGTTATGGACAAAAGTATATATATAATATATACGCACCCCCTATACTTAGCTTGTGCTATGTCCTCATAGTGTCAAAGGATAAAAAGGAGGACATAACTCATTCTAAGTAAAAGTGTGTGAGAAAGAATAAGAGAAAAAAGTTAGTCGACCCCCTATACTTACGATCCGGTCATCGTAAGTATACTGGAAGAGAAAAAACGAGGTGACTGAGGAAAAAGAATATACAACGAAGGAACAAAATAAATAAAGAAAACGAGATCATCGAAATCACTCGATCCCCCCTATACTTCGGATAAGCATCCTAAGTATAGAAAAAAGTGTAGCCAAAAATTGGAAACCAGTGATTTGTGAAAAAGAAAGGATATACAAAAGAGAAAGAACAAAATGGAAAACGATAATCAATGGGCAATCAGTCCCCCCCATACTTAGGATATGGTATCCTAAGCATAGAAGACGAGCAAAAAATTGGGACGATTGTGTTCTACGAAGAATGTACAAGTGTTGTGAACTCCAAAAATCAAATGGCTCAAAAGTCTTCGTACACGATGAGATAAAGTGAAAGAGTGATCATGAGTCCTGTATAAAATAGATCACTTCAATCAGGGTCATATTGAATCTTCTTTTTTTTATGTGCGTACTGATCTCTGGCTGTCTGAGTAGAGCTGCCTTTGAAAATGAACTCTGTACTTGGCATAAACGTCTCTACTGAAATACGTGTTTCTGGAGTCGGACTATAGAAGGTATTTATATGTGTAACCATCGCACCATCCGACTCTCTACGTTGAATAGACTATATGATCCGTGAAATGTAATCAACTGACTCTCATGTTGTAATATGTGTACTCTCAATCTGCGACATTGAGATGTCTACTGCAAGTGACTGCTCATCTGAATCTGATATGAAATCTGTTTCTTTGTGTGAACAATCATTTGAAGAACTAAGTACCATGTGATCTACCCTATCCTCGTGTAGGATATCGTGGGTGTCAAAATAAAGCTCTCAAAATCAGGAAACTGTCTCTCATCTATGTACTGGCAATCGTTTACAAGACTGGTGTCCTCTGAAGTAAATGACAGTACTGATCATGGACTGCCACATCCTCTCTCCATCTCAATGTGTATCTCTCCATTGTCTGTGCGGAATGATACTCTCCCAGCATCATAATCAAAGAGTGCTCTCGCTGTCTGCAAAAAGGGCCTCCCGAGAATGATTGGAGCAAGGTGTAACTGTGTAGGGCACACCATGTCGAGGATAGTAAAGTCCACTGGAAACTGCAAGGCCTGAATGGTTACAATAATGTTCCTCAGCACACCTCTAGGTCTCTTCACAGATCGATCTGCAAATTGGAGTATCGCTCGTGATTTGTAAAGAGGACCTAGCTTGAGTTTATCAAGCAAAGAGGATGGAAGCAAATTGATCGAGGAACCATTATCTAAGAGAGTACGATGGAATGCATCATCTTCAATCTGACAAGTAACATAATGAGCTCCTGAATCTTTCTTCTTCTTGAGTACCTTGTTCCGAATAGCACACGAAGTTTCCTTGGTCACTGTATGCTTCTCAACTCGTGATCTCTTTTTCCTACGTGTGGTACATCTATTCTTCAGCTGATTCTTGAGCGTAGGAAAATGATCCAAGGCATCGTGAAGTGGGATCTTCAAAAAGATGTGATCTTTTAATAATCATTCAGTTTATGGAGTCACAACATTCTTTTTGGTATTTTTCTTTCCTTTTCCAATCAAGACATCTGGAAAAGGAACAATTTCGGGAATGACAAAATCAAACTTTTTATTCAACTCAGAATCAGCTTGTACATCGAGAGTTTCAGAATGTACAAAACTCTCTAAAATAGGGGAAGAAAAATTTTTGTCAGGAGTATCTGCATGGTCTGGCGTGATATCATCGTCTGACTCGTCGGTATCCGTGTCAACTATTTCAGCATCGCTCCCTTCTCTCTAATCTTCATGATGGTCCTCATCCTCGTGACAGTTCTCCTCCTCAGCATCAGAATGTGACTTCTCATGGATTTGCTCTCGCTCCTCATCAAGTGCCCTCTCCTCTACTCTATCAGGTGCTCGGGGTGATCTACCACTCTTGAGACGAATGAAGTTAGATAAAAATTTAGGAAAAGAGATTGTACCTGTAGTGGTGTCTACCTGATCTAGATACCTCCTCTTGTTATTCGGATTCATCTGAGGCTGAGCTGGGAGACTGGTCTTCAGCGCGGTTAACTCATCCAGATGACGGTTAACCTGCTCCATCATTGTTCTATGTGCAATTTGAAGCATGCTTAACATATCCATGATTTGATTAAATGCTTGGGCCTGTGATGACATCTCAGATTCTATATGGTGACCCTGGCTTTCTACTTTCTCATGCCTTGGAGTGTATTGATGTGAGGTGTAAGGTTGAGAAGATCTCTGCAGTGTAAAGGAAGACTGTTGCTGCTGCTGATAATGATATGTTTGTTAATGGTTAGCAGGATATTGATAGGAATGTGGTCTCTGATATGCATGCTGGTGAGACTTCTGCTGCGTGTATGGCTGTCGTTGCTGGAAGTGTGGATGTCCATGTTGTGGGTGACTATACTACTGCTGTTGATGATGAGGTACACTCGGTTGCTGAATCGGAGTATACCAAATCCCGTTGATCTCAAGAGTGGCTTGAGGTTCAACATCCACAAACTAGTGATCTGACCGGAATTGGCAAGAGACTGATCCTCTTCCTTCAAAAAAAAAAGAGACTGATCCTCATGCCAATCAATCAATGGAGTCTCGAGCTCGCTCTAGACGAGATGTATCTGTCGGGTGGGCGAAGCGGGTAAAGACCTCCGTGCAGGTTGTGAAGTCAAAGAAGATTGGGACTGTTGGTACTAAAGTTGTAGCTCTGTTACCTTCTTCGTGAGGTCACTCAGTTGCTGAGTTAGAGATGAGAGTTTCTTCAACTCTCGCAGCTGCTGTAAGCAGGGACGGAGCCAGAAACTTTTTATAGAGGGGGCACAGACTAAAAAAATCATTTATATGTTGATTATTCTATTACCAATTGACAAGTATAGTAATTAAGATGCTTTAAAAAATGATATAATTTATTTAAACTTTTTATGTTTTAGGTTTATGTGAATGAGACACATGTAAGAGATTTGTGCTTCTTTTTTGGAAAACCGCTTCATTCTAATTACATATATATAAATTATGGGCATCAGATAAATCAAAATTCATAGGCTCAAAATAAATCAAGTGGGATGATGTATTTTTTAGCTTGCAACAACAAAATTTACATTGCCAGAAGCCAGATAATTTTTTTGATCAATGTTGTGGTAAATTTTCATTGCCACAAGTCAGATATATATTGCGGTAAAGCAACATTTTCCTTTTTAAATTAAGTTCAATAATAGATTGGATTAGCTTAATATATAGTGTAGAAGTATTTTCTATTAATATAGCATTATAAAAAATGTTGCAACAATGATCTAGGACATCGAATTTAAAATCGTATCAACAATTTCTTCGACTATAGATTATCGTCATATAACATTCATTGCTAAATGTATGCTAAATAAAGATTTGTGATGATGGTACATTTGTTACTACTACTACTCTAAATATAGATAATATATTGTACATAGTATTGGATGAATTTATAGATAAAATATCCCATACGTTGTGACAACAAAAAGTTCGTGACAATAGAAATAATCGATAGGTAATTGTTTACAGTCCCATTATTTATTACTTCAATTGTAATTTGTTATAGTGATAAAATTTTAGTTAATTATATATTATAGTAAGATTTTAAAACTTGTTCTAAGAAATAAAGATTCAAACATTAAATGCATTATCAGAATGGTAGTACATAATATATACAAACTCAAACATATTTAGATGACATCACTGAAAGTAGAGAACTTATATAAAAAAATAGAATCATAAAATAAAGTAAGATACACTTCTTTTTTGAATGAGAGAGGAAAATAAATAGATGAAGGAGAAAGATAGAAAGAGAGATGTGTAAAGAGAATATGTGGGGAAAGATCTTCACAGATGAAAGAGAGAGAATGAGAAAATTGTAGAAATAAATCATAGTGTTACCATTTTTAACTTTTTTAATTTATAAATTAGATTAATATATAAAAATCAAATTAACACTAAATATTTAACATACAGAAATAATACATAGAAGATTACCTAATATCTAGGGGGCATGTGCCCCTCCATGCCCCCCTCTAGATCCGTCCATGGTTGTAAGTCCTAAACTTGTTTCTGAATCACATCTACAAACATTAACTTCTCGCTAATAAAGCCCATGTTGGTGTTGGATTCAGACTCTGAAATATTCGCCACCTTATGATGCTCTCAGTGATGTGGTGGCTGAGGGGTCTTCTGGAATGCCTGAGTAGAGTCGACGACTCTCGAGTTTTCCGCCATACCTTCAAAGATGGACCAGACTGACCCGGCATCCTTATTCAGATAATTGTCGCCACATGCGGCACTCACCGTCCCCTGAATGTCCGACTGGAGTCCTCTAAAATAGTTTTGCACCAGTACCTTCATTGGTATCTCATGATGTGGACATCTCTCCGTAAGATCCTTGAATCTATCCCATGCCTCATGGAAAGATTCATTCGGTAGTTGCGTGAAGTTGGAGATCTGACTCCTCATCATGTTCGTCCTTCTCAGAGGAAAATACTTATGCAGGAACGTGGATTAAATCGTCCATGTAGAAACTTCCCTTCCTAAATGACTCAACCAGTAAAGTGCCTTATATGCTAAGGTGAAGGGAAAGGCTTTGAGGCGAACTGCCTCTGATGAATCTCAGATTCATCACTCTAAATCTCATTAATTAAGCTCAAATACCTCAAAATCATCAACATTTCTTCATTTATTTTGCATAATTAACATTCATGCATGTTTTCATAAGAATTGTATTTTATCACTAATTTCTGCTCAAAATAAGAAGCTAATAATCACAACCAAAATTTACCTGTAAATAGCCTAACTTCCCTGATTTTTAACTCATTAATGCTAACTTCGAATGACACAAAACCACCTCCACTATGTACATATCAATAACAAGAATAAATAAAAAATACAAAAAAATCGCTAACCCAAATAAGTGGACCAAAAACCCAAAACCTAGTTTTAGGATTTCCAGACTAAAACCCTCATATCTTCCTCATCCAATGTCCGTTTTAATCTTACTCACTTTTGAACTAATGTACATTCAATTATCTTCAAAACAAGACCAAGTTCAAGTGATTCGGAGCTCATATGTGAAAGTTGGGTTTTGGGCCTCTTTTGTACATTTTGTATTTTAGTGGTTTTTGTCCTATTATTTTACGTACATAATTAACCTATTTTAGTTTATTTCTTTTTCATTTGTCTTCTTTGATAAAAGTTTTATTAAAATGCGGAAAAATCCAAATCCAAATTGAGCTTGAAATCAAAGAAACAAATTGAGACCAAGTCTTCACTAACTAATTGTACAAAATCGGTCTTTTTCATATTTTAATTTATTTCTTCTTTTTCTTAATTAATAAAAATCCAAAAAATAGATTAATGTGTAAATATTTATCTTTGATTTTATCATATTTTTCCGGATTTTTATCTTGTTTAAAAATGATAGAAAATATATAAAATCCAAAAATCTAGGTATTCTATGTACGTGGGATACCCCAAAAATATCACTTTTTCCATTTAATCGATTTTGATTTTGATGTCTTTATGAAAGTTGTATATCTCATCGAGACGAGAAATTTTTGTGAAGAAACATTTTTGATCCGAGGCCATTTGCTATTTATTTTTGATTTTACAAAGTCGTTATTTTTAAGATTTTTGTGGTGCTGACACGTGGCAGCTCCTGGGACCGTTAGGTGTCAGTCATTTTTGACATTATTTTTATTCATTTTTATCAAAAAAATAAACAAAATAAAAAAATAAACCAGCGCATGTGCAAAGCACGTGCCCCCAGGCACGCGCAACGCACATGCCCCTCCCTCCTATACCCCTTCACTACCACACGTCGCCAACCTGGGCCGTCCGATCTCGGCCGATTGGATGGCCTGTAGGCCATCTTCCCCATCGCCCTCTTTCCCCATTTGGGAAGCTCCATCTCCACCAATCCCTGCCGGGATCTTCGCTGCCGCCAATCGCTGCACTGCCGCATCCTGCGTATCTCGTGCCGATCGCTCTGATCCCAATCAAATCACCGCCCAAAGATCTCCTACGCCGTCTTCAAACCATCGTCGAATCCCATCAAATCACCTTTCCTTCTCCGACGCTTACCCTCCCCCTATAAAGGAAACACTGCTGCCCCCAATTCGAATCATCCGCCGACTGCACGTAAGCGACACCTCGCGGTGGTGACAGCACCGTGAAGCTTCCTTGACGAGATTCGAGTCTAGCCAGACTCATTGCAGCCCACGACGACCTCCTGCGTCGGTCGTCTCTGCCCCAGCTCTGCCTTGGCATCGAGCCTTCGACGACCATCTCCTCCGACTACGCCTCCGACTCTCGAGCTTCACGGCCACCGCCGACAATGCTACAACCACCTGCTCCGACCGGCCATTCTCCACTTCATAGACAACTGCTCCCTCGCCACAGTCTCTAGAAGCAGCTGCTACTCTGGTCAATGAGAGCATCGGCTACACCTTCGTACGCCACCGGAGCTCAGCCCCGCCAGCCCTCCGCTTCACCACCAACGGGCCGGGCGTGACGCCCGAGACCCCCATGCACGAGGCACGTGCGTCCCCGGGGGGATGTCAGCATAACGTCAGCTCCAGGGATCACGTGCTCTGCACGTGACCCTCTGGGAAAGTTGCATTCACGCCCCTAGTCCTCCTCCTATTTGCACAATAGTCCGCCGACCAGAGGGCACGTGCTGCGCACGTTCCCCTCTGGGAATTTTGCAACCTTTCACCCTTGATTATCGGTAATTACATCTAGGTCCCCCTACCTTTTTATATTTATTTTATTTATATTTATTTTACATAAATACTCCTGCAATCCCCCTCAACTTTAGACCGCTTCATTGCATTATTTTGAGCGTAATTTACGTTTTAGTCCCTAAAATAGGCTGAAATTGCATTGTACATCCTTTATTGCATTAAAAATTCCAAAAAAGACTGCCTCGAAAATGCGCACGAATTTTGATAGACATAATTCAATGTTGTTCCTTTGCCTACTTGCGTTCGTCCTTGGGACAAGCCCAAGTAAAATAAACATAAAACCACGTGATTAAAAATTGACTAAATATTTGTGGCTATTTTCTTGACTGATTCCGATTGTCGCCTACAGCGAAACAATAAATCATTTTTACGCATGACATATCACATTCTTAACAAGTGCAATTCCGGACCCGTTAGATAGCGCCGTTGCCAGGGAGGCAAACAGCTTAGTTTTGTGTTTTGAAAATTTTTTATCGATTTTCATTATTCATGTAGTCTGATCCCCGAATTTTTCATTGTAAATTCCATATTTTTTTCCTTCATTTATTTTCAGCATTCATTTTTCTTACTTTATTTTTGATTTATTTTTGAGTCACTCTCTTACACCATCTCTCTTATTTTTCTTGCGAGGTATCCGACGTACGTGGAGCAATTTTTCAAGAACCGACGCATCTTCACTGACTTCCGAAAAAGCCGCAATTAATTTAAGATCTAGTCGAGTCGTGAGAGATCGTAGAGTCTAGGATTTTAATTTCTGCAAATTTTAAATTTCTGTAATGAATTACTCATTTACAGCGGTGTCCGTTTGGACTCTCGCATGTGTAAAAAGACATTGAACTATTCGTGTGCTGTGTCGTGACCAGTTTCACTCTCTGGTGAGGGTGGGGTCCGACTTGAGTGGCGCTTTGGATAGACCTGCACATACAGCTCTCAGAGCATTTTAATTTTTGATTGTGCTCGTAGGAATTAGGCCACACTTCATAATTAATTGAGACGCATATTAGATCGTCCAATTTATCCAATTTCAACTCAATTCTTCCCTGCTTATAGAACTTTCTGCTAGGTGTGGTTTTTCATCTGCTTGCATTCATTTAGAATAATCTTTCAATTCTGTATTGCATCCTACATGGAGATTGTGAGGATTCACTGTAAGTCTTCTAACTGAGCATACATCATTGTTTTTCACGTGCATCAGCTTTTTCCTAAATTTCTCCCTCCTGTTTTGTCACATAATTTAAAGGAAATAGGGACTAGACGGTAGATGTGTATTTATGCTCACTTAATTCTTCAATGATCACGTAATTAAAATTGGGACTGCTAATTATAGCCGACTCTTAATAACCCATAAAATCAAGAATTTTTGCGGGAGTGCAACCCTGACCTTGGATGTTTTTATTTTTCTGAGTGTGCGAGAGACGACACTGAAGGCTAGAGCCCAAATCCGGATTTTCATATTGACTACTGATTCAACAAAAATGATTATCTACTTCTCAATGAGGATCTAACGGGTAGCCGGTAAACGGTCCGGATTTCCTTAGCAGAGTGGGTGGTTCAGAGGACACTGTGTAAGGCTCCATCCTCAAGTAACACAGTTAGCCGTTCTATGGTCTGTACTTACACTCATACTGGTTGAAAGTAGGTGCAACTAGTCGTAAGAATTCGGGCCAGTCATTATGAAAGTTTTCGGCACCTAACAACTCGCTAAATTTTTTTCAAGATTGTCTTATCACCAATTAAAATTGAAAAGATAATAGCCTAACTCTTACGGCTTCATTGTGTGAGTTGGTGAACCTGAGGTTTGATTTGTATTTGCATTGGAGTCCGTGAAATGATATCGAAGATCAAAAGCTGCACATTTGATAAAATTTCTTTTGACTATCCCGTGCAATCATCTGTCTCATTTCTTGATTTAAACCTCATCATGGAACTTTTGTCCAAAAACACTCCGCATCCAGATCATGAAAATCATTGCAAACCCAAACCATCATTCCTGTCAGCTCTTTCAAAAATGGCCGAACATTTATCTAAAAATCCATCAGAGCTATACTATGAAAATGAATTTGTCTTGGTTAGGCCCAAATCAACTAAATTCTCTTCTTTCAATAATCCTCCAACATTTGCAGGAAACTTTCACCCGCAGATGAATTTGGCCCCCTCATTGAATTCCTACCCGAATCATCCAACCGCACATGACCACCTACCATCTTGGACTGAACCATCTTATTCTCATGAACCATTTCAACATCAAAATACCTTCGAGTCTTATGACTGGCCGAGAAACCAAACCTAGATGGAAAGACCCACACTTAATTATCATCAGCGTTGGATTGACCGCAACGATCAAACCCCTATTGACCAACCTGAATATCACTCATTTGATCAACCTACTCGTACAGAGGACTAGACTGACAACATAGAAACACATAACCCATGTACGTTGACTAAACAATATCAAAGTTCGACCAACCATGATCAAAGGATTGAACTCTACTCAAACCAACCCCACATGCATAGACTATATTAGCAGCCTCCTTCCATAAGTTTTGAGGAGAAATTTTCATAAAATAACGATTATATATTGAACATGTCAAGAGACTCTTCTCCTAGCAGATACAAGACAATGGAAGAGGAAATTATTAAATCTCAAAAACACACCCTGATTGCTCCCATGATTGATCATGAACAAAATTTTTAGGATAATATTTCGAGGATAAATAAGAGATTCAGATCAATGGAGGAGAGATTTCAAAAATTTGCGACTGGTTAATTTCACTCTCTGGGAGCTCGAACATAAAAATGAATGAGGAAATGATTGTATCTCATGCTGAAAGTTTTAAGGATATTCAGAAACCTAGGGACGATTTCGACATCCACACCTCAGCATATTACTCCCCTAGAAATGATTATGCCTCTGGTATTTACTCTGAACATCAAAGCCCCTGCTCATCTGAGGAACACACCACACCACATCACCTCACCACACAGAAAATACCAAAAAAGTGGAATATTCAAAAACACCCAAAAATCGAAAATCCTAAAAAACACATAAAAATTGAGACTGAAGAAGATCTCAAAATAATTTATATCCTACTTTACGGGAAGCAATGGAAATGATGTTTGAACTTCCCTTTATACATGCCATTCGACACTTCCCTAACCTTAAAGGATTTGCAATGGACAAATTAATGATGAAAAAGTCGGGCAGGATAAGAACAAAGACTGAATGACATATCTTATCAATGGCCTCCTCCTTGGTGTTGAGGAGTAAAACCAAGAGTCGTATAGTGATGCGGTTGCCCATATTTGACTGTATAATCAAAGACACAATTTTCACCCATGCTCGAGTTGATGACGATTCACCGATCAATATCCTCCCGACCTCTGTATTTCACGAACTCAAACTCGGACCAATCAGGAAGATATAAGAGATTGTTCAATTGACAGACCGATCGATAAAGCAGATGAGAGGAATAATTTCTGTTGTCATGACATTCCAAGGTGCTCCACTCAAAGTGGAATTCACGATCATTGATATTGAGCATCAAGGAGAATTCACCCAGTCTCTAATTATTCTCGGAAAGCCGTTCTTATCATCGGCTAAGGCAATTATTGATTGTGAGACTCGGGAAATCAATTTTACAGCATTGGAAGCACTTCGATCTGACCCAGTCTTTAAAGGAAACAATGTTCTGAGGCAACCCACGAAGTCCCCGACAACTGTAACCATGAAGCGGTAGAAAAGCCTTATCCCACTGCTACACCTGAGATAGCGGTTGTTGTTGAGACTATTGGTTTAGAGAATCTCCCCCCTGCTCCATTCCTAGACACTCTCACCATGGAGAATCAAGTTTATGAATCATATGATCTGGAGAATTATGCATGGGAACACCCTGGGTCAACCTATTATGACTACATGGATCACATCAACTAAACACAGGAATGCTCCAACACGAATCAATTGAGAACAAACATGCAGAGATTGTCCCCAGTATTTCAATTCCTGCGGATCTCAAAAAAGACGAATATTTCTTATATGATCCTGAAACATATGCATGGTCGCACCCTAGAGAAACCTACTCTGAATACCTTGACCAAATCATCCCAAATCAAGAGTGCACAAGCACTAAGAAGACTAAGAACAAACATGCAGGACGAACACCGACGAAGGAGAAGAATTCTAATGGTTATTCATCTGGAAACTCAAGTGAACCAACACCTTCATGAAACAAGAAAAAGAAAGTCACCTTTGACCTTTCGGAAGAGGAATCAACTGATGATCCCTCATCAGGTCCGGAAAAGGTAATCTACATCAGTGAAGTCTATTCGGCAACTCTAAAACCATATCTTCGCAAGGATCCAAAATTCAATTCTCGTTGGACAACTCCCATTCCTAACTACTATTCATCCAAAGCTGATGCTCCTGCCCTCATCAAGTACACTGGAATTATTTCTTATGAGCTGTCTGAGACCGATGCTTCCGAGTATTCATCCGAGGATAAACCGCTTGATCCCAAGAAGGAACGAATTCTGAGATAGCAACTGAAGAAACAAAAATACCAGAATATTTGGAGTGTGTCCACTTTCAAATACTATTCCTCTAAGGATAATTCCGATGATGGATATCTTTCATTTGACTCAAACACTTCATCCACTAGCCATCATGATTTTTCTGAGGATGACACTGATAATAGTTGGGAATCATATGCTTCATCTCCGTCTCGTTATTCCGATATCCCATCGTAGGATCACAAAAAGATCAGCTGGAAATCACCTTAATCATCGGCTACCCACCATCCCTCCCGACCACATCGGCTCCTTGTACAGCTTCTTCCTCTGCTTATGCCAAGGCCTAAGTATTGGGAGACCAATGCCATCTGTGTATACCATCCTTCTCCTATCTCCCGATCGCCTCACTTCCACCCTTCTTCCATACTTAGGCTGACCAGAGCCTAAGTATAGGGGGAACCGACGCCCACCTGTATATACTCTCCTCATTCACATATCCCGACCGCTACATTTATTTTCCACCCTTCTTCTATACTCAGACTGTTCACAGCCTAAGTATAAGGGGGCAGACCGATGTATCTCTTTCTTTTTCTTTCTCTTTTCCTTTTTCACTCTCTTACGCTTAGCTCGAGATATGTCTTCTTTATGCTTCTTGTTCTCTGAGGACACAACACTCGCTAAGTATACGGGGGTCTGTATATATACTCGTATATATTTTACCCATATCTCGTACTTTCGCGTAAGTTTATATGTATTTATGGGGTGGGTAAAATTCGAAAAAAAACTACAAAACAAAAGAAAAAGAGTTTTGCCACTAAATGTGACCAACCCAAAATTTTTGAAAAAAATAGCTTCTTATTTCATTTTTGCAAAAAAAAATCCCTTGCATAAAAAATAAAAAAATGTGTCTGCATTTCACACACCTGTACTTCATCAAGTATCGCATTCATTTGCATCTGTGAAAAATCCTTGGGTTCTGAATCGAGTTATGAGCAGAAATCGAGAGTAGTCTGGTGTTAACGTTAATCCACCTAATTTTCAGAGGAACTTCACCAAATAGGATTTTAGAAGCTTCAGGTCTTTTACTTAATTCTTTGAGTTCCACATGATAATGTGCATCATTTGACTCTTAGTATCTAACCTGGTCTCTTCATTCTAGGTACAACTCTGGAATAGGGAATTAATTTGTACTCTCGCACTATGCACTTCGCTCAACTCAGATGGGATGTTGGAAGACTGTGTGAGTTTCTTTTCAGGTAGCGTAGAAATCTAAAGATCGGAGTACGGGTTGAAATAAAGCTTCGGAAAAGGGATGGATGGCTGGGAACAATTTTTTCTAAGACACCAAAAAATGTACGGAAACAAAAAGATTCTATATCCGTATGGGCACAACAAGATCCAAGAACCAAAGACAAAGAAGCATTCTACAAAATAATATCTGACCAAAAAGGTCCAAGCTTCCAGAAAACCTGCGGATCTTGGTGGAGACTCGGCTACAATGACCAGCTTCACAAGGAGAGGTGACTACACTAGCCACCCTCCAGTTCTTTTCTCCTTCTTCTAACTTCTCCCCCCACCCAATTCGATTGTGAACACAGCGCGACAGACCTTAGATGGAAATACCTGACTCCCTGAGGACGAGTTACTGGAGAGGAGGTTTGCATGGTAGTCCAATATTCTTGATAGGAAGAGCTAAAACGTTTCACACACATGAGTCGATTGTTCAATGTTCATAGGGTATGATTTGGGAAGAGGATTGATCTAAGATGACTTCTGAGCCTAAACTATGACAATGATGTGTAGAATTCCACCAAACTAATAATCCAAAGGTTGAGTCTAGTTTCATTTTCACCTTCAGCTCATGTTCTTGGTATGGAACCCAATCTCATTTCACCTCATGGCATTTCTTTTTTATGCTAAGAGACGAGCATGGTTTAAGTATAGGGGGATGATGAATCTCAGATTCATTACTCTAAATCTCATTAATTAAGCTCAAATCCCTCATAATCTTCAACATTTCTTCATTTATTCTGCATAATTGGCATTCATGCATGTTTTGATAAGAATTGTATTTTAGCACTAATTTCTGCACAAAATAAGAAGCCAAAAATCAAATACAAAATTGACCTGCAAATAGCCTAACTTCCCTGATTTTTAACTCATTCATGCTAACTCCGAATGACACAAAACCACCTCCACTATGTACATATAACTAACAAGAATAAATAAAAAATACAAAAATCACTTACCCAAATAAGTGGACCCAAAACCCAAAACCTAGTTTCAGGATTTTTAGACTAAAAGCCTCATATCTTCCTCATCCAGTCTCTGTTTTAATCTTACTCACTTTTGAACTATTGTACATACAATTATCTTCAAAACAAGACCAAGTTCAAGTGATTCGGAGCTCATATGTGAAAGTTGGGTTTTGGGCCTCTTTTATACATTTTGTATATTAGCGGTTTTTGACCTACTAATTTATGTATATTTTTAACCTATTTTAGTTTATTTCTTTTTACATTTGTCTTCTTTGATAAAAGGTTTATTAAAATGCAAAAAATCCAAATCCAAATTGAGCTTGAAATCAAAGAAACAAATTGAGTCCAAGTCTTCACTAATTAATTGTACAAAATCGGTCTTTTAGTATTTTAATTTATTTATTCTTTTTATTAATTAAAAAAATCCAAAAAATAGATTAATATGTAAATATTTATCTTTGATTTTATCATATTTTTTCCGGATTTTTATAAGGTTTAAAAATGACAAAAAAATGCATAAGACCCAAAAATCTAGGTATTCTATGTACATGGGATATCCCAAAAATATCACTTTTTGCATTTAATCGATTTTGGTTTTTATGTCTTCATGACAGTTGTATATCTCATTGAGACAAGCAATTTTCGTGAAGAAATGTTTTTGATATGAGGCAATTTGCTATTTATTTTTGATTTTACAAAGTCTTTATTTTTTCAGATTTTTGTGGTGCTGACACGTGGCGGCTCCTGGAGCGGCCACGTGTCAACCGTTTTTGGCATTATTTTTATTCGTTTTTTATCAAAAAAATAATAAATAAATAAATCAGCGCACGTGCAAAGCAAGTGTCCCCAGACACGCGCAACGCATGTGCCCCTCCCTCCTGTACCCCTTCACTGTCACACGTCCCCAACCTGGGTCGTCCAATCTCGGCTGATCGGACGGACTATAGGCCATCTTCTCCATCGCCCTCTTTCCCCATCTGGGAAGCTCTATCTCCTCCAATCCCCATTGGGATCTTCACCGCCGCCAATCGCTGCATCACTACATCTCGCGTATCTCTCGCCGGTCGCTCTGATCCCAATTAAATCGCCGCCCAAAGATCTCCTCCGCCATCTTCAAACCCTCGGCGAATCCCATCAAATCACCCTTTCCTTCTCCGACGCTCGCCCTCCCCCTCTATAAAGGAAACGTCGCTGCCCCCCAATTCGAATCATCTGCCGACTGCACGTAAGCGATACCTCGTGGTGTTGACAGCACCGCGAAGCTTCCCCGGCGAGATCCGAGTCTAGCCAGAATCGTTGCAGCCCACGATGACCTCCTGCATCGGTCGTCTCTGCCCCGACTCCACATTGGCATTGAGCCTCCGACGACCCTCTCCTCCGACTACGCCTCTGACTCTCGAGCCTCACGACCACCGCCGACAACGCTACAACCACCTGCTCCGACCGGCCATTCTCCGCTTCGTCGACAACAACTCCCTCACCACATTCTCTAAAAGCAGCAACTGCTCTGGTCAATGAAAGCATCGTCTATGCCTTCGCACGCCACCGGAGCTCAGCCCCTCTGCTTCACCACCAACGGGCCAGGTGTGATGCCCGAGACCCCCCTCCCCCTCAATTTTAGACCGCTACATTGCATTATTTAATTGTCCAAAAAATATCATCTTGTCCCGCATTTAATTTTATACATCTTGACATATTGTGGATATTTTTGTGATTAATGGTTAATTAATAATTAATTGTTTTGTGGAAAATAGCATATTTTGCTCATCTTGTGCTCTGAAATTTGCCATTGATTAATCGTTGCTCAAAAATTTCTCGAAATATCACATATAGTAGAATTAATTGTGCTTGACATTGTGCCCAGAAAGAATCGCATTTGCATGCATAGTTTATCCTATAAAAATCATTTTGCATATTTCAATGTTTGATTTTTAATAGGGACTAAATCTTGTATTTTTAGCAAAGAAGGTCAACTGATGCACCGGTTAGGAGATGTAAGTGTTGGGATGTTGAGCCGGCTAAGAGAGGGCGAGGACGACCCAAGAAGTGTTGGAAAGAGACTATACGAAGGGATCTTAGTTTTTTGGATATAAGTCTGAGATTGACCCAAGATAGATCTGAATGGAGGCGAAGAATCCATGTAGCCGACCCTACTTAATTGTGGGAAAAGGCTTTGTTGTTGTTGTTGATTGAATCTTGTATTTTAAAAGTTTAGGATTTTTATGAGGTCCATTACTTAGTGATAGATCTTAGATAATTTTATTCTTAGATAATTAAATATTGAAATTCATTCTGTTTGTATTTGAAAATTCAGAAAAAAATTCATCTTGCATCCAAAAATTCCAAAAAAGTTACACTGCGTTCATTGCATCATATTTTGCATCTTGGACAAGTTTCACATTTTTCGGATATCGTTTAAGCATAATTTACATTTTAGTCCCTAAAATAGGCTGAAATTGCATTTTACATCCTTTATTGCATTAAAAATTCCAAAAAGACCGCCTCGAAAACCGTGCACGAATTTTGATAGACATAATTCTAGGTTGATCCTTTTCCTCCTTATATTCGACCTTGGGACATGCCCAAGTAAAATAAACATAAAACCATGTGATTAAAAATTGACTAAATATTTGTGGTTATTTTCTTGACCGATTCCGATTACCGGCTACAACGAAACGACAAATCATTTTTACGCACAACATATTGCATTCTTAACAAGCCTCCTGCATAACACCTGGATAGCTCGTCGTACCAAAAATCATCTCGAACTGCTGCAGAAAGGTAAATGGCTCCTCTATAGCATTCCCGTAGAACTTGGGAAGAAATGAGATGAAGGACGGTCTCAGCTCGTATGGCCCTTGATTCGGCGGTAGCTGAATCCAATGGTGTAGTGTTCTCGCGCTCGGGTCATACTCATCTCGTAAAGTGACGAGAACCACTACAGGCAGTAAAGGGTTCCCGACTCTTGCTCTCATGTGGCTAACTCAGCTCGCAACTCATTCTGAGTTCTAAATTGTTCTCGAATATGTATGTTCATCTATTGTAATGTATCAAGAATTCCTTTCGTGATATCTGCGGCTGAATCTAATCTTCCCTCAGCATGGTGCTCCTCAGCTAGCCTCTCCTCTATTTGTCCTTTTCCACGAGCCATGTGTGTCAGATCTTTTGTGAAAGAGAACTTCTCGTAAGAACTCAGCGAAAAATCAGCTGGAGAATATGATGATAGATTGAGGCAAGGGTCTGCCTCAAAAGACTGGCCAGGAGGCGAGGGAGTCTGTGCCTGACTCTCCTTGAGATGAGATGGGACCAACTCGGGAATAGGGTCATTCTGAGTTTGTGAAGATGTACGATGGATGGTGAAAGATCGAGGGCTCACGGAGTCTGAGCAAAATAGTCGTCGAGCCATCATCTTTGATGTCAAGAGAATAATCGAGAGAGCATGGTTAACAATTCAAGAGAGATGGAAAATGTGTAAAAGCCATAGTAACTCAAGCCCCACAAGCAAACACAAAGAAAACCCCGTTTTCACCAACACAACCTGATGATGACCGTAAGAGTTTGGTCGTTTATCTTGTTGGTTTTAGGATTGTATTAGCATACAAGTATAATTCCTGATTAACGCGAGCTGATAGGTGCCCGAAGTTTCGCCGCAATACTGTCACGTGTCTTTACAGAGAACCACTTGCTCTCAGCCAGTATGAGGGTAAGTATGGATCGTTTTCGGCTACCCGTATTACTTGAGGACGGAGACTTATGTTGTGTCCTCTAAACCCCCACTCTGCTAAGTAAACTCGGACCGTTTCCGGCTACCCGAGCGTAGCCACTGAAAAGCGGTGATTAGATGTATAAACCAAGTAGTATTTCGAAAGAAATACGGGTTTTGGTTCTATCCTTAAGGGTCATCTCTCACTTGCGAAGTCTGAGAAGTACCTGTGCAGGGATTACTCTCCCAAATCAATTGAACCTTACGTTTATTTTAGATCAGATACTTACGCAGTCCTGATTTTATTTTTTATTTTATTTTTTTGGTTTCTTCAGTCAAGCATCTAACGAATGTATTTTATTTTTGGGACTTTTACCCGGTAGACCCTATAAACTTTGCCAATTACCTTCACGACCTTTGAAACAACCTAATTCCCCTCTCAACCCCGTTAACATGCCAACTCTTACCCCATGCGCCCTCCGAGTAATCTGTTTGAAGCCCATAAGGGTTCGTGGGGTAATTTACATGGTCGATAGGGTAATTATGTTGCGCAAAAGGTCGTAGAGGTAATTGGCAAAGATTATAGGGTCTGCCGGGTAAAAATCCCTTTATTTTTAGAAATCCTAAAATCATGCACCTAGGTTGCGAGTCCTAAGACTAACTACAAGAGAGAAATCAGATAGGAAAATGAAAACTCCGAAGCAAGCGCCTAACCTTGTGAAAAGCTACAGAAAAATGACGACATGAGAAAAACCGCGGTGGGTGCCTTGATCCCTCGAATGCACGGCACTCGGTGCACCAGACCCCTAGAAAAAAAATGAGAGGGGAGGTACAAGTCGGGATGCCCTTATGGGCCCCCTTTCTTAAAAAAACAAAAACACGGGCAAGTGCCCTTTCTTTTTTTATAAGAATCAAAAGAAAAATAACAACATAAACCCAAACTAACCCTGCCCTCCGCAAACGAGAATCTAGGTCTCTGCACTTTCAACTGTTTCGGCTTCCGAGGAAGCCGACTGAATCTACAGGCCCTACAAGAATTAGTTAAGAAAGAAAATCACAAAAAAGCCGTAAACAAAAATTTCAAAGAAATACGAAAAACTGTAAAAATTGAATAGAAAATAAAATTTGTAAAATCAAGAATATGAGAGAAATCGAATCAAAGCTGTAAAAATAATGCCTCCCCGGCAACGACGCCATTTTGATAACACGATCCCGACCTGCGGTTAAAAGATTGTCGGTGTAGAAAGCCGCAGAGAGGGAATCATGTTGAATCAAACAAAAATTTACGATAAAATTTTTGAAAATTCATATTTTATCGTTCAATACTAATTTTACCAGGTGAGTATGTGATGAATTCGTGATTCATCATCTCAATATCTTGATCTTAGCAAAATCCTCAAGTAGAATCCCAAATAAATGTCCATAAAATCAATAAATTAACAAAATGACTCTTGTAAATAAAACACATTAATTATTGTATATTAGATTGTACCAAATAAATTAATAATAAAAAGCCACAAAATAAAGCAGTTTTTCACCTGTAAATAGCCCAAAACTTCATGTATTTTTTATTTTATTTCAACTCCTTTTTGGTTAATTCTTTCTTTAACTTCTTTATAAAAATGTATATAAAATTACAAAAATATAAAATAAATGTTACCTCAAATAAATGCTCCTAGATCCTAAAGAGAAAAAGTTGTAAAGTCCAACTTTCCAATCAAATTCCCGCTCCGTATGAACTCCAAATTCACCAAACTCACTTTTAAAGTGTTTGAAATTTATCTATCCAACAGAAGTGGTTTCATTAAAATCGGAGCTCATTTGCAAAAGTTAGGTTTCTTCATTAAAGTGGATTGTATATTATGTATATATTCATTCTTTCTTCATTTTTTATTTTATCTTTCTTAATTACTAAAAAATCCAAAAAAATCAATTTTGCATTGTATTTTATTTCTAGTATTTTATTGTATTTTTCTGTTGTAAATATCTTTTATTAAAAATACAAAAAATACATTAAAATTAGAAAAGAAAAAAATGTACATAGTTTTTATCTTATTTTGTAAATTCCCCACTCTTTTTCTTCTCTTTAATTTTATTGTATTTAAAGTAGCCTACTTTATTTTATTTTATTTTCCTTTTATTTTTCCTCATTCTCTACAATAACTTCTATTCTACCACCAATTCCCATTCCACCCCACATTCTTCATCTAACCTCCATTCAACTCCATTAATAATAAACCTCCCATTCAACTCCACCACTTTAATAACTTCTCATGTCTTCTCTTTTTATACACTTCTCCATCCTCATTTTCTCTCTACCCACCATTCTAATAGAAAAGGAGAGAGCTTGGAGTGCTTTGTTGGTGACAGCGGCGAAGCGTCTTCCTCAAGCGACGACCTCCTTCAGGCAAGATCTGCGGAGCGGACGAGTTCCCCATCGAGCTTGCACAGCTTCTCTGATTTTTATTTGTCCAATAAGATTGAAGCGACAATAGGAGTCTAGCGTAGCTGCTCCTCCAATCCGACGAAGAATCAGGTAAGTATTTCTCCTCATTTCTCTTGTTATTTTTTTATCTAATATCTCGTTTCCTTGTAGTCTTGATTACCATCATTTTTTATTCCACCACTTCATCTGTTTCATACACCAACATCACCACATTTCCTTTTTTTTTACATTTGTTTCATTCCTTGTTTAAAGAAAATTAAAAAAAATAAAAAATCTAAAACAAAAAATTATTATTACAACAAAAAAACAGAATGTAAAAAAAAATCCGCAACAGTAGTGGGTAGCACCCACCGCCGTCGCCACCTCCAGACGCTGCCCCTGGCCGGCCTCCTGCCACCATCTCCAGGCGGTTCCACCACCCTCTCCACCTCGAGCCGCCGCGTCGCCTCCTCCACAGTCCTGTGTGCAGGCCACGTGTCCCTCAACGGTTGCAGCCCAGCGGCACCGCGTACGACCGCGCAGCACCGCAACACGTCCACCTCTCCGCCACTCCGTGCCTCCTGCGCGCGTGGCACCGCCGTTCTCCCCCCCTCCCCCCCCTGTGCGCCATAGTCGCCCGCGCCAGGAAGAAGGTCAATTTCATTTTTTTATTTATGTAAAAATTGCAATTTTATTATCTTAGTTTTAAGTAATTACAACAATACCCATGTGCATGCTTTAGTATGTTTAATTTTTTTTCTGAATTGCATAGAAAACCCTGTGTTTTCTTATTAATTTTGACATCAATATCGCATCATTTTATTCAATGAAAAATAACATTATGTTGAGCAACTCATTCTCTATCATGTGAATATTTATTTATATTTTTGTAATATATTGTGAATTAACTAAAATTAATTAATTCAAATCTAGATATTTTACCCACATTGAGCTTTTAAATTTATATCTCACTCACTGTTGCTCTAAAAATTCCATGAAAATTAGAAGTGGTGCCTTGAAATGTGTTTGAATTAGTGTCCGAATATCTTTTTAATTGGAAGTATCTTGTGCCTAAAATAAATTGTAGAGTGATTTGCGAAATTTCAAGTCTCCTGGTTTCCATATGAAAATACCTATATGAGATAATTCGCTCTCTGCCTAATTTATTATTATGGATTTATTTGGAATTAATTAGTCACTGTCACTCTGTCTTCACTAAAAAATTCATAAAAAAATCATATTGTGTCAGAAAAATCCAAAAAAATATTGTAGCATTCTTTCATCATGTTTAACTTGCAGTGATTTTTTCATAATTTTTGCATTCTGTATGTGTGAAAAATTGCATAAAAACCCATAAAAAGTGTGCATTTTTAATTATTGCATTTTAACCCAAAAAATTCTTAAAAAAGTGTCTTGCATTCATCTTTGGATTAGGATTCTAGGAAAAATATAATTTGGCTAAATCAAACTAATTTCATATTAAAATTAATGTGGCCTTGTTGTGTGTTTTCTTAGTTTCTTAATTCATCTACATTTGCATTCACATTTGGTTTTGCATTAAAAAAATTAAAAAGGTACCACTTGAAAACCTATACCTATTTATCCAAATTAAATCGACAGTGTTCCTTTGCCTCCCCGTGTTTGACCCCGAATTTTTGCCCGAGATATAAATTAAGCCGAGACACTCTTCACAGCGATCTTCTCTTGGTTCTGATTGATTCGCTAAGTACGTGTACTATAACAAGCCTAGATTAAACATTGTACATAGCGATTCGTCAGTGTGCCTGGGTCGAACTCAAGGAAGCAGAATATTTAAACTACGATTTTTGAGTTGAGGAAAAAATTCCAAGAAAATCCTCTTTTATGTATGATTTTACAAGGGAAGAAAATTGAAAAGAAATACAGCTGAAATCAACTCGAGATGTCAAAAATCAAAGCTACAAAATAAAGTAACGAAAAATACGAGAAAAAATACTCGAAAAATATCTTGGGTAGTTGTCGAGCTACCCTAGAAAAATCACAAAAAATGTGAAAAATACGAGGTCCAAACGACCCCTACTAGCCAGGGGCCTAACTGCAAAGAAAGTAGGGACTGAAATGAAAAAGAAACTAAAAGAATTGCATTTAGGTCCCTATACGGGGACCTAAATGTAATTTCTGGAAATCTCTGGGGCGCATTTGAAATTAGGAACTTGGTTGGGCTTAGGATGCAATTATTCTACTGTTTTGCTTTAAACAACTAAGATTAGAATCTGGCGTGTGATTCAGATCGTCCAAGTGCGTCACGTGTCATGTACATGTAGCCTCTGGCTGTTCTAACTGTTTATGAGGTCAGTTGCACAGTTGACGACGAGGCTTCCTTCTCCAACTTTTCTCCAGCAACTGAAGATGGTCTAGGGCCTCCGGCGGGGCCATAAGGGTGACTCCTTCACACCTCAAGCTCGCCCGCGGTAGTAGTCCTCCGTAGATGGCGGAAGTCGATGGATATCAGTGGATGAAGTTGGCGGTCTCAGCTCTGATCCTGGAGCTGTTATGTTGTTGTGCCTTCTTCGGATGTGAATAACTTGTGTTTAGGAGTTCCAGTTGCTCTGAGATTTGTTCCAGATGAAAGTTCGTCCTGCAAAGAATGAATTTATGTGCTTGATTTGCGAAGCAATAGACCAAAGGATTAAGGATTGCAAGATCAAAATAGTGTTTCCAGAATAGATGAAAATTGGAATGAAAAGTAGCGAAATTGAATCATGAGATGGTTTGATTTTGAATTGGATGGAATATGTGATTTGTATGGACGTCTAAGAAGAATGATTAGTGAAGCTAATGATGTGATTAACTATCCTAAATACGACATGATCTTCAAGAAAAGAATTAGCAAAGGTGGAGGATTAGATATGTGAAGAGAGGTTTATTTACCACAGATAGCGACTCGACGGTCGATCTTCCCGGAGCTGAACGCAGTCCTGGGCAGCGATGCAAGGCGATGATGCACCTTGGAGCTTCTCCTCTGACAATCATGTCGTCTTCCACGCAGGGCGGCTAACTGGCGTTGTCACCACCGGAGTTGGCTGGTACGGAGCTTGGAAGGAGAGGGGTCGGTTCTTGAAGTGGTGGCTTTCAGGTAGTTGAAGAAGACTAAGTTGGTTGCGCCAACTTCATGGGTTTTTATAGGTGTAATGGCGAATCTCTAAGGTAGATCTAATGGCCGGCGTGCATGAGGGTTGTTAGGGGAAGAGATTAGAGGGCTAAGATTGATCAAGCAGTTAAAGGTTGAGCTGGAGAATTAGTTGAACTTCGGCTAGTGGAACATAAGCCACATCGGCATCTTGAAGAAGAAGAGCCAGGTGCTGACACGTGTCAGCACTTGGTTTGCCAGATATGCAAAATGCTTATAAATTATGTAATAAATAATAAATGACATTATTTTAAGTAGGCATAAAAATGGATATAGATAATTAAATTATCTAAATTATGGTGTAATTAATTTTTTTACTTAATAAATATTATTTAAAATATAAATATTTATTAATAAATAAGTACAAATAATACTTTATAAATAGGTATTGAATTTAAAATTCCATAAATACTTAACTATTTATTAATTTTATATTTTTTTAATTATTAAAATAATAAATAATGCCTTTACGAATTTTTGTGGATTTAAATAAAATAATTTATATATATTAATAAATACAGATATAAGTTAGATAGTTCAATTTCATCTATAAATTAGGGTTTTGGATTTTATTAAAATAATAAGTCAGCTCCAAAAAATCTGAAATAAATCATGATGAAAATACAATATCATGAAAATAATTAGAAATTAAAAAATTAATAAAACTTTAAATAATATGTTCTAAATAAAATAAATAGCCCAGAATCCCCGTTGTCATTAGGTCCCAAAACTGGCTTTTTGCAAACGGACTCTGATTTTAATGAAACCACCTCTATTAATTAGAGAATATTATTTTATGTACTTTAAAGGTAGTAGAGTGAATTTGGAGTTCGTATGTAGAAGTTATGATGTTTGGAAGTTGAGAATTTGACAATTTAAAAGTTGGATTTCTCGGCATATATATAGGATAATATTTTAACTTATTTTTATATTTTTATATACATTTTTAGAAATAATTAGGAAAAGAATTTGGTGAAGAATATGTTCATATGAATTAACTAAAAATCAATGAATATTTTATAATTATTTGATAAATAGTGAATAATGTGTGGAGTGTACTTTAATTATTTTTATGGTTTTCTTCCCTTATCTCCCCCTACTTGTTGTTTTGTCAACCAATCCATGTTGTCTTGGTCTCGGGGGTTAGATTATATAAATATATCTTTCAACTATATTTACATTTTCTGAGTCATATTGTCCATTCTGCCTTCTTTTTCTTTATTTTTTATTCTTTATTTATTTACATGTTTTTGATGCATAAAAGTGCATTTTTATTCATGAATAGGATTTTGATAATATGTGTAAATTAATGAATATTTACATGTATTTGGTAAGGGTTTTAAGACAAAATGCGACAGAAATATTAATGAATCATGGATTCATCAATTACGCAGAATGATTGCTCGATAAGAGATGATGTACTTAAAATGTTTGAGTACCTACTTGAACCTAAGTCCTTTTGAGTTAAGATGAGTGTGTATAAAATGAATGTCATCATTCTGCAATCTCTACTCAATCCTGCCATGATTCATCATATTACTCTTATTGTATGAATGGGATGAAGCCAAAATAATTGTTGAAATACTCTTGTATTGAAATCCCTTGAGGCCATGTTCAATCGAAGAGATCATTTATCTTAAGTAATGGTTGTTTAAGTGTTAAGGGATCATAGTGGAAGCATGTGTATGACCCTTGTAAGGAGAGTCAAAGAGTATACTGGACTTCTCTGACTTCTATACATATGACATCTAAAGAGTTGGATGAATGCCAATACTGCAAAAAGATGATGTATTGATAGTATGACTATATACACTAGCTAAGATCCTTAGAGAAGGACCCAGATAGTGCATCAGGATATTCTACATATACATATCATCATTGAAATTGACTTACTTATTAGATAAGAATACAGTCCGATAATAGTATTTCCTTCTAAAGACACTTGCAATTGGTTGTACATGTTTTAGAAGACTGGAAAATTTGATCTTAAGGATTAATACTCATCCACATGGGAGTTTATGCAATTGTTGCAACATCTCCATTAGATAGAAAGACTACATATTTTCAGTGAGAGAGTCGACAGTCTTAGAGAATGTCTCTATGACCTAGATATTAGACAACATTAATTATTTATTTCTAAACTTGTTAGTAATGGACATACATTATGGAATAAACCTATCATAAAAGGTTATGATGGATATATTTCATATAGTAATCTGACATCTACAGGACTCTACTAAATTAGAATATTAATTAATGGTTCATTAGCATTTCTAATACTGAAAATTTAAACCCTAGAAGATCAACAGAAGGATGAAGATTATTTGACAATGATCTGGCATCCAGCTTTGGACATATGTCTGTTGATAAGATGAATAGACTAGTAAAAATAGAACTTTAGATTGTCCGAAAGTTTAAAATCTTACATACTTGTGAATATTGTATTCAAAGTAAAACGTCGGATGCACCTTTCTCTGAGCATATTGATGCATGTGGACCCTTAATGCCATAATGAACATTAATGATATGTGATATTTATTAATGATTATTCATGGTATGAGATTTCTTCCTTTACCAATTAGAAAACTTTGAAATATTCAAAGATTTCATAGTTTTGGTTGAGAACCAAAGTTATAAGTAAGTTGAAATGAATTTGATCTAACCTACGTAGCTACTACCTATTAGATGAATTCAAGGAATACCTTATAGATAAAGGAATATCATTCCTATCGCACTCCTCCTAATATACCTCAACTCATTGGAGTTTTAAAGAGATGCAATTGGATCATGTTAGACATGATCAGATCAATGATGAGTCTTAGCATAATTACCTCTTAGTTTCCAGGTATATATGTAGTAGAGACTGGAATATATATCCTTAATAATATTCCATGCAAGTATGAACCCAAAACTCCTCGTGATCTATGTTTTGTAATCAAGCTTGGTATCAAACACTAGAGGATTTAAGGGTTTCTTGGTCTATCCTGTAACATGGATGCAAGAAAGCTGGAATCTTGCACTTGAGAGTGCTTCTTCTTTAAGAAAATAAAGGATGATATTGGATACCTAATTTATGACCTTAAGTTTCTTAAAAGATTTCATCTCTTAGAATATGACTCTAAGAGGATGACTTCTTAAGAATCAATATAAGAATGAAGTAAAGGGACCCGTTAAATCTTGAGAGGATAATGAGGCTCCTAGAATCAAAAACTAAAAGACATATAAAAGATGAAACAATCATATCTCTTTAAATCAATTTGAGGGTGGTAAGACCACCAAGAAGATATGTATTTTATGTGTAAGGGTAATCTAACAATGAGTAAACTTCATATGATGAAGCTTATGTAGATCATGACATGGAAAGATGAATGCTACTAATAAAGACTACAGTAGACATCATACATAAGTGTTGAGGATCCACCTACATAGGTCAAACCCATTGTGTTTAAATGTATCTTAAAGATAAAGAGGGAACCTAAAAGAAGGTAGAGACCTTCAAAGCATGGTTCGTAGCAATGAGTTGCATACAGAAAGAAGACATCCCATGCAATGAGTCTTGTTTTTTTATTGACCATGCTTAAACTCATCAGAATATTGCTGACAATAGCTACACAACTTGACTATGACATCTAGAAGATGGAAGTCAAAATTGCATCCCTCAATGAACGCCTCAATGAGGATATTCATATGAAGTAGCCCCATGGCTTCATTGTAGAATGTAGGGTGTAGAACTCCATCTATGGAATCAAATAAGCTTATTATAGTTGGAACATTATATTTGATGAAGTTATAAATTTTATAATATCAGATAGATTCTTGATGAACCATGTGAAGCTTAGCGGGAGTGGCATTGTGTTCTTCATGGTAAATGGAGATAAAATCCTAATCATTTGGAATGATATAAGGATGATAATAAGTGTTTTATGATCTGGTTGGTCTATACCTTGATATGATTTCATGGATGTCTCTTATATCTTAGTTCTAAAGGTGTTCAGAAGCAAAGAGAAGAGGGCATTATGACCATCACATTAGCAATACACCTTGAGCATATTTCATTTTTTTTGGAAAACTCCAAGGAATGCTTCTTCAATATATGGAAATGACCTATCTAAAGGGATATCACCTCAAAGAGTTGAGGATGTGAATACTAAAGCTACATGCCCCAGTGCTTTAGCTATGGGAAGCTCGATGTGTGCTATACGTGTACAAAAGATCAATGTATGCCATGCAATGGGAGTGGTAAATGTTACCATTCCTAATATGGAGATAAAACACTAAATTTCAATAATAATCAACACCTTCAAAGGCACAAGATTTTTTAGATAGTGATCTCAAAGTCTTTTCTTTAAGAAATAAAGACTTTATAGATAGTGACTAAAGTCTTACCTACAAATACCATGCTAGACTTAAGACCATGTCTTAGTCTATGGAGATAGAGATCTCCAGACATAAGGGTGTCACTTACTGGTTATAATAATTATCGATTTATGGTGACAAAGGCGCAATAACTACTTTAACAAGATTGAGTATTGGTTGCATAAGATGCAACATTCGCATTGGATGCAAGCACTATTAGCAGGGGATATGCTAGTCTATAAAAGGACTTGGCATAGTCTCTATGGAACAAAGTGACTAATCAACCTACAAAAGCTATTTTTTCTAAATAGCTTATGATTAGCACACACGTATGTATTTAAAGAATATCCCATTAATGTCTCTTTGTGCTAGTGGGTGATTGTTGGACATGTGAGCCCACAGCGAGCCATTATTCAATAAATGTTGTTGCAATTCAATTCTTAATCTGAAATGAATAATAAGTAATTTGAATAATAGGTCCCTTAGTACAATTACGGTTATGTACCATGGCCATCTTAATGATTATGCAACTGTTGATTCAAATGTTGAATCATAAAGGCTAGTACTTTGATGATATCTAAAGAGTCATATTGAGGACTCATCAAGCACTGTCAAATGATCGTTAAGAGATGATCTGCAGCATGCGAAGGAGATGACAATCCTTCTCTTAAGGCTAATATCTGACCGACCTCTTGATGCGGGTCCCTTGCATAGGAATAGAGATTCAGAGGTGTCAGGTAAGTTAGGTCAAAGAGTTTACTTAATGAGATCGAGATAACCAAGACCTATGTCATATACTGTCACGATATTATCATGCATCCTCTAATTAGAAATAAATATGTTGTTATATGTCTGAATATGTATATTTGCCAGATCGTTAAGTTGATGATCTAATCAAGGTCTATACATGTTAAGACAATAATCTCGAGGATTAGTTATTAATGATATAAAGTTGTTGTTGCGATCCCCAAAATTCCCAGCTCAAACAAATAAATTTTTTTCTTCTCAAGCGATAAAATTAATTGCAAGAATAATGTAAAGAGAGAGAAAATTTTGCCACTTATTTACCAGTATAGCAACATGACCGAACTCAGGGAGGCTACAATTCCCCATGGTTATTCAAATAATCGAAAATCAATTAAAAGAAATAAGCAATCTCAAATGCAAACTATCTTGGTTTTTATGAAAATTATACCTTTTAAATTTTTTAAATTTTTTTGTTTTCTGGTTTTCAAATTTTTAGTGATTTTAATTTTGCATTTTTTATATTTTCAAAAATATGGTTCTCAAAACAAATTCATGCACAAAAGAAAGGAATTTTTTTTCAAATATAACAATAATGCTAAAAAATATCCAAGGAATCGTTTTTGTGTTTTTATGAATTTTACTCTTTTGTAATTTTTTAGAGATTTTAAGATTTTTTAAGGATTTTTGAAATGAATGAAAACAAGGGAAAATGCAAATAGTGAGCAAGTAGGATTATTTTTTAATTTAAAAATACTAAATGAAATTATAAATTACTACAACTATTTTTCCTTAAAAGTAGAATACATTATCTACAAAAAGAAACCGAAATCACAATTTTGGATTTTCTAGACTTTTTTATGATTTTTATAAAAAAAAATAGTATTTTGTTATTTTTTTGGGTTTTAAAAATAATTAATGCACGAAATTTGGAAAGAAATTAAAACACATCAAAAAGAATTACTCTATTTTTTGGAATTTTTAGCAATTTTCGAATTTTTATTATTTTTCAAATTTCAGACAGAGAAATGACTAAGTTTTTGAATTTTTAATAATATCAAATGATGATAAAATGCGATGTAAAATTTATGCTAGAAAGATACACACATCAGGAATATACACAAATGCAAATTTAAAGAAATAATATCAAATTGTAGAATTTTCATAGTAATGAAAACATTAATTTCAATGAAAAGATCATGTAAAATTAAAGTTTGAAAACATGAATATGATTTTAATTATTCAATGTCTGTTCATCAAAACATAACAGAAATAAAGTTGCAGGAGAAAAGTGGGAATTTTTCCTAGGAAATGCGTGTGACACACGTCATAGGTCTCTAATAGGGACCTTCTTATAAATATGAAAACCTTTAGGGGGACGATTGCAATTTTTTCAATTTTTTTAATCCCCTTTAGGGTTCTTGGAGTCTTCTGTTCCTGTTCGTTCGTTTCTTCTCTTCCAAGCAAAAGGGATGCTACCCCTACTTCTCTCCCACAGTCGGTGGTCTTCAAGCGGATGGTCGGCAACTCCTCCTTTGGTGGAGAGGGATGAAGGAAGGCCCTTGCGAACTAAGCTCATTGGTGGAGGCGCTCGCGGGTAGCGGTGCAGATGGCAGTCAGAGTAGGACGATGGTGTGCTAGACGCACGGCCGGAGTGATGGCAGAGTGGAGCTCGTCGCGCGGGGGAGCTGGTGGGGAGATAGAGGTCGACGATCTTCAAGCGAGTGGTTGACGGCTTCTTCTTCGTCGGTGGAGATGTCGATGGGCGGCAAACGCCCTAGGGGCTCGAGCGGCGGCAGGAGGGGGCTGGCGTACATGGACACAGGTGGTTGCAGCAGAGCGGTGGAGAAAAGTGAACCGCATGGGGGAGCGACGCTCAAGGGAGGAGGACGAAGTCCGAAGATGCGACGGTGAGGTGCGGGGGGCGATACACGCACCGTGACGGTGGCTGGCGGTCGGTAGTGGCTCCCAAGAGGCAGAGGCCACTACAGGCAGATGTTTTTTATTATTGTTATTTTTTTGTAAAGAAAAAAATAAAAAGGAAAAAACTTTTTTTTATTTTTTTTAAATAAAAACTGAAGGAACCTTTATAATTATTTTTTATTTATAAATTTTTAAATCATTTTCCTTATCCATGCAAAACAAATGTTAAGGACTATATGCATATACTTTCTACATAAGGTACATTATATAAATAATTAAATAGGGAAATTAGTTTTTTTTTTAATTTTTTTTAAATTTTATTTATTTACTATTTTTTGTATTTTAAATAATTATCAAAAATATTTACAAATACAATATGTACAAATAAATGGTGAAATTACACAAATCACCTAAGAAAACCGACTTTCAAATCATAACTCCAAAAATTATTAACCATAGCCATTTTGAAGATAATTTAATTTATAATACAATGGAAGTGAGTTTGGTTCAATTTGTGTTCATATGAAGCCCGAATTGTTCTTTCAATTATCGTTTAATGGCTTTTCCAAGTGTGGTTACTTTTATTCTGTACATGATTTTATTTTGCAAACATTTTTATTATTTAGAAAATATTTTTATTTACAACTTTTGTTTTGAAAATTATTTAATTTGAGCTCCATTTATGTACAAATAAAATAGTGTAAGTATACAAATATTTACAACACACATGTTTTTTAGATTTTCATATTAATGACCCTATCTCCCCCTACATTATTCCTGGTCGAATCAGGTTAAGTATTGACCTTCTCTCAGGGTTCGGGTCAGCCTATATCTATTACATATATACAGTGTTCTTTCCTTTTTTCTTTTCTTTATTTTTCCTTTATTTATTTATTTTAGGTTAAAATAGTAATATTCTACAATATTTACACACAGATGGAAGTTAGTAAGAATATGGAGTTAGTATTATAAACATATGTTTTATAAAGGATTTTAAGCTAAAATAAATGAATAAAGATGATGAAATGAAGATTCATCATCCCCCTATGCTTTACGTTTGCTAGTCCCTTAGAAAACACTTATTTGAAAGAATAGGTGAATAAAAAGAAAGAGAAAGGAAAAATGAAGAAATTAAGACAATATTGAGTATTAAACTTATCTTCATAAAATTGTAGTATGGAGCTGTGTCAGACCTTTGGATTATTATTGTGGCGGAACCTTAATGAGAAATGGATTTAAAACATAACAACCTCTAAGTTCCACAAGATTCCTATTCAGGTCTCCTCAATAGTTAGGTTAGAACAAGTCTACAAACACAAATTCTTATGACTATGAATCTTTACTTGTACGGTGTAAGTCAAATATAGCTCCCCATCTCAAAAGTAGCAAAAAAAATAGCCTCCCTCGATAAGGTAACTCTAGTCCCCTGATTGAGCAACTCTTTCCTCGATGAGCGGAGATATTCTCTTATAAGTTCAAGTACAACAAGCTCAAGAAGAGGAGATGGAGAAAAGAATGGATAGTAACCAGTGTAGCTACCTATCCTTGGATGCATGACCCGTGTAGCCAAGTCATCCAGCTGCAAGCTTACAAAAACTTTTATTTGAATATCTTATTATTTCCTTTTTTCTTTATCCTTGTATATACACTCTGGCATGCATTTTACTTTTCAATCAGGCGTGTCCACTTTTGGAGATTCTATATTTTCTCTCTTTTCTTTTTTTTTAAAATATATACAAGGTGCATCATGTACATAAGGAGTTTTTCCTTTTGAGCTAGTAGACTATCCCTATTTTGAAGCTTTATTGCAACCCCGTAACATCCTATCTTTAGACCTCAATGCCACTAGATCAGGTTGAGATGCACAACCCTCCCTAGAGGAAGACGAGAGGTTCCGCCTAGATGTACTACCCTTGTATGCTACTCCAAGCCAACAGATTTTTCCTACTCACTACCTCCTCCATGAAGAGCTACGTATAGAGTGCTTGTCCAAGATAAGCCACGGTCTAAAAGAATCATGCGTGTGTTGTTAAATATTCTACATAGACTAATCAAGATGACATGTGAACATAGTCTTATGGACTCAAAGAATTAAGTCACTAGGACCTGAAAAGTCTTAACTCCAGTTCTTATAAGGTTCCTATAAAATTAAGTGGATTAAGGCCAAACTAAGCTCCATTCTTCAATTTTATTGCAGACTTTGTTTAAATGTCAATACTATCATGAAGAATGCACATGCAAATGTAAGAAATATGTACAATGCAAAAAGAAAGCATTTTTTTGAAACAATTTTCTAATTTTTGAACTTTTTACGGGTTTTTAGAAAAGAAAGGAAAAATGATGCACATGTGAAAAGAGTTTTTTTGCAACTTTTTATAAATTTCTGTTTTTGTAGTTTTTTTTTCAAAAAGGAAAAGGGTTAGTAAAATATATACAAGTATATATATGGATTTTTTGTTTTTGTTTTTGTTTGTTTCTTTGTTTTTTGTTTTCTTCTTCTATTTTTTTTGGTTTTTTTTGTGTTTTTTTTTGTTTTTGTGTGTTGTTTTTTGTTTTTGTTTTTTTAAGTTGATCAAAGTCTATATACACACGTGGATTTTATGAATTTATATACATATCCCCAAAAATAATTATACTTAAAATTACGAGTTATGTTTAAAGTATATATACAATATATACGACACCCCCTTATACTTAGTTCGAACTATGTCCTTATAGTGATCACAGAGAGGTAAAGGAAGACATAACTCGTGTTAAGTATAAAAAAGTGAAAAGACTCCTATGCTACAACAACTCAAAGAGAAAATGAAAAGAATAGAAGTCGGTGATCCCCCCTACACTTAGGATCAAGTAATACTAAGTATAGAAGACTGTACAAAAGGGGAAAATCGATGCAGAGAATGTATGGACTCAACAGAAAACACAAAAAAGACGATATAAACAACATCACCCCCATACTTAGGGTAGAGTATCCCTAAGTATAGGCAATAATAGGAGTGATGAACAAGATGAATATGAACAGCACAAATCATTCACCCCCCATACTTGGAATAAAGCACATCCTTAGTATAGCATGTATACATACAGAAAAGGGATGAATGATAAAACGAGAGAAGAAAGAATGAAACGAATGGATATACAAAAGGAATGGATGTACAAAGGTCAAGAAGGTTGAAAGCGAACCTTCTTGTGGGACCGTTGAGGTACGGATCTGACAAGGTGTAGGTCGATATTGGGGTCATCATTAGACGTAAATTGATAAGGATCAAGCAAGAATGTATCCTCAGCAATCTCAGAGTGTGCAGGCACGAATTAGTCAATGGAAATAGTGTGGTCATGTCCTGCCTGGGAAGTCTCGTAAATATCAAAGTAAAAATGCTCGAAATCATTACCAGAAAAAGTAGGATCAATTTCAACCTGGCGAGCCTCTACTAGATCATCATCTTCATCAAAAGTCTCATATTCCTTTATAAAAGAAATCAAATTAAATTTGGCCTTATCAGTCTCATCTAAATCAAGGTGAATAGGAACAGACTCATCACTGTCCAGTCTCAGAGACTGCTTCCACTCTAGGGTGTCTCTTGTGTAAATCCCACAGATGTCATCAATGCATCTCCACATACCAGAAGGGGAAACTCCAAAGTTTGTGCTTTCTGAGTCTTTCTCCTTGAAGAGGAATTCTTGTGTCTCAATATCATCCAACATGCAACAAGAATCTTTGATATTATCATCAAGGTCAAGGTCCTTGGGGTTGGCTAACATGGGCACACTCTCATGGGATGCCAGTCTCTGGTCAGTAATGGGTGTAGTGATCAATATATTGCTCTCTACATCAGAATAAAAGCGAATCTCTCCTTATCCATAATTAATAACGGCTCTCGTAGAGGTGAGGAAAGGCCATCCCAGGATGATTGGAGGATGCTCCACAGGGGTGGAAGTCTCCACAGGCAATACGACAAAATCAGAAGTGAAGTTCACTCCCTGAATAAGAACGACACTAAAACACCCTTGAGCCTCCTGATAGATCCATCAGCAAATTGAACTATCATCCTAGTTTTCTTGAGAGGCCCAAGATGAAGTGATTGTACCATAGAGAATGGTATTATATTGATTGAAGCACCGCCGTCAAGGAGAGTGTTATCACAAGAATAGTCAGATATGGAGCAACTCACAAGAGGTGAGGTAGTGTTCCCTTTCTAAAAATGTAGATAGTGGGAGATGGCGTAGGCAGTGACTATGGTAAAGATGTGACGCTCAGATCTACTCCTCCTACTTTCTCTTCTTGTGTTGAGGAGAAGATAAATGTGTCATGGCCTGATGAAGTGGGACTTTAACGATCTCATGAATGGTGGCAATCACTTAAGGTTCAGTTAATATTTTTTTGGAATTTTTGGACCTCTTCCATACAAGGGAGGAGATCAGAATCTACATATACACGAGGATTGGCACGAGCAGTCTGTATAGTGGCATCCTTGGGGTTAGAGGTGGGACATGTGGTGAATGACTGCGTGGGAAAATGGTTTGGCTTGGATGCCCTCTCCTTACAAAATGAACAATGTGTCTCCTGAAAACTTTTTGGATTTTTAAAATTTTCTCATTCTTTTATTTTGGACGATTGCAAGCTCTCATTATTATCCTCAAGTAAATCCATATCATTAAATAGTGGAGCAACGTTATGGCTCTTAAATAGATTACTAATCCTCGAATTCATATGCTCCATCATCTGGTTCATGGTCTCAAGTGTGGACATCATGAAAGGTGACTACAAAACTCCAGGATCGGGTGAGTGGAATGAGGGTGGGTGAGAATCAGAGTTCGACTCCTCAAATAATGGGTTAGGCGGATAAACACAAAAATAAGGAGGAAAGTCCTTCTGGAAAAAGGAAGGTGGATCGACTGGAGGGTACGAGGGATATACGAAGATCAGATTAAAATAACTCCAATCGACCATCTCTGAAACAAAGAAAATGATCGGGAAAGCACGATGGTCAAGTCAAAAGATGTGAAGAAAAAGGCGCAAATGCACAGAAGGATCTAGTATGCACACAAGCAATCAAACACAAAACAGACCCCTAGTTCACCAACTCAACGCAATATGAAGACTGTGAAGGTTCGGTCAATTATCTTGTCAATTTTTAGAGTTTAATGAGAATACAATCTATCAGAGCGGTTACATCGAGCTATTAGGAGCCCAATGCTCCTAGGAGACTGTCCCAATATCACAATTAGTTTTTCCCATCCAGTATGGGTGTGGACCGTTTACCAACTACCCGATCTGCCTACTCTACTAAGAAAATCCCAGACTGATTACCAGCTACCCGGTGAAGTCCTCACTGGAGAACAACTAATCACAAGACAGTAGTCTGAAGAGAGTTCAGGCATGGTTCTAACCTAGTATATGGGTCGCTCTCTCGCTGTAGATAAATCAAAAAAGATGGGTGTTACTCTCCCCAAAACAATGAATTTTCCTTACATTTATTTTAAGGTCGAGTGATATTAGCAGTCCCAATTTTTGGCAGTTTTCACTTGGTTTGAATATTCTCAACAATCGCCTACCGAATGTGCAATTTCCTTTTTAACTTATGTGGGTGAAAACAAGGAAGGAGATCAGAAATGCCAATGCACGATTAAACACAATGATGCATGCAGGGGTTAGATATGTGTACCTTGTCACCAGCACTATACATGTAGGGTGATCTATGCAGAATTAAAATACAGAAAAATAAACTAACTATATGCAAATGCAAGTAAACCTTCCTAATCAATAGCTTCTATTAACGGGCAAGAACCAATTAAATTTGACTAAGTCCAATTATGATGTATTATATAGGTACATAAATTCTTGTTTAGGGTGTTTGGACCTAATTAATTACCTAGCTCAAGAAATTAATTAAAGCAATCAATAAGTAGCTCATGAAATCCACGGGAAACAAAGAAAAATAAGGCGATCAAAATAAACCGGTGAGGTCCCCCAAGTGCACCGGCACTTGGCGAAATAGACCCCACAACAAATGAATGTCCTTTTTACAAGAATTCAAATGCTCGAAATAAATAAAACAAGTCTAAAATTTTTTTGCTTGGTCTCCTTCGATTCTTCTCCTCCTCTCATGCTATCCTGCGGCTCGGTGAAGAATCAAGCCGCCTCTACTTCGCTTAGGCGCTTTGGCTCTCCCAAGATCGCCTCCTTCACTCTGCGGGCCCTCGCAAGAAAAAGAAGAGAGACAATGTGTAAGAAACATAATTTATATAAATATGAGAGAAAAAAATGAAATAAAACAATGAATATGAACAACGGAGTGAATGTGGAAAAATATAAACAAATACATACAACCAAGAATAGCATGTCAAAAGAGAAACCTAACTATCCTAGACGTGCCTTCCCGTTAACAACGCCATTTGTTGAGACGATAATCTCAAGGATTGGTTATTAATGGTATAAAGTTGTCATTGCGATCCCCAAAATTCCTAGCTCAAACAAACATTTTTTTCTTCTAAAGCTACAAAATTAGTTGCATGAATAATGTAAAGCGAGAGAAATTTTTGCTACTTATTGACCTGCATAGAAACAGGATCGAACTCAGACAGGCTACAATTCCTGAGGGTTATTCAAATAATCGAAAATCAATGAAAAGAAACAAGGAATCTCAAATGAAAACTACCTTGGTTTTTGTAAATTTTTTACCTCTTTATTTTTTATTTTATGATTTTCAAATTTTTAGTGATTTTAATTTTACAATTCTTTATATTTTCAAAAATATGATTCTCAAAACAAATTCATGCTCAAAAGAAAGGTAAAATATTTTTTTATTTTTTCAAATATAACAGTAATGCTAAAGAATATCCAAAGAAAATATTTTTGTGTTTTTATGAATTTTACTTTTTTTGTAATTTTTTAGAGATTTTTAGATTTTTTAGGATTTTTGAAATGAATAAAAATATGGGAAAATGTGAACAACGAGCAAGCATGATTATTTTTCAATTTAAAAATACCAAATGAATTCAGAAATTGCTGCAACTACTTTTTTTGAAAACTAGAATGCATTATCTACAACCCAGATTTGAAATCAATTTTTTTATTTGACTAGATTTTTTATTAGTTTAGAATATTTAGTATTTTGCAAATTTTTTGGGTTTTATAAACAATTAATGCACAAAATTTGGAAAGAAATTTAAAAACACCAAAAGAGAATTACTATATTTTTTCAGAATTTACACAATTTTCGAATTTTTTATGATTTCTCAAATTTCAGACAGAGAAAATGACTATGTTTTTTATTTTTTAATAATATCAAATGATGATAAAATGCAATGAAAAATTTATGTTAGAAAGATACACACATCAAGAATATATACAATGTTTTGTAGAATTTTTAGAATAATTAAAACATTTATTTTAATGAAAAGAGCATGCAAATTTAAAGTCTGGAAACATAGGGACTGAAATGCAATTATTAAATGTTTGTTCAAAAAACCATAACAGAAATAAAGTTATAGGAGAAAAGTGGTAATTTACCCACGAAATGTGTGTGACACAAGTGATAGGGCTCTAGTAGGGACCTTTTTATAAATATGAAAACTTTCGGGGGGTTGATTGTAATTTTTCCAATATATTTTTATTCTTGGAGTCTTCTTTTCCTATTCATACGTTTCTTCTCTTCGAAGCCCAAGGGGCACCGCCCCTAATTCTCTCCTACGGCTGGCGGTCTTCAAGTGGATGGTCAGCGACTCCTTCGCCTTCGGTGGAGAGGGTTGGAGGGTGGTGCTTGCGAACTAAGCTCGTTGGTGGCGGTGCTCACGGGTAGAAGCACAGATGGTAGTCGGAGCGGGACGAAGGTCTTGTGGATGCATAGTCAGAGTGACGGCAGAGTGGACTCCTCGCGCGAGGGAGTTGGGGTGATAGATGTCGGCGGTCTACAAGCAAATGGTCAGTGGCTTCTTCACTGTCGGTGGAGAGGTCGATGGGCGGCAGATGCCCCAGGGGCTCGAGCGGCGGCAAGAGTGGGCTGGCGTGCCTGGACGCAGGTGGCTGCGGCGGAGCGATAAAGAAAGGTGAACCGCATAGGGGCACGACGCTCAGCAGAGGAGGACAAAGGCCGGAGATGCGGTGAGATGACATACGCCTCGCAGTGGTGGCTGGCGGTCGGTAGTGGCTCCAAAGCGATGGAGGCTGCAATAGGCATATGTTTTTTTGTAAAGCAGAAATAAAAGGGAAAAAACTTTTATTTTTTTTTATTTTTTTTGAAATAGAAGCTGTAGGAACCTTTATATTTATTTATATTTATTTTTTATTTTTTTAATCTTTTTTCTTTATTCTTGCAAAACAATTCTTATGGAAAAATTATATGATTTTGTTTATTTTGTTTATTTTTATATTTTTTGAAATAGAAGAGGACTCAAACACAAAGCATCATCTCTGCTTATTTAAATAAACAATAAAAAAAGATGTGAATTGAGATCCGGTGAAATGGAAGAACTGAATCCGAGTCCCCGAGCACGGTACGTGGTCGGAGTTGAAAGATCGTGGAGGATAGAACACGAACATGGAGATATCGAGAAAATGAGATGAAAAAACGAAATTGAATTTGGATCAAATCATGATGATGGATTCTAAGTTCTAGAAAAAATGACAACGAAATAAAAATGCAAGAAATAAAGCTACAATTAACCTATGTTAAAAATAAGAGATAGTAGATATCACCTTAGGAGCAGAAAAGACCATGATCACGTTGACGAAGACCGACTCGATGTCACCGGACGACTCGGAGTCTAGGCACCCTTTTGCAACAAGATAACTCTTGGAGAATAAGCTCCTCTCACCAAAGATTGATCACGAGAAAATGAGGGAGGAGGAGCCAATTAAATAGAGGATTAATTGAATTTGAATTCGAATTTGAAAATTGAATGGTGACAAAGAGATAAAGAAAGAAATTGAAATGAGATAGAGATAACATTAGTGTTAAAATTATTTATAAAAATTATTTTGTTTGTATTTTCGTAACTTTATGAAATTGAATAATAAATGTTAGTTTTTTTATTTTTTATAGTGGTTATTTATGAATATCAACTATATACATATATTATATATAATGTACATTATATACATAGTTAGATAAGGAAATTTGTTTTTTTTGTTTTATTTTTTATATTTTTATTTATTATTTTTTATTTTAAATAATTATCAAAATTATTTACAAATACATTATTTACAAATAAATGTTAAAATTACACAAACCACCTTAGAAAAATGACTTTCAAACTATAACTCCAAAAATTATGAAACCACATCCATTTTAAGATAATTTAATTTAGAATACAATGGAAGTGAGTTTAGTTCAATTTGATTTCATATGGAGCCAGAATTGGTCTTTCAATTATCGCTTAATGGCTTTTTTCAAGTGTGGTTGCTTTTATTCTATACATGATTTTATTTTGCAAACATTTTTATTATTTAGAAACATTTTTATTTACAACTTTTATTTTGAAAATTATTTTATTTGATGTCAATTTATGTACAAATAAAATAGTGTAAGCATACAAATATTTACAACACAGTTTTTTTTTGGATTTTCTGATTAAGGACCCTACCTCCCCCTACTTTATTCTTGGTCTATCAGGTCAAGTCTTGACCTTCTCTTGAGGTTCGGGTCAGCCTGTATCTATTACATATATAGAATCTTCTTTTCTTTTTTCTTTTCTTCTCTTTTTCTTTCTTTCTTTCTTTATTTATTTTAGATTAAAATAGTATTAGTATACAATATTTACACACATATGCAAGTTAGTAATAATATGGAGTTAGTATTATATACATGTGTTTGATAAGGGATTTTATGCTAAAAAATGAATAAAGATGATGAAATGCAGATTCATCAATACACCAATGAGCTGGTGTGCATATGAGGGCATATGAGCATATGATCTCTCAAAGGGATTATACAAGTTCGCTACTGGATCGGAAGACATGAGCTCACTCATGAGGTATTGGGATGCATCAAATTCCATGCATGGCCATCTTGCTTTGGAAACATGAAAAGAATTTGTAGGTATGATATATGCTTTTGGAAAACATATGATCGATACCAACTCTCAATGACCGAATGAGAATACTAATGATAAAATCCTGAAGAAGTTGATCTAAAAGTGATGTAAAACATTAGGATTATTCTAGGTATTCCAATATGTACGATGCACATGTATTAGGAATAATCGAGGGTGATGTGATCATAAACGATAGTATAACCACCATGCTTCCATTCTGAGGGAGTGATGAAGCGAGTTTCGATTTTAGTGACTCCTTTCAGTAGAGAAGTAATATAATCTTAGCCCAAATGTTCAATATTGATTTGAATATGATTTAGATACAATGAGAAGATTATATTTAAGATTTTGATTTAATCAAACATCTATGAGAGGTTCCCGAGATCTGGATTTGAGATATGATCTCAATATCCAAGTCACTATACGTGGAACGTACAATCGTTTTATTCTTATCTCAAATTACCTGTAGAGAAAGCACACTATTCTTGAAAGAGTTCAAGAATAATTCCATAATTGAATAATATATCTGAGCATTGAGATTGACAATTAAATGTGATTTAATTATCAAGAATATAAGAATATGATTTATATTATTTAGATACGTGAGAATGGAGATCCAAGATAATTAAATATGATTTGGTTGTCAAGGATATGAATAATGTGGATAACACTATCATATTAAACATATATATATTATAGATATGATTTATAATATATTAGAGAGAACTAATAGTAAATAGTATTTATGAATTAAATGTTAATGATACTTTGATATACATTGGATAATCAATTGAAAATACAGTTTGCATTTTATTTTTGATGTGTGAATATGATTCATGTATTTTCAATGGCACGATTGAAATATTCATAAAATAATTTAGAATTATTTTTGTGAATTAGTTTGCAACACAATATATTGCAAATAAATGAAGAATTATGTGAGATATAATATCTCTCATAATTGAATGAGGGAGTCCCCTTCCTAATATGGAGGGTGGACGTGCACTCTCAACTAATTCAAGGTGGTCGTCCCCTCCATATGTGAAAGGTGGCTAGCCTCCTTCCTTATCCTTCTTTGCATATTGATATAATTGAATTAATTATATTGATGATTATTAAATATATTTCATATAATTTAATTATTTTTGTTGCATTCTTATGGAACAAAATCATGACCATTGAATAAAAACACAAATCATTTTTAACCATGGATTTTGTGTTGCAAATGGATTGTGATCCATGTACTTCCAAAATATTATAAAAGAAGAGGTAACCCTAGCTCTTCTTTTTAAACACAACACAATTGTAATAGATCTCTCCCTCTTTCATACTCATCATACACCCTTCTTTCTCTCTCCCAAGAGTGGCCGTCTACCCCCTTGACTTAGAGAGAATTGTTGTCGTTGCTACGCTATCATGACGCTGCTTCAACTGCTCGTGGATCTCTATCCTCTTCGGTGCTCATTTCTCGTAAAGAATACGTTGAATTTCGTGAGACAAAATCATGAGATTCATTGCTTGGATCTTCATCTTGGATTGTGAGAAGCACGCATCTCATCAACGCACTCGGAAGTATCTCCTCTGTCGGGTTAGACTTGAGACATGCATTCTCTTCCTTTAGAGACAACGATCACAACCATGCTTCAAGAGGTATTCCTATCTCCTATTTGTGGTTATGATGAAATGATTCAAGAAGTTTTCTTGAATAATGTGGCTTCATCTTATTAATTTTGTTAAAGTTTGCTGCCTTGAGACACTACTATGACTAGTCGCTCTAGATCACATTGGATGCGATCTTTATGCTTTCGTGATGCGCTTTCGGCTTTACCCATAGAATTCAAGTATTTACGTGCTATTTATAGGCAAAGGTCAGAGTATTAATGTTTACAAGTTAGCTATATTTACATGCATTTAACTAGGATTTTAAAGGGAAGAAATAAAGGTGAATGAATGGATATTCATCACCCCCCTATACATAGCTTTTCTAGTCCCTAACAAATACTTATTGGGAGAATAAGTAATGCAAAATGAAAATAAATGAAAGAAAAATAAAGAAGGTAGAATAATTTTGATTTTCAAACTTATCCGTACAAAATCAAAGTTTGGAGCTTTGTTAAAACCTTTGGATTAATGATGTATTTAGAATCAAAAGTAGCTCATTTATCCCGTTCGATTCATAGCATGGTCAGAACCATCCTTTCAGACATATACTCTTGCAACCATGAGGTCACATATACCATGTGTGTGAATTGTGTTATCTCTTCAAAGACAACCCGCTGAACTATTAAGAAGTCCCCTCCTCTAGCAACTCATCCTCATGGAGACATATATTCCCTTCTATGGCCATGTCCTGCTTGTTTCACAATCGATAGAAGAAGAAGCTAGAAGAATGTGAAAAGAAGTGGGAATGAACTAACGTAGTCTCATACCCTTGTGAAGCTCGGTCAGTGTAACTTAGTCTTCACCAAGAAGCATGCTTTTTCTGGAGCTCATATTTTTGTTGAATTTTCAGTGTAGGCTTCTTTTTTATTTTTTTTGACATTGCATTGCTCTGCAATCTTGTTTGTGATCTAACGAATATAGAGTCTTTTGGTCCGCTAATGTTTTGGTGTCTTGAAAAAGTTGTGTTAGCAGGCCATTCCACGTCTGAAGCATTGTCTCAATCCAGCCTCCAATTGTTAGATGACCTTGAGATCAAAAGAAGTGGGTTGAAGTACGGTTTCGATAGTCCCCAAGAACGGTTCCTGAGCCACCCTTGACGAAGCAGCCTAGTATTGTACCAACTTAGACTCCAAGATTTTTTTCAACAATTCATTTGGATTGAGCTAAGTACTGAGTGCAAGGTTTCTAGTCAAGTCACTATCTCAAGACTCGTATGGATGACTTGAAGGGTTCTCGATAGACACATTGAATTAACTCATGAACTCAATCTCATAGAACCTAAAGAATTAAGTCATAATGACATGAAGCATTACAATTCCAGTCCTTAACAAGTTCCTCTGAAATTAGGTAAATTAAGATCTAGACAAAGCTCCAATCTTCGAATTTTATTTGTACTTGTTCAATATCAAAATCATTCTGAAAAATGCTTATGTAATGCAGATATATATTTTTATGGGGAATTTTCTAGCTTTTGGTCTTTTTATAGGAGTTTTCAAAGAGTTTTGCAATTTTTTTGTGGGATTTTTGACAACATTTTCAAAATTTTATGTATTTTGGTTTTTTTGCTAATTAAATAGAATTTTTTGAAAAAGAAAAAGAAACATGGTTAGTGTGTTAGTGCAGATTTTATGAGTGTGTTCACTACAGTTAAATTGTTATATATACCCTTACATATAAAAGCCATATATATTAATGTATGAAAGTGCGAGTTATGACTAAAGTGAGATATGCCCTCATAGTGATCATGGAGACAAACAAATGCATAACCCGTGCTTAGTATAAGAAAGTCTAATACTCGATAAACAAATAGGAAGTCCGTTGTATCCCCTATACATAGGATCAACTAATCCTAAGTATAGCATATTGTACACAAAGCGTAATGATTAAGGATTAGAATGTACAATATCATCATCTCGGCCTATCTCCCAGTATACTAAGGGTATAATATCCCTAAGTATAGATAGAACATCAACAAATTGGAAGACAGACAAGGGATCAAAGAATGAGCACTTGAGTCGGTCACCTCCCATACCTAGGATGAAGCATATCTGAAGTATAGCAGTGATGAAAGGTATGACTGAATAATCAAAGAACAAAGAAAAAGAAATGAAAAAGATTAAAAAAAAGAAGAAAAGAAGAAAATGAAAATGTTTTTTTTTTCATTTTTCATTTGTCTGCTCTGTTTGCATTTGGATGCTCTTCGTGGTAGATAACTTGAACTGAATCAATAGCGGACAGAAAAGTGTCATGCTTATGGTAAGGTTTAAGCAATTGTCTATTGACTATAAAAGGTTGCATGTCAGCTAACAATCTTAATATCACAATGCTACCACTGTCAAGCACATTTTTCACAAAGAGGTCCCGACCATTTTCTCTTCAGCTTGCTAGGAAATAGTTTCAACTTTGCATCAAACAACCACACCTTATAGTTCGGTTCAAACATCTTTCTTCTGATATGCGTGTCATGCCAACACTTGAGATTTTCCTTGTACATAAGGTTTTTCTCTTATACAGAGTCTTGGAATTCCATTAAACGATCCAGCTATGTTGAACTTTAGATTCCTAACAGCCTTTTCTCTATCCAAATTGCATACACTGATTGCCCCACAAGGATTTATAAATCAATTGTAGGGGTGGATGACAAGGTTTGTCGTAGACAAGGCAATAGGGAGACATGCCAAGAGGAGACTTGTATACTGTTCGATAAGCACAACGAACTGAGTTGAGAAATTGTGACCAGTTCTTGACATAGAGACGTACAAGTTTCGACAGAATTTTTTTGATCACCCTACTTGAACACTCTACCAAACCATTGGTCTATGGGTGACATGGAGATGTGATACAGTGTTCGATACTGTACTCCTTAGTCTTCTTCTTAATCTCTTTGTTTATGAAATGCTTCCCCCATCTGATATCAATATCTCCATAACCCCGAACCACACAATGATGTTTTCCTTGAGGAAATGACATACGATGGGACTATCGACGGCTCTAGTAGAGATAGCTTCCACCCATCGACTAAATAATCAACAACCAAAAAGATGTACTCATAAACCTAACTGTTTGAAGATGGGCCCATGAAGTCGATTCCCCATGCGTCAAAGACATCTAAAACCTGAATATATTTGAGTGGAATGGTGTCTCGAGAAATGATTGTGCCTCCCATCTTCTGACAGTCAGAAAATCCTTCCCCAAATTCAGTAGCATATTTTAAAAGAGGTGGCCACCAGAGGACGCTTTGAAGAACTCTGGATGTTGTTCTGTTTCCAGAAAGGTGTCCACCGGATTCTAACTTGTGACAGTGGTTAAGGACATTCATGTGCTCCTCCTCAGGAATACATCTTAGCCAGATGTTTTCTGCACCTTCGCGAAATAGAAATGGGTCCTCCCACTGGTAAAAATATATATCAGACATGAATTTGTCCACTTTCAGCTTTAGCCAATCTCGAGGATCTTCCTTTGAGATAAGGTAGTTGATGATATTGGTGTCCTAGGGGAGAGAGGTGACTGAAAAAATGTCTTCATCTGGGAAGGTTTCTGTTATAGGAATCAAATCCTGCTCAGGAGTCTCAATCTCTGTTAATCTAGAAAGATAGTTTGCCACCACAATTTTTACTCCAGGGTTGTCTCGAATCTCAAGGTCAAACTCCTGGAGTAGAAGGATCCAACGAAGTAGGCATGACCTTGAATCCTTCTTGCTTTGTAAATATCAAATGGCAGAATGATCAATGTACATGATTACTTTGGAACCGCGATGATGCGACCTGAATTTTTCCAAAGTGAAGACTACGACTAGCAACTCTTTTTCTGTCACTGTGTAATTCTCATGGTCTTCATCCAAAGTTCTTCTAGTGTATTGATGCATCCATCTTGTTGTTGTTCTAACATAGTCCCAATGACATAATCAGAAGCATATGTCATGATCTCAAATAAAATAGACCAATTTGGTGACTACAGGACATGAGTCTGAGTGATTATCTCCTTTATGTGATGAAAGGATTGGAACATCCAATCATATATAATAAATTGGGTGTCCTTTCCTAAGAGTTCTGATAATGATTGGGCAATCTTGTTGAAATCTTTGATGAACCGTCGATAAAAACAGACATGCCCAAGGAATGACATGACTTGTCCAAGATTGGTAGGTGGCTCAAGTTTAAAGATAACTTCCACCTTGGCCAAGTCGACCTCCATGCCTCACGTGGAGACAACATGACCCAACACAATTCCTTCAATCATCATAAAGTGACTCTTCTCCCATGAGAGCATCAGATTGACTTCACAGCATCGTTGAAGTACTTGGTCTAAATAGTTCGGAAATTGATCAAAATTATCTCTGTAGATTGAGAAGTTCTCCATGAAGACCTCATGGAAACTGCCCACCATGTCTGTAAAGACGGCCAGCATACATGTGGCAACTCCTGGAGCCGCCACGTGTCAGCCTATTTTAAGATTTTTATTATTCATTTTTTATAAAAATAAAATAAAATTAAAACCCTCGCACATACGAGGCACGTGCCTCCTGCGCACGTGCACCGCCTGCCCCTCTCCCCTTCTCCTGCTGCCACGCGTCGCCATCCTGGGTCGTCCGATCTCGACCGATCGGACGACCCGTCATCATCTTCTCCAAATCACCCCCCTTTCCCAAAATAGCGCCGCTGCCCTCTGCCCCGAGTTCTCTATCGCGGTCTTCACCACTCCGAGCACAAATCTCGCATCCCTCGTATCTCGCTCTCCCGATCTTCGAGATGTCCTCTTCACCATCTTCGATCCCCGATCCTCCATTAAATCTCGTCTCCTCCGCCAACCTCACGTGACAAGCCTCCTCCCAATCTCCCCCTTCTATAGCCAATGTCTCCTCGACCTTATTTATACGCCGTCGAGCCCCCAATCAATTTATCTGCCGATTGCACCAAGAGCCGACTTCACGGCAGTGACAGCACCGTGTGGCCCTCTCCGGCAAGATTCATGCCGTCATGGCTCGTCGCAGCACAGCTCCGCAACTGCTGCTCGGCTCCGACCTCCTGCGTCATCGATAGAGCCAACACATATATCTCGTTCACCGCCATCTCAGCAACTCCAGCATCTTCAACCTTTGACTCCGACTGCTGCTTCGAAACCCCCTGATATCTCCTACTTCAACGTCAATGTTCTTCATCTGCAGCGTAATGACTCTACCCCGTCATCGACTTCCTCAGTCATCGGTCAACGTCATAAACTGCTAGGGCCTCCAGGAGCTTCCAATCGCCCTGCCAAAGCTTCTCAAAGCATCCAGCTTCATCTTCGATGCTCCCAGTCACCCATCGGACAACCGCACGGAGCCACCACTCAAAGAGCCACCGCCGTGTTTGCATCCTAGAAGCCCCTACGACCCCCTCCTCTGCCTCTCTACTTCACGATCGGCCAGGCACAGAGCCCGAGGCCCCCGCCACGTGCCACGCGCGGGGGCGGGGGAACGACGTCAGCGGATGCCAGCAGCCTCAGGGGTCACGTGTGGTGCACGTGACCTACTGGGAAATGTACAAGGAGCCCCCCGGAAGTCACCATATTTGCGCATTAGTCCCCCAATCGAAGGGCACATGCGTGGCACATGCCCCTTGGAGACTTTGCAGAAAACTCTCCCTATTTTTCGGTATTTATATTTCTATCCTTTTCTACAGTTATTTATTTATTCAAACAATGCAATAACACCCTTGCATTCTCTTTTAATTCTAGACTACTACATTACACTATTTATTCATCCAAAAATAGCATTATTTTCCTCATTTAATTCTCTACAATATGACATATTGTGGACATTTTTATGATCAATGGTTAATTAGTAATTAATTATTTGGTGGAAAATTGCAGACTTTGCCCATTTCATGCTCTAAATTTTATAGTTAGTAACCATTGCTCTAAAAATTCCCGAAAAATCATGGATTATAGAATTAATTGTGATTAATGTTGTGCCCATAAAGAATTGCATTTGTATGCATAGTTCGCCTTGTAAAAATTATTTTTCATATTTCAATGTTTGATTTTTAATAGGTATTAAATCTCACATTTTCGAGGTTCAGGATTTTTTTGAGATCAATTACATGGTGATAGATCTTAGATAATTTTATTCCTTGAAATTAATAAGGTTTAATATTTATTATAATTAAATATTGAAATTCACTTTGTTTGCATTTAAAAATTCATAAAAAAAATCCGTCTTACATCCAAAAATTCGAAGAAAATACAGTGCATTCATTTTATTATAATTATCATCTTGACCAAGTTTCATATTTTCCGGACATCGTTTGATTGAAATTTACATTATAGTACCGAAAATAAGCTAAAATTGCCTATTGCATCCTTAATTACATAGAAAATCACAAAAAAGACCGCCTTGAAAATCGCATACGAATTTTGATAGACATAATTCTAAGTTATTCCTTTGCCTCCTTGTGTTCGACCTTGGGACTTGCCCAAGTAAAATAAACATAAAATCACACGATTAAATTTTGACTAAATAATTGTGGCTATTTTCTTGACCGATTCCGATTGCCGCCTACAACGAAATGACAAATATATTTTTAAAGCACAATAATACACAACACACTACAATTCACACTTTTTAACATAGGCAATCTCGGACTCATCAGATGGCGCCATTGCCGAGGTGGCAAACGATTTAGTTTTTGTCTTAAAAATTTTTGTGCGGTTTTCCGCATTCGGGTTGTCTGACCCCCGAATTTTTCATTGTAAAATCCATTTTTCTGCATTTATTTTTAGCATTTATTTTTCTTATTTTATTTTTGATTTATTTTTGAGTCACTCTCTTACATCATCTCTCTTAATTTTCTTGCGAGGTACCCGACGTATGTGGAGCGGTTTTTCAAGAGCCGATGCATCTTCACCGACTTCCAAAAAAGCCGCAATTAATTTAAGATCGAGTCAAGTCGTGAGAGAGCGTAGAGTATTGGATTTTAATTTTCTGCAATTTTTAATTTCTATAATTAATTGTTCATTTACAACGGTGTCCATTTGGACTCTTACGTGTGTAAAAATACCTTAAACTTTTCTGTGGTGCGTCGTGGCCTGTTTCACTCTCTGGTGAGGGTGGGGCCCGACTTGAGTGGCGCTTTGGATAGACCTGCACATACGGCTCTTAGAGCATTTTATATTCTTGATTGTGATCGTAGGATCTAAGGCCACACTGTACTTTAATTGAGACGCACATTAGATAGTTCAATTTAGTCAAATTTAACTCAATTCTTCCTCGCTAATAGAACTTTCTGCCAGGTACGGTTCTTCATTGGCTTGCATTCATTTAGAATAATTTTTCAATTATTGTATTGCATCCCACATGAAGATTGTGAGGATTCACTGTAAGTCTTCTAACTGAGCATACATCTTATTTTTTCATGTGCATCAGCTTTTCTCGAATTTCTCCCTCTTGTTTTGTCACATAATTTTAAATGGAAGTTAGAACTGGATGGTAGACGTGCATTTGTGCTCATTTAATTCTTCAGTGATCACCTAATTAAAATTGGGACTGCTAAATATAGCCGACTTTAATAACCCATAAAATCAAGAATTTTTGCGGGAGAACAACCCTGTCCTTGGATGCTTTTATTTTTCTGAGTGAGCAAGAGACGACACTTAAGGCTAGAGCCCAAACCCAGATTTTCATATTGACTACTGACTATACCAAAAATGATTAGCTACTTCTCAGTGAGGATCTATGGGTAGCCAGTAAACGGTCTAGATTTCCTTAGCAGAGTGGGTGGTTTAGAGGACACTGCATAAGTCTCCATCCTCAAGTAACGGGTAGTCATTCTATGGTTCGTACTTACTCCCATACTGGCTGAAAATAGGTGCAACTAGTCTTAAGAATTCGGGCCAGTCATTAGAAAATTTCCAGCACTTAACAGCTCGCTAAATTCTTTCCAAGATTGTCTTATCACCAACTAAAATTGAAAAGATAATAGCCGAACTCTTACGGCTTCATTGTGTGAGTTGGTGAACTTGGGGTTTGATTTGTGTTTGATTTTGCGTGCGTAAACCAATTTCGAAAATAAAAAAGCCGCACACTTGTGCCATCACTCTCCTTTCTTGATTTGTCAACCAATAAATCATGGAATTTTTGTCCAAGAACTCTCCACATCCATATCATGAAAATCAATTCATCTCGAACAGACCCAAGCCGTCAGTCCTTTCAGCTCTTTCAAAAATGGCAGAACATTTATCCAAGAATCCATCAGAGCTATACTATGAAAATGAATTCATATCGGTTAGACCCAAAACTTCAAATTTTCCTCCAACTACACTCCATCCAACTTCCACAAGAGACTCTCAACCACCAACACTCTCTACAAATCCGATCTGCTTCATAAATGACAACCCTTTGTATTCAGATCATACAAACCAACAACTGACTGAGGTCTCCACTTCTTCATATGTCAATCCTCTCTACTCCGATCATACAATTCATCCTTCATATTCGGTAAATGTCAATCCATCATTCATGGAAGATTATAACCACATGATCGAATTTAACACTTCTTCCCATCTTCCTTCTTCCTCACCCTTGAACACAAATGATCAATCGTCATCTTGGATTGACTATGACAACCCCAACTTCAGACATGAGACTCATACATAGGACTGGACTAACAACATAGAAACACATAACCCCTGTATGTTGACTCCACAATATCAAGATCTGACCAATCATAATCAAAGGATTGAACTCTACTCAGACCAACTCCACAGGCCTGGATCACATGAGCAGCCTCCTTCCATAATTTTTGAGGAGAAATTTTCAGAAAATAACGATCATATATTGGATATTTCAAGAGTCTCTTTTCCTAGCACATACTGGAAAATGGAAGAGGAAATTATTGAATCTTGAATACAAAAACACCCCGATTACTCCCATGATTGGTCATGAAAAGATTTTGGAGGATGATTTTTTCGAGGATACATAAGAAATTTGATTTAATAGAGGATAGATTCAGAAAGTTTGCTGATCGATTAATTTCAATCTCTGGTAGCTTCGAACATAAAAATGAATGAGGAAAAGATTGGATCTAATGTTGAAAATTTTGAGGATATTCAGGAACCAAGGGACGACTCTGACAGCGATACTTCTGCATATTATTCCACTAGAAATGACTATGCCTCTAACTCATACTCTGAACAGCAAAGCCCCTTCTCATCTACGGAAGACACCACATCACCACACCACACAAAAAATACCAAAAAATTGGAATATTCAAAAACACCAAAAAAATTGAAAATCAAAAAATTACATAAAAATTGAGACTAAAGAAGATCTGAAGAATTTGGATCCTGCTTTAAGGGAAGCACTGGAAAAAAGATTGATGTTTGAACTTCCCTTTATACAGGCCATTGAACACTTCCCCAACCTTAAAAAATTTGTAATGGACAAATTAATGATCAAATAGTCAGGCAGGATTAGAACAAAGACTGAAAGACATATCTTGTCAATGGCCTCCTCCTTGGTGTTGAGGAGAAAATCCAAGAGCCGCATAGTGAAGCGATTTCCCAGATTTGACTGTATAATCAAGGACACAATTTTTACCCATGATCGGATTGATGACGATTCACCGATTAATATCCTCCCAACCTTTGTATTTCACGAACTCAAACTCGGACCGATTAGGAAGATACGAGAGATTATTCAATTGGCTGACCGATCAATAAAGCAGCTAAGATGAATGATTTCTGTCATCATGACATTCCAAGGTGCTCCGCTTAAAGTAGATTTCACGATCATTGATATTGAGCATCAAGGAGAATTCACCCAATCTCCAATTATTCTTGGAAAGCCATTCATTGCATTGGCTAAGGAAATTATTGATTATGAGACTCAGGAAATCAATTTTACAGCATTGGAAGCACTTACGACTCAACAAGTCTTTGAGGAACCACGATAATCTGAGGCAAGCCACAAAGTCCTCGACAACCATAACTATGAAGCGGTAGAAGATCCCTACCCTGATGCTACATCTGAGATAGCGGTTGTTGATGAGACTATTGGTTTAGAGACTCTCCCCCTGCTCCATTCCCAGTTGCGCTCACCATGGAGAATCAAGTATATGAATCATATGATCCAGAGACTTATACTTGGTCGCACCCTGGGTCAACCTATTATGACTACCTTGATCACATCAACTCGACACAGGAATGCTCCAACATCAAACTAATTAAGAATGAACATGCAGAGACTCTTCCCAGTATTTCAATTCCCGCATATCTCAAAATAGACGAATGTTTCTTCTATGATCCTGAGACATATGCATGGTCGCACCCTAGGGCATCCTACTCTGAATATCTTGACCAAATCATCCCAAATCGAGAGTGCACCGACATTCAGAAGACTAAGAACAAACACGCAGGACGAACACCAACCAAGGAGATGAATTCCAATGGTTATTCATCTGGATACTCAAGTGGACTGACATCTTCACGAAACAAGAAAAAGAAAGTCACCTTTGACCTTTCGGAAGAATAATTATATGATGATCCCTCCTCAGGTCCGAAAAAGGTAATCTACATGAATGAAGTCTGTTCGGCAGCTCTAAAACCATATCTTCGCAAGGATCCAAAATTTGACTCCCGTTGGATGACTCCCGTTCATCACTATTATTCATCAAAAGCAGATGCTCCTGCTCTCATAAAATACACTGGAATTATTTCTTACGAGCAGACTGAGACTGGTGCTTCAGAGTATTCATCTGAGAACAAACTGCTTGATCCGAAGAAGGAACGAGTTCTGAGAAAATAACTGAAGAAACAAAAAGATCAGAATATTTGGAGTATGTCCACTTCAAATACTATTCCTCTGAGGATAACTCTGATGATGGATACCTTTCATTTGACTCAAATGCTTCATCTACTATCCATCATAATTTTTCTGAGGATAACTCTGATAATAGTTGGGAATCATATGCTTCATCTCCTTCCTGTCATTACGATCTCCCACCACATGCTCACAAAAAGATCGGCCGAAAATCGCCTTAAATATCAGCTACCCATTGCCCAAGCTATGTCTTCTTTACACTTCTTGTGCTTTGAGGACACAACATTCGCTAAGTATAGGGGGGTCTATATATATACTTTATATATATTTTACCCATATCTCGTACTTTCGCGTAAGTCTATATGTATTTACGGGGTGGGTGATTAACTTGAAAAAAAAACAAAAAAACAAAAAAATAAGCAACCAAAAAAAGGGAAAAAAGAAATAGGGATTATATCATTCAGGAATAGGGATGTATCTCTGACCTATGCAAGAAAATCATAGTCTTTAGCCTACTTGAACATCTACTCTCTCTCATCAAACACATATTCTGCATGTTTGGGCATTTGGATCATTTTAATGGGTAACTTGTCACTACTTGAGTGAAAGGTGATCTTTTTGGTACCGTAGCCGAATACTACTTCGGCTATTCAAAGGAATGGTCATCCCAATATGTTAGGGGTATGCAGAAGGGGTGATGAGGTGTCCATATAAAATACAATGAAATCTGTAGGGAATTGCATCCCTTGGATTGTAACAACACATCCAAAATATCCCTCGATCGCTTCACTAAAGTATCTGCGAACTGTAGAATCATCCTTATGGCTTTGAGTGGTCCTAACCTAAATTCCTTGAGTAGGGATGTCTACATCAGATTAATTGATGATCGACTATCCATGAGTGTTATTTCAGACTCCTATTTAAACATCTCACATCTGACGAGTGAAGCTCCTGTGACCTTATTCTTTCCAGTGAGGTTGCTGATTGCATGAACTGTAGCCATGGTAAGGATGTGCTTTACTAGTTTCTTGTGTCTCGTCTTACTTGGTTGATACTTTGTGGTACATGCTTCTTTCAATCCTTTCTTTATTAATGACATGTTCTCCATGGCTTTCAGAAGTGGCATTTTGAGCATAATGTTTTTAATAAATCCACAATGCTCGGGTCAGACAAAAAAATTTTCATTTTTTATGGTTTTCAATTTTAATGCACCAAGAAATGGAACAGACACATCATCATCAAAAGCCTACATTTCATGTGAATAATTATTCTTATTTATAGATTGATGGTTGGGAAAAGTCAACCATCCAAAGCAAAAGGAACAACAAAAGAGAGAAATTCATTCGTATCAGCTTGTACGGGAGTGCCTGCTGGTGCTGTCTACTCCTTGGATGCATTGACATGGCCTTGGTTATTATTACTTAAGTTTTTATTATCCTTAGTTTTTTGGTTTTTCTATGGGGATGGTGGTGGTGCTGGTATCTTCTCCTCTTCCGATTCAAGAACAAGCATAAGATAAACTAAATGTGATGAAGATTCACCTATAGAAGTTTGACTTTTCCCCTTAGCTGAAGTAGATGATTGTAGTGTTCTGCCACTTCTGAGATAAACATCACTAGATAACATAAAAGAATCTGTACTTGACTCGAGAGTTGGTGAGGCACTATAGTCTACCTACTTATTTCTCCTGAAGTTGTTAAGGTTCGCCTCTACCTGTGCCAGATGACTATCTTAGCTGCAGTGAGGTTTTCAATCTTCTAGATAATCTCCTTCATGTTCCGAGTCAATTGAGCTGGGCAAATCCAGGGTAGGATTTACCAAAGAAGCCTTTGAAGATTAAATAATCGGGGGATGTTTATGTTGGTGGTACCGCGACTGCTGCTGGTATTGCTGAGACTATTGAGGAGGGAAGGACTGTTGGTTATAACGAGGAGGGAAAGAATAGTTCTATTATTGAGCAGCTAACTATTGTTGATGGTAAGATGGGTGGTATGCAAATTGTTGATATTGTTGTTGTCTCTAGTTGTTTCCATTGTGTGGAGGCTGATGGGACTGCTTGCACTGGAGACTCCACCCACCATGCTGCTGGTTGAACGGTTGGATGATAGTGTTTTGACACTGAGATTGTCCCTACAGGCAAGTCAATTGATGCTCATTGCCCCCAAACACCGTTAACCAATTGAATTTATGACAGAGGTGGAAAGAATGACTCAGCATAAGACTGTTGGGGTTCTGGACGATAAACTACCATCTGTGTCTACGGTGGCTGCTGTTCGGGTGCCTGCACATACTACACGTGCTGGACCTGAGGCTAATCGGAACTTGTATGAGGCAGGTATTACGTTGTACGCTCCTTTTTCTCAGTAGGAGTGTTAGGGGTGGTTGCACTAAAGGTGTTCAGCAACAGCTCCAACTACTTGGTGATCATGTCCAGCTTGATGGTGTTCACCAACAGCTCCAACTACTTGGTGATCATGTCCAGCTTGTCTATGCTCTTTATCCTTTGTTCGATCACATCTAGCTTCTCTAGGTCATGTGACTTCTTCTTAATGATGTCCATCGTGGATAAGTGACTACTAATGATGCTTAGATCTGAGTTCTTGCACGTATTTACTTCACGTGTGTTTGACAGGTTTATAGATTTGTGGTGGATCTGTGGTTGTATCTGAAAGTAACGAGATGAGGAGAGTGCAACCTCTCCTTTGTCCATCTCCTCGAAGATCTACCACACAACATCCTCATCTTTAAGAATTGTCAACCTCTGCTGGCAGCATCAACCAAAATGTTGGTTTTTCTTAGTGAGTCCCCTAAAGAGAATGCTGGACCAAACTGATCTTCAGGATATCGTGGTGGGGGCACTTCTAAATTAAATCAGTGGATCGCTCCCAGATCTCATGAATGGACTCTTGTGTTCCTTGGGAGATGTTGGCAATCTTGTACCGCATCAGATTAAGACAACCCAGTGGGTATTACTTGTGTAGAAAAGACAATTTCACTTCTTCCCACGTCATCACCACTTTGTCCAAATGGTTTATCCAATAGAGTTCCTTACCCTGAAGGCTAAAAGGGAAAGTGGTCATCTTGACTACACCCAACGAGATGTTGGGGTTGTGCGAGTGTTGTAGATGCATCCGAATTACTATAGATGGATATATGGTTCTTCATTGGAATTCCCTTGGATGGCGGGGAGAAGAGAGAGGAGTTGCGGTTTCAGCTCGAAGTGTCCGTGGATTGAAGGAATCTGGATCCACTTAGTGATTGGGTCGGCCCTAGGGTTGTAAGTTTGCTTGAGTGTTGGCTTGGTTCGATCTCTCCTTCCCTCTCCCTCACGTCTGCAAGGTCCATCTATAGAGTGATTATCACCATCTTCGCCATTTAAATCATCCTCTACCCCTCCTCGTGTCTCTCTTTCTTCTAACCATCTCCTCAAATCATTCAACATCTCTTGGAAGGCAACCGGGGCTAGAGTTTGATCAGTCAACTATTGCTGGATATCTTGGATAGAGGCTAAGATCTGACTATTCACTTCATTCTGATTAGTGCCCCGTTCGATACCTTGATCAGTATTCAGATGAACTGGTCCCTTTCCTCTACCTTGGGGAGTCATCTAAAATTCCAAATCATGCTCGGGCTCTTGATCGGGTAAAGCATCTGCATTAGGAAATAATACCTAATCAATTCTCAAAAAAGAAGGAGCACATTCGAGATGTGAGTCTATCTTAAACAAAGGATTTGTTGGCGAAAGGAAAGTAGTGGAAGGGGGAAGATGGGTCTTCTTGATCCCCAAAGTGGGTGAAGATGGTGGAGTCCAAGGAGAAGTCCACAAGTTCCTTACTTACTTCTTGGAGATCACCCTGCATTATTGAGGATGTCAGTATCCTAGATTCGATGTAGGTGTTCACAAAATACGAACAAGACCATCCAGGATATGACATCTTTGGATAAAAAAGGAGAAATAAATAAGAAGAAATGATCATAGAAAAAACAAGAGGGTGAGTGAAGAGGTAAAAAAGAAGGATCAAAGTGAGCAATGCAAACTAAAAGAAAAGGAAAATGATGCAAGTATACATGATTGATCTTTATCTCCTAACTAGATCCAAACAAACACCAAACAAAATTGGGTTCGCATACGAAATAAATTATTTGCAACATGGTACTCGGCTGCCATCAGGCGGGTTGACTGACTGAAGATGGGGTCATGCCATGTGGAGGCACAGGTGGATTGATAGCGGGTGGGCCTCGATAACATGTATTTAAAGCCTCTAGTTTATGTAATTAAAGGTTAGGCTGTGATTTTAAGATACCGAGTCCTCAAGGACTGCGTGATTCTTTGTTTGTCAAGATGAGGGTGGAACCATGGATAAAAAAAATGAAAATTATTGGGGTAGTATTGGAGGATTGGATGAGGTGACGTGAGGTGGCATAAGCTCACAAGATCAATGCAATCTCAAATCTTGGAGTGGTTAAAACTTTGAGGTTTGTGGAGGGGAAATGACTAATCCCTGATGTGGATTAGAATGGATAGGACCTAAAACATAAATAGAATAAAGGAATAATTGTATAATTTGATTTGTTGAATCTTTCAAATATCATGATTGGCATATGTTTCTTTTCTTCGTTATTAAGCACTGGCTCATCTCTTTCTTATATTTTCTGAAACCCTAATAGGCATCGAAGAGTAATCACAGGGATAGTAGTCATCTATCCAGCCACAGTAGCATTAATTTATAAGGTAGTTGGTAATCTTTTTATGCATTTCTTTTCCATCTGATGTACATGTAAATATGTATAGTGGGACAATGTACCATGTAAACTTTATTTTGTGAATGGAAAAGTGTTAAAGTATTTCTTTCTTAATATTTTTAATTACAACTTGTTTCTGAATGTTAGTTCTGATTGATGAATAAATTATTACTGAGTAATCAGATTCAGATATGGGAGCATCCGGCGATCCGGAATTGGAGTCGTGATAGTTTGGTATGAGAGCCTGGTTACTCCAGTAATTTATTCAGTAGTTGACAACTATGAGTAATATTCAGAAACTAAGGTTATAATAAGATCTTTAGATCTAATAATTGACCTCAGTACCATTCAAAAGTCATTGTCTCTTATGTACATCATGCAAAGACGTATAGGGCCTAACCTTTGGCCTTGATTTATCCAAAGATCATGGCAAACCAGGACATGTCTAGGCAATTAGTGACTATGATGGCAATACTCCAAGAGCTGGGGAAAATGCAGCATGCATTAGAGGAGAGACTCAATGCCACGATGAGAGATCCAAGTCATCTAGACCTGTGGATGCTAGAATTGAGGATTCTATTCACCCTTATGAGAAAGAGTCTATATACCATTACTCCACAGAATTTGTTTGTCCCTATTCCATTTATATGAATAGTGGAGGAGGCCCTTCTTAGGCAAAAAAAAATACTTTACTCCTATTGTAAGGATAAGGTTCAGATAAAAGCACAAAAGCCTTATCTGATTAAGGGAGCATGTGGTCAAGTATTTATAAATCAATAAGATCTCATACGAGTGTTTAGTACAGATTGTAGGACATCAGTTACATGTTTCCCTACTACTTATTGAAATGGATGGCTTTGATCTCATTCTGGTGATGGACTGGCAAGAAATGCATCATGTATGCCATGACTATTTCTAGAAAATGGTAACTTTTCACATTCTTAACTCTATAGAGTTCCAGTTCATTGGAAAGCCATACAATATTGCTGTTGAATATATCATTGCTCTGAAGGCACAACAGTTGTTAGAGAAAGGGTGAAACACACACCTGATCTACATTTCTAAAAGCAGAACAATGTCGCTGAATCGACCAGGTGAATTTTTTGCAGAAAATATTAACTTTTAGTTGATCTTTTTATTTATTTTTTTATACTCCTAAACTAATGTGTATAGCAATAAGTACGGGAGTATCGAACTCAGGGAGGCAAACTGTTGGAAACTATTATTAAACTATAGAGAATTTAAGGTAAAAGGATTCCAAATTTTTATTTTATTTTAAAAAAAATTTCCGGATTTTTATATATTTTTTATGAATTCTATTTTGTTTTACTCTTTTTATGGATATTTAGAGAGTTTTAGCATTTTTATGGATTTTATGCTATTTTTAATGTGGAAATTTAGGTCTTTTTATAAAAATTAGTGAAGTATTTTTTATTTTTAAGATAGTAACCACAGTGAAAATATTTTTATTTTATTTTTTATTAGAAAGTAGGTGAAATTATCTTTCAGGCGATTTTTATTTATTTAGTTGTGATTTTTACAAGTTTTATAGAATTTTGTATTTTTTATTGATTTTAATGTTTGATATTTATTGTATGTTTGGTTTAATATGTAAAATATAGTAAAATCTACTGTAGGTAATTAGATTTTTAAAGGTGTTTTTCTTATTTTTTTTAATGAATTATTTAATACTAGAAAATGTTTTTCTTTATTTTTCAAAATTTATTTAATATTGTATATAGGGTATTATATGGTATTTTTATGTACTTTTATACTATTTTTATGTTTTCTATATGTATTTATTATGTATTATATCAAGTATACTATACAGGGGTGAATATGTAAGTTCCCAGAAATAATAGGCGCGTACATGTCAATCTGTAGAAGCAAAGGGGTAAAGCATGTAATTGTCCCAGGATCACATGCTTGGGGACGTGCTTCATCCTGGTAGGGACCTTAGCGGAATATTCAGGAACAACGGGCGTCTCTCTATAAAATTTATAGTGGATCACGTGGTCGGCCACGTGACAGAGTTCAACGAGGACCTGTATGCAAAGTCACAAAATTCTGGGGTGTATGTGTAAAACATCCAAAATATATGTTGGCTCACGTGAGGTGTGCATGAGCTCGGGAACCGGTGGGGCGATATTACATTTGGCACGTCTGATAGGAGGGCTACTGTAGCGGGAGTTCTTCCCCAAATTTGTTGCAGGGGATGACGACGATGTTTAAACCCCTTGTTTTCTACTCAAAGCTTTTGTCTCCAGATGCTCAATCAGGTGGTTCATGCTGAATACTGCAATGCTTTACAAGTCATAAAAGGAACTCCTAACTCAATCGAAGCTCCAAGCCATGATGATGGTTCTCAATTGTAAATCACGTCAGTGCGCGAGATATTTGATTTACGTTTAGATATTTCACGATGATCGAACATCGAATGATAGATGGGCCCGATGTCATTAGGTTCTCTGTGATGATCTCCCTGCTTTGTACCTGTACCTACAGGTGGATGAAAAAGGCTCGAGGAACAACATCGACCAGGATGTTAGATGTTAACGAATGAGATCAAAAGTGTAGGTAGCGATGATGAATCAACACGTAGATGACTGATGAAAAATGAGGCTCAGGTTATGGTGCGACGGTCGGAGAATGGCAATGGATTGATGAGGTGATTCGAAGGTTTTTGGTGTCAAATTAAACAGAGATAAATAATAATAGAGATACTGAGAAAAGAAAGGAGAGGATGAGAGGAACAGAATGTGAAGAGATCCTAACCTGGATTAAAAAACGGAGGACGATGGAAGAGTGCCTGTGGACGGAGCTCGCAGCGGAACTCCTGGGTTGCGGCCTCGACAAGGCATCATGCGGGAAGGCTGTGCTTGTTACGACGGAGCAGAGCTTCCATGCTAGTAGTGATCTTGCCTCCCTCCTCTCTCCCTCGTTCAAGGCAAAGCTCCACTATCACTTAGAGCTCTCTCTCTCTCTCAGAGCTTTGGGGAGACAGTGGGAAAATAACGGATCCTGAGCTCGGCAAGGGATCTAGGGCTATAAATAGTTGACAAAACTTGGAGCCTACGCCTAGTGATTGGGTCATCGGCATGCGCTCCCGTCATCGGATGCTGCTAAAAGAACGACCTAATGGCGAGAGTTGTTGGGAGCGGGTGATCGGAGAAGAAGGAGATAGGAGGAGGTGACGGGCGAGCTTCTTGGGGAAGAAGAGAAAAGGCATATAGGGAAGGAGAAGAGGAGAAGGAGAAGAGGAGAAGGAGAGAGAAATAAAAAAAATTAATAATAAAATTAATAAAATAATTAATATAACTAAAATAAGTAAATAATAAATTAATAATTATTACTTAATAACTAATTAAATTAATTAAGCTATAATTAAATAAATATATAAGTACTTAATTAAGGTATTAACTTAATAAGATTTATTAAATAATTAAGGATATTATTAAATAAGTCCTTAAATTAATAAATAATAATTAATAAATAATTAAATTAACAAACTAATTAAGTAGTAAATAAATTATTATTTATTATAATTTAAGAATAGTGTATCGATATATTAAATAATAATATAAGTTACGGTACATTGTACAATATACTAATACAATCCTTAAATCCACATTTTTCACATTAACTCTAATTTTAGTGAAATCAGTATCATTTTGTAGATAATTAAATAATACAAATTTTAAAACTGAGTTTGCCCAATTCGAAGTCCATATGGCTGAGTTATGAGGTCTTGGAAATTTAGGTAACGACTTCGTGGCTTCGGGTTTATTGGCATTTTGACTTAAGTTATATTTATATATATATATATATTTATATATTTAGAAGATTTTTTGAAAAGGAATTAAGTTAATCAGATTTATGGTTAATTAATTAAAAATACGGGAAGTTTTTACATAAGGTACATATATACAACAAGTCCTAAATGCTAAAACACACCGGTTTTATTTGAATATTTTTCGATATTTTTAATAAATAGTACTAAGTATAAAACAAAGTTTAAAAGTGAATTTGGTAAGTTTGGAGTTTTCTAAAATAGTTATGAACCTTGGAAGTTGGTTTTGCGGCTTTTTTGATTTATTTGATATTTTTGTGATAAAATATTTTTCTGATATTTTTATAAAATAATGTTTATTTTTGTGATCAATTTTTACAAAATAATTATTTTTATTTGAGATGATGTAAGTGATTAATAAAATAGGTGAAATTTTTTATAGGGTAAAAATTGGGTAATTTATATTTTTGGTCTTGATTTTCTTGATATTTTCATGTTTAGGATCCTTATCTCCCCCTACTTATTTATTTTGTCAACCAAGTCAATATTAATCTGGTCTCGAGGTTAGGATCAGTCTGTATATATTTTATATCTACAACCTTATTTTCTTTTATTTATATTTTTATTTTTATTCTTTTGTTTTGGGTAAAATAAGTGTTAATTATATAATATTAACAATTGTGGTTAGAATGATAATTAGTTGGAATTAGTGATTATTTACATGTATTTTACCAAGGATAATAGCCAAAATGAAAAAAATAAAGGTGATGAATCACGGATTCATCAAAGGGTTACAAGAATATCTAGTTTACATATCCACTACATCAGGGTCAGACAGAATGATAGAAGATGTACCAATGATGTGCAAGTTTCCAAATGTATTTCCAGATGACTACTTGGATTACCACCTGAGTGAGAGATTGAATTTAAAATCTCTCTCACACCTGATACACATCCTATGTCTATCCCTCCATATAGATGACACCAGCTAAGTTACAGGAATTAAAGGTTCAGTTATAAAAACTATTAGACAAAGGATTCATTCGTCCTAGTATTTACCATGGGGTGCACCAGTTTTAGTTATAAGGAAGAAGGATGACTAATGAATCCATGATTCAAAATCTTTATTCTTTTTTTAGCTAAAATCCTCAGTAAAATACTTGTACATAATCATTACTTCTCATTTTTTTTATCATTTATCCACTATTTTTTTAATAATTTATAATAACATTATTTTCACAAAAATAAAAGAACAAAGAAGAAAAGAAAAGGAAAAAAATAAAAAGTGATCTATTTATGAAATAAATGCAGACTAACCCAAACCCCAAGACCAGGCCAAGAATTAGGATGATCTGGAAGGAATAAAGTAGGGGGAGATAGGGTCCACAACTTATAAACAATCAAGAAAATCAATTCTCATGTATATTTCATCATTATTTATCTTGTAAATATTTTGTACTATTTTATTCATCAATAAAGCAACCTCAAATAAAAATATTTCATTCTTGAAAGTTGTTTGTAATAATTTGTAATAATTTATAAAAATGTCAGAAAAATATTTAACTAATAAATACGTTATTAAAATGATCCTAAAAAGCCAAGAAAATCAAACTTTGCAGGTTCATAACGATTTATAGAAAAATCCAAATTGACCAAACTCACTTTTATACTTTATTTTGTAACATATTATTTATTAAAAATACCAAAAAAATCATGGAATAAATCGTGTGAGTTTTAGCGTTCGGACCCTTTGTCTATTTGTACTATATGTATACAAAACTACTTTATTTTCTATTTATTTGTAACTCCAATTAACATAATTATTTTTCTAAATTATTCTTGAAAATCACTAGATAAATACAAAAATAAAACTTAAAAATAATTCTGAATAAATACCAATAAATTTCAAAATCTAAAAGTTGTAAAGCTTAATTTATGAACCACATAACTCGACCATATGAACTCTGATTTGGGTGTACTCACGTTTAAAGTTCGTTTTGTAAAATTATCTATCAAATAAGAATAGTTTTACTAAAATCAGAGTTAATACACAAAAAGTAGGTTTTGAGACCCTATTCGTATAATTATACTATTATTTATACTTGTATATATTATTATTATTTATTTATTTCCATTATTTTTGTACATACTATCTTTCAAATGTTTATATATTTATTTTAATTATATAAAAACAAACATAAAATAATACAATAATGTATTTATTATATATGTATAATTTACCTATTCTGTATATACTCCTATTTATTTGTACCACTAAATTAACTTTAAAAATTAAAAATATATTTAAAAGACCTAATTTATTATGTAATTAAATAAATTAAGTAATTATGTAGTTATTTGTAAAAATAAATTATTAAAAATTGGATTGTTGTGTATATACAGGTATTTTATGCCTATGAATAAAAGTTTTTATTTATTTTACCTTATGTAATTAGTTTATTTTATTTTTTAAAAATCACAAAAAAATAATTTATTAAATAATAATATTCTTCATTTTAATAATTTTTTAATTTAAAGTCACTTCCAAATTTATTTTATCTATTTTATTGCGTATCGACTTTTGTCTTATTCGGATTGCCCTTTGATTGGTCTTGGTCAGATTATTGACCTGGGTCAACTTCCCCCTTCCTCTCTTGCGTCCGAATAATATGGTTTTCTCCCATTTTTACACCCCAGATCCGACCTCCATTCACCCTGATTTCACCACACGATTGGAGCAAAGGGATCAAGGATCCATGCTGGAGCAGATCTTGATCCGTTTGCTCCTCAGTTCACGTGCTTACCACTGATCCTTCCAAAACCTGGGCTCTACCTATTTATTCCCCTTCAAGTCATTCCACGTGATCGTATGCATCTTCACTGTCCCTTTTCACCCTCCATAGCTCCTAGCTCATGACAGGAACCGAGAGCCACCATTTGAGGGACGATTTGAGGCTGATTTGACATGATCTCCGATCATTGCCCCTTCATCCCACATCACCAGGTGATCTCTAGATTTTCAGATTTCCCATCATTTACTCGGTTCCGATCTAGATGCAGACCTTCGCTTCCATATCTCAAATTTTCTCGAACGGAGGTTCATTTTACCCGAATCTTCACCCAATCTGATCTCCTCATCTCCTCTTCGATTTCATTTCTTCATTGAACCCTCAGATCCCCCCGTTCACCTCAAATCCGCCATATCTGAACCTCGATCCTCTTCCTCCACCATCGCCCAAGGATCAAAACTCCCCTTCACCATTTCCCTTAGCTTTTATGCTAAGAATGCTCAGCCAAGGCTCCTAGATCTTTGAGCATCCTTAATAATACCTATTGGAGCGTGATAGAGTCCAATCTGGAGCTTTAATGGATCTTGAGGGACAACAGTAGCTCGCGGAAGGAGATTCTTCTTCAGATCTCTCATCAGCAACATCCATAGTCGCTTGACCATTCAGACCACCATAGATTAGCATAGGAACCGGGAAACCCTTCTAAAGTAGCGAACGAAGCAACATAAGAGGAGATGTGGACAAGGAAATTTCATCTAGAGGCAGCTTCATGGTAGTTCATCCAGAGGCCTTCAGGTCCATCCAATCAAGAGGTGTATGATCCAAATTAAATCTGTGATGTTCATTTACACCCAATTGCCCTCTGTTGATCAAGTTTGGAGGAGAGCATCACATTCGTCCACTGCCTTAGATCTTCCATGTGCCTCGTACGCGCGATCTAGGTATATAGTACTTCTAGCCTTGACATTCCTGTTATTTCATTTTAGTTTATGTTTTGCAAATAATAGTTGAATGCTTTTTATGAATCAGTCATTGTAGTTTCTTAATTTGCTTTTTAGTTCTTGTTATCTGTATTCATGTGGATATTCACGTGTTTTTCTGGTGATTTTGTGCTTCATATCCTGAACCTTTCTTGAGTTAATAAAATTGATTAATGTTTGATTAATTTCTATTATACCCCAGTGTATATAGGTCACATAAATCATCACGTTTTGTTCGAAATTTTTGCATATTTTCTCCTGCATTCTCTTTATACGTTATTTATTGGTCCATAGAAGTTAAATAATTATGAATTGGTCTAGTATTTTTAGATTGAATTACGTGTCTTGTTTTGCATGAAATAAATATCATAAGTGCTCTAAAAATTCCATAAAAATTAGGTTAAACTCATGTTATGTTGTTTTAATTTCTCTAATTTTTATTTTACATTTCCATTTACTATTTTAATAACTTAAAAACCATTGAAATTGGCCCTATTTTCTTTATTAATATTATAAAAGCTAGAAAAATTCTCTATTCCAAAAAAATTAGTATAGGTGTATTTTGACTTGTTTTAACTCTTCTGTAAATTTTGTTTAAACATCTTTTCAAAAACAAAAAATGCAAAAAAAATCATATAAAATCATGAAAAATCCAAAAAATACATTTTTGGTACTATTTGAAAGCTAAATAGAAACTCTGTTTGCTAAAATTTGTTTCATCATTTTTTTTATTTTGTATTTTTAAAATATGAAAACTTCTGCTTGATTTTCTGTTTGATTGATTTCTTGTTTTTAATTGATTTAAAATCCTAAAAAACTAAAAATATTTGAAACATTACGAAAATAGTAAAAAATTAAAAAAAACACAACAATATTTTTATTTTATTTTTTGGATATTTTTAATATTTTTGAAAAATAAAAAAATATTGATTGCATTATTTGCTTTTACATTTTTTATTTGATTGATTTGAAAAATTAAAATAAAAAAGTCATTAAAAATATGAAAATCAGAAAACATAAAAAATATAAAAATTAAAATTCCATAAAAACTAAAAAGCTAAAAAATCCATAAAATCAAGGGAGTTTGCTTAGAGTTTCTTCTTTATTTTCATTGATTTCTCTTTGATTTTAATAACTCTCGTTTAATAACTGTTGCCTCCTTGAGTTCGACCCTGGGAGCTATACCAGGTTAATAACTAAATAGCAAATCCATTCTATTTTTTGATTTTTGACTAAATAATTTGTTTGATTGATTCAGGTTTCATTTTGGGTAATAGCAACATGTCACATTTTTTTCTTCTTTAAATAAATAATTAACCAGGTGAAATCTGGCTGATCAAAATGGTGTCATTGCCAGGGAAGCACGACGAGGGTCGTTAGGTCTTCTTTGCCTTATGCTCTTGGTTTTGTATATAGTCTATTTTCTTTTTATTTGTCTTTTATTTTCTATCATTTTCTTCTTTATTTCATTTGCTCAATTTTCATATATGTTTCTGACATATTTACTATTTCCTTTATCTGTGAGGGCCTGATGAGTGAGGGCAGAGTTCTTAGGAGCGCTGGCATACCCGGACAAAGCGGAGGCCAGCTCGTTCCTTCATCGTGCAGTAGGAGAGCATACAAGGAGGAGTAGAAGATTTGAAAGAGAATCTTTTGGAGCATGTTTTTCTTTATTCTTAGTTTTTTTTCATTTTATTCTTGTAAATAATTTGTAATAATTCCAGCATTCTCCCTTTTCTTGTTTTTAGAGACTTTGGACACATAACATTTTGCGAAGTTTATTTCACCAAGTGCCGGTGTACTTGGGGGAACTCACTGTGTTTTGGTTTTCACCACCTTTATTTTTATTTATTTTCACGTGGATTATTTGTGCTTGAGACCCTTAGACTTAGGTATCCATTTAATTGAGCCAGGTAGCGATAGGTCCACAATCCTAAAAGAATATATGTTCTTGTAGACTTTGTTGGACTTAGTCAAATAAATCTATACTTCACGATAATAGAAACGTCTATTTAGGATGGTTATCGCATTTCATTCATTTATATTAGTTCAATTTTTATGCATGGATCATATTTCACGTAGACTGCAGGAGCAAGGTACGTCTTATATCTCATGCATGAATTCATAGATTTCATTGTGCATCGGCTTTTTTGTCTTCCTTCCTCTGTTTTATAGACTTAGAAATAAATAGGAAATCAAAAAATCCGTTATACATTTCATTGAAAAATATCCAAAAAAAGAGAAAACCAAAAATTAAAAATTGGAGCTGCTAATTGAACTTGATCATTAGAATCAAATGTAACTGATTCATTCCTCGTTTTGGGGAGAGCAAACCCCTCATTGTTTGTAGGTACTTACCTCCACACAAAGTGGGTGAGGACATAGCCACTAAGGACTAGAGCCAAAATCCCTAGACTTGTGCCCTATGCTTTTGTATATTACTCGATGCAAGCACCTTCCTTCGACCCTTAGTAGAAGCAGTCTTGTCTTGGTGTGTTCCTCTAGCTTAGTCAGGTTCTACCCTAGGTGACTACACCTATGAGTCTGACTAAGTATCTGCATTATCACTTAACTCTAAAATTGAAAGTATTAATGATCATTCTTTTATGATCATCACGTAGTTGAGTAGGTGAATCTGAGGTTTGCTATGCATTTGCTTGTGCTTGGTGTCAAGTTGGTTACACTCATTTTTTCTAGGTCACTAACAGTCAGCTTCCGTTTCCTTTTTTTCATCACTTTGTTTTCTATTCTTTTCACCCTCCCTACCACCCTTATTTGTATTCTTCTCTCATCATTCCTTCTATTTTGTTGAGTAATGATGATGGATCGATGTTCGCTTCAGCAGGATCTTGCGGCTCCATTTTTTTATCCCCATCATCATCGCCCATCGTGTCTTGACGTTAGAACTTTGACCATCCTCTCACCCTTATTCCTTTCCTCGTACTCTCTTTCTCTTTCTTCTTCATCCTCGCCCTCTTTGTTCCCTCTCGTTCCACTTCCCATTTCTACTGGGCATGCTGAGATATGTGCTGAGGCACGTGGAGATTATACTGAGATGATGCAAGACCCAGGAAGATTTTATGCTGGAATGATAAGGCATGCATTAAGAGATATTGATGAGCAACCAGATCTAGGTGCGTAGTTAGTTTGTACTTTGAGTTCATTAACCTTGGATTTAGAGTTCGTTCATTTGCTGTCGAAATTTTCATGGGATGTGCATGGGGAGCCTTATTTTCATATCTACGGGTTTGAGGAGTTTTTTGGATCATGAGCATATTCATATATCAGTTCTGAGGAGTTGAATCTGATGACCTTCCCTTTCACACTTCTTGATAGATCGAAGAGATGACATAGAGAGTTGGGGAAGAAGATAACTACATGGGGTGACCTACGGGCATTGTTCTTGCAGAGAATCTAACCCCTTCTTTGGACAGTGTTGATGTGGACTATTATCAGAGAATTTACCCTAAACCTCTATGAGCCATTTCATGATTCATGGATGAGGTTTCTTGACCTCTTGAAGAGATTTGCAGATAATGGAATCTCGAAGACTGACCTTGTATAGATCTTCTATAGGGGGATGACCGCTGAGCAGTAGACACCGACCAATGCCTCGTGTGGTGGTTCATAACACGGTCTTTATGTTGATTTACTTTGGACCACCTTTGGAGAGCTTTCATACATCTCGTTGACTTCCCAGTTTTCACGAGATGATTTAGTCAGGACAAAACATGAGGGAGATGCAGAACCTGTCAGATGTGATATATTATATGAGGATTCAGCGCACACACATCAGCCAGAGGACATGGACACCAATGCGACACAAACAATTGATGATGACACAATCACTGAGTCTTGGATACCTCCCCTTTTGGTATTCCAAGAGATGGAGCATGAGCCCACGTTGTTTCAGCCGTTCATTCAGCCATTCCAGTTTCCATGTCATGAGAAACTAGATTTCTTTCGTCAGAGGTACTTTTCAGATTCATATGGATGTTCAGAATCATTCCAGTAGCCAAAGCGAGATGAGGGACACCATTTTGATTTGCCAGACATTGATAGTCTGATATATGAGCCGTCCTTCCTTCTGTATGATGAGATTGATACAGTTTTTGAGGACCAGATGATTGTCAGCATTGCCCCAGCTCAGATCCCATTACTCTAGCCGGTAAATGATCTCTTTGATCTTGACCTGGATTTCTTTGAGCCTGATATTTCTGATACATTGGATGGCTTTTCTTTGACTTTGAGAGAGAACATGTTATTTGAGTTGATCGTTCTCTCTCTTCCTCGAGTCATTCTAATTTTTTCCATCTCCCCAAGGGTTATTTGCAGGTGATATGTTCTTCGTACTTGATTTAATTTTCTAGGAGTGCATCTGATTTGTCGGATCATGAGACTGAGTCATCTGTTTATGAGTCTGAGTTGTCTCTCCTCGATGACCCTCATAAGGATGAGTTGACATTTGAGATACTTGATGATTTCTCTAATTTCTCTACATTATATGCATCAGATATCAGTTTTCCTAGTTAGTCTCTTGATCTTGACTTTCCATAACTTTTTGAGATGGTGATTGACGTGGAGGATTCCATGACTGATCCTTCTTTCTCCACGCTCGATTTTCTTGGCTTTACCCTTTCACTCCCTTATGATCTTGAGTTGGTGATTTCTTTTATGCTACCAGTTCCTGAATTTTAATTCTCTTCTATTTACCCGGTAGCAGACACCTGTCTGATTGCTTATTTGGGAGGCTTCGTTTTTACTGTTTATTTCATTGTTGTTCTCACACCAAGACTAAAACGACAATATGACATTTGCATTACAGATGCTGTCCTGAACCTCGATAACTTTGTCCCAGACTTTGCGCCCAGCTAGTGGCATAAACTCTAGCGCTTGTTGAGATGCACAACATTTTTTACTTTGTATATATGTGTTTCGTCATGATTTGTTCCTTGTTTCTTTCATTTTTTGTTTTACACCCCACACATCTCATTTAGGATTTTGATGTACTTATAGGATGTACTTTAACCTAAGTATATGTGGTGTAGACACCGAGTTGTTTATGTTTGTTTCCTTTCATTACTCCTATTGTTGCTTATACTTAGGGATCTTTTACCTTAAGTATGGGGAAATGATGTCATTATTTTCATTTTGATTATTTTTGTATTAGTTTCTTATGTTCTCTCACTTGTCCCTCAATTGTTGATATTCTTTTCTATACTTAGGGATCTTTTACCCTAAGTATGGGGGGATAGGTTGAGTCATTGATATCATGTACATTCTCTTCCTTAGTCTTCCCTGCTTGTACAATCTTCTATACTTAGGATTATTTGATCTTAGTATGGGGGAATGCCAACTTCTATTCATTTTATTTTTAATTCTTTGAGTCATTGTTGTATAGGTTTCTTTTCACTTTTCTATACTTAGCACAAGTTATGTCTTCCTTTGCTGCTTCTTGGTCACTATGATGGCATCGTTCAATCTAAGTGAAAAAGTCACCCGATCGGGTCATCTAAAAAGATAAACAATTGTCACTATAGAGACTAGTTGAAATTTTGAAGAAAAATTTATTTTTATTATTTATAATTCTAAACTCAAAGGTATATAGATAAGTAATGGAGTGTTGAAGTTAGAGAGGCAAACTATGGAAAGTAAGGTAAATGGGTAGGGTATTTAAGGAAAGAGGTTTACTGATTTTTATTTATTTTAAGGGATTTTTATGAATTTTTATTTGATTTTATGAATTTATATTGTTTTTGTGATTTTATATACATATAAATAAAGAATATATATTATGTTTTATATTTTTTATTTTGTTTTATTTTGTTATTTTTATGTTTTAAATTTTATTTCTTGTTTTTGTGATTTTTTGTGGTTTTTAGAATTTTTATGGGTTTTAGAATTTTTTTAAAGTAGAAAAACAAATTTTTATTCAAAATAAGTAATTAATTTTTATTATTAAAATAGTAAATAGTAAGAATTTTTTATTTTTGAAAAGTAGATAAAAATACCTTTCTAAGAAGGTATTGTTTGTATTTTTGTGTTTTTTTATTGAAATAGTGACGAATTTTTGAAATTTTGAGTATTTTTTTATGGATTTTAATATTCAAATTTTCTTTTAATTTTTAATTTTATATGTAAAATATAGTGCAATATATTGTAGTCAATTTTTTGATTTTTTAAAAGTGTTTATTTATACTTTATATGTTTTTTATTTAGTATAATTTTTAGTATTTTAATGATTTATAATAAAATTGAAAATATTTTTATTTTAAAAACTAATTTTATACTATATATAGTATAATACTATGTATTATATGTATTTTATAATATTTTTATTTTTATTTGGTTTTAATCTGTATTTTATACCCTATTATTTAATATACTAGATAAGGGTAATACTGTAATTAAAAGAAAATATAAGGGTACATTAGAATAGGAGAAAAGCAATGTAAAAAGCAAAAAGTCCAATGATCACATGCCCGCACACGTGATTGAGTAGCTGCACCTGCAACTGCATGCAGAAATCAGTAAAGGCTGGGAAATGATACAAAAATTCTAAATGATCACGTGTCTTGTCATGTGTCTGAGCTCAGCAAGTACCTATTCAAGAATATTGAAAGTTCGACGGATAAATTCACAATTGTCCTAAAAGAATCACCGCCCTCACATGTGATGCATGTGAGGCACTATTAAGCAGTGGGTGGTGGATCTTCACGATAGTCCGATGCAAGCTGATCTGTGCACCACATTGTTCGCTCAATTCGAACGAGCGACGGTTGTTGGTTCTGATCGGATCTCGATCGGATGGAGATGCTTCATGTTTCTCCAAGTGATGTCAATCTCTAGACACCGTGAAGATGTTCGTTGTTGATCAGTTTTGGTTGCAGAGTACAGATGTTGCATTTCAGATCTCCGTGAAACTTGAAGTAGAATGCTCGGATTGGGTTTCTCCAAGCGGTGGTTCTCGAGTGAAATTCTTCAAGGCGACGATGACTTCGACTTCAGATCTCCAATACTACAGGTGATCTTCGAGCAATGGATGCTTATGATTCTCGATGATCACTACTGCACGTTAGAACTCGACGCGAGTTCTCATGCTTCACTTTTTAGATGAAGACCAACTCCAGATGCCTCTGCTCTAGGAGGTGGTGATTTGAAAATGATGGCAACTTTTATGCATGGCTGCTGGATCTCAGACGGCGGTGCTCAATCGGTCGAGGTTGCTGCTTATGCAACCTCCATGTAATAGGCCTTCAAATGTGGTACATGTTCCTGCAAATTAAATCTCGACTCAAGCAGAAGTCTCGATCCAAAATCAAAGGGAAACAATGAACGGGGGACTTCATTAGTGGTGTCAAATTGAAATGTGATCTCTGATCAACGTGTGTGATCGGAGATGAACATATATGAAGGTAGAATGGGAAGCAAAAGGTTTTGAAGTTGATGATGGATTATTGGAGACGAAAATCTTTGGCACTGGAATTGATGAATCGAGATCAAAAAAACAAGAGAAGAGGATAAGAAGGATCTAAACTGGATCTGTTTGCCGGAAGTGGAAGATGCACCTGGGATTGAGGTCCTCGACCTCGGATCATGGCCTCAACACGGCGGCATTGGACATAGAGGCTAGAATCACGGCGGAGCTGGGTTCATGCCATCGGTGGATCTTGCTGGAACCATCTCTCTCTCTCTCTCTCTCTCTCTCGATTGATCGATCGATCGATTGATCGATCGACGAAAATGGAGCTCTATCGCTACTCTCTACCGGAGCTCGCGGAGGAAGATGAACTAAACGGAGGATCTGCTCAGAGATGAGGGGATGGAGGTCCTTATATAGGAGAGGATGGAGGTAGCATGAAGGGCACGATGAGTCGGTTGAATGAACGGCCTAATGGCCGGAAGAGGAGAAGGAGGTGATGGGAGCGATGGACGAAGGAACAAGAAGGAAACAACGAAGAAGAATGGGTAAAGGAAGAAAAAAGGAGGAGAGAGAGGATACAAATAATAATTAATTAAATTAATTAAATTAGATAAATAGATAAAATAAAATAATAATTAAGAAATTAAATTAAATTAACAAATAAAAATTATAAATATTTTAATAAATAATTTAATTATGAATTTTAATTGTATAAATAATATTATTTAATTAGATAATAAATACATATATGAATAACATGTATATTATACCTATATAATTAATATGATTTATTATTTTAAATAATTTTAGTTATTAATTTTTTTATTTTTATATTAGTAATATAATATTAATAAATCATAAATAAAATATAAAAAATACAAGAAATTACATAAATAAGATAAGATACATTGTGCAATTTATACCAATAGGGTCCTAAAACCTACTTTTTGCATATTAACTCTGATTTTACTGAAATCAATTTTTTAGATAGATGATTTTATAAAACGAACTTTAAAAGTGAGTATGTCCAATTCAGAATCCATATGGGAGAGTTATGAGGTTCAGAAATTCGATTTTGAGGCTTTTTAGCTTTGGGATTTATTAATATTTATTCATAATTATTTTTATATTTTTATAAACACTTTAGAAAAAGAATTAGGTTAATCAGGATAAAGAATAATTAAATATGAAAAAAGAAGATTTATATACGTATAATACATATATACGAAGGGGTCCAAATGCCAAAACACATACATTTTATTCTAATATTTTTTGGTATTTTTAATAAATAGTATTAGTTATAAAATTAATTTTAAAAGTGAGTTTGATCAATATGGATTTTTCTATAAAAAGATTATGTACCTAGAAAGTTGATTTTTCTAGGTTTTTAGGTTCATTATAAATATTTATTTATACATTAAATAATTTTTTTGATATTTTTATAAATTAATATATATTTTTATAAGCAACTTTGATGAAGGTAACATTTTGATTTGGAATGATCTGAATGATAAATAAAAACATATGTACATGGTGAAAAATGTGTTTATGTACATTGATTATTTTGATTTTTTAATATTTTTATAGATTATGATCCTTATCTCCCTCTATTTATTTATTTTGTCGACTGCGTCAATATTGACCTGGTCTCGCGGTTTGGATCAATCTCTAATATTTACTTATATACATCCTTCTTTTCTTTTATTTTTCCTTTTCTCATTATTATTTTATTTTAGATAAAATAAGTGTTAAATATATAATATTAACAAATGAGTTTAGAATGTTAATTAGTGAGAATTAGTGAATAAGTATTCAAAATTAACATTCTAAACTCATTTGTAATATTATATATCTTTATTCTTTTTATTCTCTTTATTCTTTCATTTTGGCTAAAATCCATGGTAAACTATAAAATAAGTATTCACTAAAGAAAGAATAAAGACGATGATCGACCTTTATTTTGATTCTCTTTATCCATTATTATTTTGATTTTTTAATATTTTTATAGATTATGATCCTTATCTCCCTCTACTTATTTATTTTGTCGACCACGTCAATATTGACTTGGTCTCGAGGTTTGGATCAATATGTACATATTTACGTATATACATCCTTCTTTTCTTTTATTTTTCCTTTTCTCGTTATTATTTTATTTTAGATAAAATAAGTGTTATCCAGGTTCACCTAGACAACCAGCTTAGATCCATCATCCATCACACAAAATATTCAACTTTGAAGTCAATTTGTACTGTATGTGAAAGGTGTTAGCTCTTCCTACTTAAAGAAGTGAAGAAACTGCCCACCCCAGTAATACACTCTCGTTTCTTCCTCATCTAGCTACTCGATCCTCGAGGAGGGAGTATTTCCTTCTAAGATCAGGTTGTGTGACGGATCCAAGATTGCATGTGTTAAAAAGCGTGGATTGGATTATCGTTTGCTTAAAATAACTCTGTTTCATTGTAGGTGGGCAATCGCAATCATTCAAGAAATAACCACATAAAATTTAGTCAATTTTAATCGATGTGATTTTATGCGGTCTTTTTTTTTGAATTTTTTATGCAATTAGAGATGCAAAATACAATTTTGGCCTATTTTAAGGAATAAAATGTAAATATTGATCAAACTATGTCAGAAAAATATGAAACTTGGCCACCACAAATCCCTATTTAGGTTCACCTAGACAACTAGCTTAGATCCACCATCCATCATGCAAAATATTCAACTTTGAAGTCAATTTGTACTGTGTGTGAAAGGTGTTACCTCTTCCTACTTAAAGAAGCGAAGAAACTGCCCACCCCAGTAATACACTCTCTTTGCTTCCTCATCTAGCTACTCGATCCTCAAGGAGGGGAGTATTTCCTTCTACGATCAGGTTGTGTGATGGATCCAAGATTGCTTGTATTAAAAAGCGTGGATTGGATTGATCGTTCGCTTAAAATAATGTCGTTTCATTGTAGGTGGGCAATCAAAATCATTCAAGAAATAACCACACAAAATTTAGTCAATTTTAATCGATGTAGTTTTATGGGGTATTTTTTTGTATGTTTTAAGCAATTAGAGATGCAAAATACAATTTTGGCCTATTTTAAGGACTAAAATGTAAATATCAATCAAACTATGTCCGAATAATATGAAACTTGACCAAGATGATAATTACGATGAGATGAATGTACCGTATTTTTTTTGGAATTTTTGGATGCAAGATGCATTTTTTATAAATTTTTGAATGCAAATGATTCAAATTTCAATATTTAATAATAATAATAATAAATATTAAATCTATTTATTTTCAAGAGATAAAATTTTCCTAGATCTATCACTAGGTGATCAATCTCAAAAAAATCTTAAACCTTGAAATTATGAGATTTAATACATATTAAAAATCAAATATTGAAATATGCAAAATGATTTTTACAAGGCAAACCATGCATGCAAATGCAACTCTTTTTGGGCACAATGTTAAATAATTAATTCTACAATCCGTGATTTTTCGGTAATTTTTAGAGCAATAATTAATTAATTATAAATTTCAGAGCTCAAAATGGGCAAAGTATGCAATTTTTCATAAAACAGTTGATTATTAATTAACCACAAGTTACAAAAATATCAGATATATGTCATAATGAAGAGAATTAGTTGTAAAACACAGTTCCAATTTTTGATGAATCAAATAATGCAATGTAGGGATTTAAATTGATATGGGAATATAGGGTATTTCTGCAATAACAAAAATAAAAAGAAATATAAATTAATAGAATAGAAGGCTAAAATGCAATTACTGCAACATTGGGGGAATATCTGCAAAATTTCCAACAGGTCATGTGCTGAGCACGTGACCTGGTCGACGGGGGTTGATGCGCTAATAGGAGAACCACTAGGGGCTTCATTGCAATTCCTCACGCGAAGCACATGACGCCCACGTGCAGTAGCAGGTTTGGTTGGAGGTTCGGCGCAGGCCTCCACGTGGCGTGCTGGCATACCTCGGCTTGGCCCGAGGCTCTTGGTTTGGGTCTGAGGCGGATCTATGTTCTAGACTGTTGATCAACCTTGATCCAATGGTTGGGAGTTCTGATACTTCAACGTCTACGATGGTTGATGTTCTTCATCGAAGGGTGCATGTAGCTCCTTGAAGTCTTGAGTTGTGATCAATGGTGGCCGACACAAGGCCGACGGGCGTTGGGGCGGTGGCTTCCGATGGTGATGAAGGCATGGAGGAAGGCACTACAGAAGAAGAGGTTGGCTGGCGAGGAAGCCCAGATTTGTCGACAATGATGGACCGGAGGCGTGAACGTGGAGTCGATGAAGCTCGAAGTCGTAGACGTAGCCTCTGGAGAAGGGAATGAACGGTGATGTTGGTTTGCTGGTTGGCGATTAAGCTTGGAGGAGATGGGAAGTACAGTAACGGGTAGGGTACCTGAGATGTAGGGCCTGGCGGCGTAGCCAGAGCGGAGCAGCGGTGTGAAGACGGGGCTGCAACGAGGTTCTAGAACCTCAGATCACGCTGTAGAGGGGCTTCACCGGCTGTCGCTTCCGATGAGGGGGGGGACTCTTGTCTGTGAACGACGGATAGGGGTTAAGGGCGGAGGCGAGGTGCTTAAATAGGAGAGGGGATTCAACCAGAGAAGGAAAGAGGGGCTGACTGGAGTCGATGGATTCAACGAGATTGGACGGGGGATCGTGGGAGATCAGATGAGATTCAAAGGGAAGATATGGGAAGGAGACTGAAGTGATCGGAGATCTGGGATGAGTAGGAGATCACAAATGAGGGATTCGCAGGAGGGGGTGGCACCGAAGATTTCTAAGGGGGCGGGGCGACGATCAATTGGGAAAGGTAAGAGGTTGACGAAGGGGCCGGGGTTGTCCGATCGGCCGAGATCGGACGACCCAGATGGGCGCACATGGTGGCAGATGGTGATTTGGCGGAGCACATGCGTGGTGCGTGCGCGGGAGGCACGTGCCCCACACGTGCAGTCCTTTTAATATTTTTTAATAAAAAAAAAATAAATCAAAAAATGGGTGACACGTGGCAGCTCCAGGAGCTGTCACGTGTCAGCCCTAAAAAAATCAGAAAATAAATATAAAGAAAAATAGAAAATAAATAGCAAAAGACCTAAGATCAAAAAAGTTTCTTTACAAAAATTGCTCGTCTTGATGAGATCTGCAACTTTCAGGGAGATATCAAAATCAAAATCGATCATTTGCACAAAGTGGTATTTTTGGGGTATCCCATGTACATAGAATACCTTGATTTTTTAGATTTTATATTTTTTTGTCATTTTAAAACAGATAAAAATCTAGAAAGAATATGATAAAAACAAAGATAAATATTTACACATTAATCTATTTTTTTGGATTTTTATTATGTAAGAAAATGAAGAATAAAATAAAAGATGAAAAAGACAACTTTTGTACAAACAATGAGTGAAGACTTGGACTCAATTGGTTTCTTTGATTTCAAGCTCAGCTTGGATTTTTACGCATTTTAATAACAATTTTATCAAAAAAAAAAACAAATGAAAAAGAAGTAAAATAAAATGAGTCAATTATGTACATATAATAGGTTAAAACCCGCTAAAATACAAAATGTACAAAAGAGGTCCAAAACCTAACTTTCACATATGTGCTCTGATTCACTTGAACTTGGTCTTGTTTTGAAGGTAATTTAATCTACATTAGTTCAAAAGTGAGTAGGATCAAAACAGACACTGGATGAGAAAGATATGAGGGTTTAGTCCCAAAATCTTAGAACTAGGGTTTGGGTTTTTGGTCCACTTATTTGGGTTAGTGATTTTTTTGTATTTTTCATTTATTTTTGTTAGTGATATGTACACAGTGGAGGTGGTTTTGGGTCATTCGGAGTTAGCATGAATTAGTTAAAAATTGGGGAAGTTAGGCTATTTACAGGTCAATTTTGGCTGGGATTTTTGGCTTCTTATTTTGTGCAGAAATGAGTGATAAAATGCATTTCTTATTAAAACATGCATGAATGCTAATTATGTAGAATAAATGCAGAAATGCTAATGATTTTAGGGATTTTAGCTTAATTAATGAAATTTGATGCGATGAATCTGAGATTCATCATCCCCCTATACTTAAACCATGCTTGTCCTTGAGCATCAAAAGAAATGCCATGAGGTCAAATGAGATTGGATTCCATACCATGACCATGAGCTGAAGGTGAAAATGAAACTAGACTCGAACTTTGGATTATTAGTTTGGCAGAACTTCTGTGAGACTTAGAATTTTAAAATCGATAGCCTTCAAGTTCTACACATCATTGTCACAGTTTCGGCTCAGAAGCCATCTTAGATCAATTATCTTCCCAAAGCATACCCTATGAACATTGAACAATCGACTCATGTGTGTGAAAGGTTTTAGCTCTTCCTATCCAGAATGCTGGACTACCATGCAAATATCCTCTCCACTAACTCGTCCACGGGGAGTATGGTATTTCCTTCTAAGGTCAGTCAAGCTGTGTTCACAATCGAATTGGGGGAGAAGTTAGAAGAAGGAGAAAAGAACTGGAGGGTGGACATGTAGTCACCTCTCCTTGTGAAGCTGGCCAGTGTAGCTGAATCTCAACCAAGATCTGCAGGTTTTCTTGAATCTTGGACCTTTTGGTTAGATATTTATTTGGTAGAATGCTTCTTTTTATTTGTATTTTTGGTGGTTCTGCTTGGATCTTGTTGTGCCCCTAAGGATATAGAATCTTTTGTTTCCGTACATGTTTTGGGGTCATAGAAAAAAATTATGCCCAGCCGTCCATCCCTTTTCCGTAGCTTTATTTCAACCCATACTCCGGTATTTAGATTTCCACGCTACCAGAAAAGAAACTCACAGTCTTCCAACACCTCGTCTGAGTTGAGCTAAGTGCATAGTGCGAGAGTACAAATTAATTCCTTATTCCGAAGTTGTACCCAGAATGAAGAGACTAGGTTAGATACTAAGAGTTAAACGATGTACATTGTCATGTTGAACTTAAAGAATTAAGTCCAAGACCTGAAGCTTCTAAAATCCTATTTCTCGGTGAAGTTCCTCTGAAAATTAGGTGGATTAAGGTTAAGTACAGATTACTCTCGATTTCTGCTCATAACTCAATTCAGAACCCAAAGACTTTTCACAGATCCAAATGAATATGATGCATTATGAAGTGCAGGTGTGTGAAATGCATACACTTTTTTTGTGATTTTTGATTTTTTTATGCAAAAAATGAATAAGAAGCCATTTTTTTCAAAACAAAATTGGGTTGGACATAGTCAGTGTTAGTAGCAAAACTCTTTTTCTTTCTTTCTTTTTCTTTTCTTTTTTTATTAGTTACCCACCTCGTAAATACATATAGACTTACGTGAAAGTACAAGATATGGGTAAAATATATACAAAGTATATATACAGGTCCCCTATACTTAATGAGTGATGTGTCCACAGAGCACAAGAAGCGTAAAGAAGACATAGCTCGGGCTAAGCGTAAGAGAGTGTAAAAGAAAAGGAAAGGGTGGTTTGCCCCCTTATACTTAGGCTGTGAACAATCTAAGTATATAAGAAGAGCAAAAGTGAGGTGGTCTGGATATGTGAATGAGGAGAGTACATACAGATGAGCATCGGTTCCCCCTATACATAGGCTTTGGTCAGCCTAAGTAAGGAAGAAGGGTGGAAATGAGGCTATCGTGGGAAGGAGTTTGATGAGGGAAATGGTATATACAGATGGCATCGATTCCCCCTATACTTAGACCTTGACCTAAATAGAGGAAGAAGATGTACAAGGATACCGATGGGGTCAGGAGGGAGGGTGAGCTGGTGAGTCTTCAATGTGCTCGCTCTGCATGAAGTAGATGACCTCAACTTGACTTGCCTGCTCTTTGGATGATTATATATATGGCTTCAGCAATTCCCCATTCACTGAGAAAGGTCGTGCATCATCTTTGAGTTCGGCAATATCCACACATCCATTGATATGCACATCGTTGACAATGTAAGGACCCGACCATTTTGATTTGAGCTTCCCGTGAAAAATCTTCAACCGAGCATTGAACAACCATACTTTATGCCCAGGGACAAAGGTTTTATGTCTAATGTATCTATCATGACATCTCTTGATCTTGTCCTTATAGATCATATTGTTGTCATATGCCCGATTTCAGATTTCAATTAGCTCATTCAGATTTAAATCCTGGCATAATTTCCGAAGGTGACAACTCCAATTCAGCTTTTTGATCACCCATTCTGATTTGTGAATTAGCTCTTCTGGTAAATGGCATGGCTTGCCATAGATCATCCTAAAAGGTGAAGTACCTAATGGAGTCTTGTAGGCTGTCCTATAGGCCCACAGAACATGGTCCAACAGTTTAGACCAGTTCTTCCTATCTGGACGAACCAACTTCTGAAGAATACTCTTCACCTTTCTATTAGAAACCTCTGTCATACCATTAGATTATGGGTGATATGGGTTGGCTATTATATGCTTAAATTTATATTCCTTAGCCAAAGATCTCATTTCATTATTCATAAAGTGGCTACCCCCATCCGAAATCAATACTTTTGGTACCCTGAACCTTGCAATGATATTATCCTTGATAAACTTACAAACCACTTTACTATCTACGGTTTGGGTTGGAATAGCCTCTACCCATCTTGATAAATAATCAACCGCTAACAAGATGTACTCAAATCCATAGCTATTGGGAAAAGGATCCATAAAATCAATCCCCCATGCATCGAAAACATCACAGAAAATCATTAGTTGCATGGGCATTTCATCTCTATAACCAACCCATTCATTGAAAAATCGGGCATGATCGTACAAAATCATTAGCATCTCGAAATAAGGCTTGCTAGTAAAATCCACATTGGAGTACCTTGTGTGCGGTTCTATTTCCCGAATGGTGTCCTCCAGCCTCAAGAGAATGACAATAAGTGAGGACACTCTGGTATTCTTCTTGAGGAATACATCTTCGCCGGACGCAATCCGTTCCTTCATAGAAAAGGAAAGGACCGTCCTAATGGTATTTTCTTGAATACGACTTCAATCGATCAATCATTCTCTTGGTCCAACCAAAGGGAACTTTCTTGGAGACAAGATAGTTCACTATGTTGGAGTACCATGGGGCTGAGTCAGTAATGCAAACTGACTCGTCTGGAAAAGTCTCTTTAAGTGGTCCAGTTTCAGAATAATCATTTTGCTCAATTCGGGAAAGGTGATCAGCAACAACATTCTTTATTCTAGGTTTATCCTTGATCTCCAAATTAAATTCTTTGATTAATAGGATCCATCTCAAAAGCCATGCCTTGGCATCCTTTTTCTCCATTAGATATCTTATTGTTGTATGATCAGTGAAAATCGTCACCTTGGAGCACAATATGTATGATCTGAATTTTTCAAGGGCCCAAACTACCACGAGCATTTCCTTTTCAGTTATCATACAATTTCTCTGAGCATGATCCAACACTTTGCTCGTATAGTAAATCACATAAGGAATCCCATCTCGTCTTTGTCCCAACACAGTTCCGACAGCAAAATCCGATGCATCAGTCATGATCTCAAAGGGAAGAGACCGGTCGGGAGCTTGTAATATCATCTATTCACATATTTTCTTTTTCGGGAGCTCGAAGGCCTCTAGACACTTGTGATCTACAATAAACTCGGTGTCTTTCCGTAAGAGCTCAGTCAGTGGGCAGGCAATCTTTGAAAAATCAAGAATAAATCTTCGATAAAATCCAACATGCCCTAAGAAGGACCTCACTGACTTGACGCTGGTTGATGGCTCAAGTTTCTTGATCACATCCACCTTGGTAGGGTTGACCTCCATTCCCTTTTTGGAGATGACGTACCTCAACACAAAACCCTCTGTCACTATAAAGTGATTTTTCTCCCAAGAGAGTACCAAATTAACCTTCCTGCATCTCTGGAGGACTCGTTCCAAGTGCGCTAAACATGTATCGAATGAATCACCATGGACCGAAAAGTCATCCATGAATACTTACATGAAATCATCAACCATTTTGGCAAATACGACAATCATGCACTGCTGAAATGTGCCTGGAGCATTACAAAGCTCGAATGGCATGTGCTTGAATGCGTAAGTTCCGAAAGGACATGTAAATGTGGTCTTTTCATGATCCTCATGAGAGATGGCTACTTGATTGTAGCCAGAGTACCCATCAAGATAACAGAAGAATGCTTTCCCTACAAGTCTCTCCAAGATTTGATCAATAAATGATAGTGTAAAGTAATCTTTCTTGGTCGCAGCATTCAGGAGCCTGTAATCGACACAGATGCGCCACGACGTGGGTACTCGAGTCGCGATCTCTACCCCCTCCTCATTGGTGACCATCAGGATTCCCGACTTATTAAGGATGACATGAAGGGGGGCCACCCACTTGGAGTCAGAAATGGGGTATATAAACCCATCTTTGCACCATTTCTCTATCTCTTTCTTAGATACTTCCCGAAGATTGGGATTTAATCTTCTATGAAATTCACGGGAAGGTCTTGCATTATCCTCAACATAAATTTGGTGCGAGCAGAGAGAGGGATTGATTCCTACGATATCTGATACAGTCCAACCAATGGATTTTCGATTCTGCTCAAGGACTTCAAGTAATCTAGATTCCTGATCTATGGTCAATGATGAGCTAATGATCACAGGAAATTTCTCTTTCGATACTGCCAGAAATGCGTACATAAGTGTGGGAGGAAGTGGTTTCAGCTCCGGCAAATCTGAATCATCAATTAGGACTTGTTGAATGGCTTTCGAGTCTGGCGCTGTGAATCACTTTGTGACGTGCTTGCTACAAATTCGGACAAAAGGTGAGTCAGATCGCAAAAGTAGTGTAGTAATTCGGCCAAAGCTGCGTCCAACTCATCATCTACATTTCTTGACAATCCCAAAGAAGATGGAATTGACAAATACAAAAGGATTTCTGTGTCATCAAGATTATAGGTACCAGTGTGTCTAGATAGGTTTGGCATCATCTCGCAAATTGCATTGTGCACTGTTTCTTCTTCTGATGAGGTGCTTTAAGTCTGAATTTCTGGAAGTTGATCCCACAGCCCAGTAGTGCTGATGAGACTGCATTCTGATGTTTCTGAGTATTCAGTGGTAGATTCGGAGTCTGTTCTTTGCCACTTTGTTTGCTTCATCTCCAAGTCCACCTCTCCTCCTAGAGAGCGGAATCTCATCATTCTTGTACCGTAATCAAAGATGTCTTTAGCGGTTCGCAAGAATGGTCTTCCAAGAATGATTCAGAATTCTTTCCAATGGTTCGGGGTCTCCATATCAAGGACAGTGAAGTCCACTTTGTATTTTGTACCCTCAATCAATATGACTACATTTTTTACTTCTCCCTTAGGTCTCTTAGTGGATTTATCAACAAAATTGGAGCAGAGAATGATTTTTTGAGAGGACCTAACTCCAATTTGTAGTATAAGGCTAAGGGGAGAAGATTGATCGAAGAACCATTATCGAGTAGTGTGCGTGCGAATGCAATGCCGCCAATGCGACTCTAAACATATTCAGCACCCAGATCCCTTTTTTCTTTCTTGATAAATGCTGATTTCAGACGCATTTGATAGTTGCAACGGTCAAGATATGAGTCTCCACAAATTGACTTGGTTTCTTCATACGAGTATTGGTAGGAGTGCATTTCACTTTTAAGTACATTTGAAATGATGGATTGTTGACCACATATTGATCAAAAGGTACTTTGACTGTAATATTTTCTTGGCAGAATCGTTCCATTTCGGGGTCATCTTGAATGTTTTTCTTTGATTTTCCTTTCTTAAGAGCATGGGGGAAAGGAATGGAAGCATTTGAGACAGGAGATAGAGAATCAGAGTCATAAATAAGAGCATCTTTATTAGAAATGGAGTTCTTATTACAATCGTTGGTTTTCTGATAATAATCAAAATCATGTTGCTGAAAAGGTGACAAAGGTATTTTTGCAACAACTAAAGGTGCAAGGTACTCTTTAGCCTCCATAGATGCTTTTCCTTTCTCGCGTGCTAAGATCTTCACTGGTGCATAATTCAGGTGTCCTTCTTCGTTCTCGGAAGCATCCTCCGGTTGTGACATAGTATTGACATAATTCAGGTTTCGAGTCTTCATGATCCAATTCATGTGTCCGGTCAGGTACGTCCACGGTCCTTCCGCTCCTAAGTGACATAGTATTGATATTGTCAAACGAAAGGATCTCATGTTCAGATGTGGGAAAATATGAATAGTATATCTGGCCATTGTGTTAGGAAGATTGGGATTTTTTCAAGCTATTAGGGTTAGCTTGAACTTGGGCAGGAATAGTTGTAGCAGGGGTTGTTTGTTCATCTCTCCAACGGGACAAGTGATTAACATCAACCCGTAGATCATGTAGTTCATTCCAAAAGTTGCGAATTTCCTCGAGCATCTGTCTCTGGATATTTACGGGTTCTTCTTGAGAGTTAGATGGTTGAGATGAGGTGTGACTTTGTGGAGCATGTTATTGCTTACGGTATTGCTGAGGCTGGTTCGGCAGTTGTATGCATGCTGCTACTGCTTCGGATGCTGGAAAGATGCATTGTTCTGAGTGTGCTGCGGAGTAGGTGGGAATGCAGCATTATAGAAAGTGGGTGGACGTTGGTAAGGCTGACAGTCCCCCATATAACCCTGTTGGGCAGTGTCTTGAGTGTACCGGATGTCGTTCACTTCGAACGTCGGAAGCGGGGCTTCTTTAACAATCTCGGCTGGTGAAGGTGATTGCTGGGATGGTTGGGCATAGGATTGGTACTGAACCCATGGTTGTTGTTGTCCTGATCCTGACTGCTCTTGGACGTAATGTATATGATAGATCGGGACTGTAGGTGCAGTGGGTATCCCTATCTTGGATACCTTCTCAATCAGCTCCTCCATTTGCTTCGAAAACTGAGAGATTCTGTTGTCGAGGTCGTTCATCCTCTTATGAATCTGATCCACAACTGTTAGTTTATCTGCGATGATGTTCGTGTTTGGAATCAAATCTCCTGCTATTTCTGCAACAGTTTGCTTTCCTCCTTTAGATTGAAATGTATTCAAGGAACTAGTGTACGCCCTACTAGCAATCTATGAGTGGCTTGTCTCAGCCATTTGCTCTAGTACTTTCTAGACAGTTTCAGCCCCTCGTGATGTGTAGTTGCCACTACAAGCATCGCTCACCAACCCTTAAGTCTCGTAGTAGAGGCCAGAGTAGAGTGACTGAACTAAGATATTGTTATCTAGGTCATGGCATGGACATTTCTAAAGTAGATTTTTAAATCTATCCCAAGCATCACAAAGTGGTTCATTAGGCATATGAGAGAAATTGGTGATGTGTGTCCTCATCTTGTTGGTTCGACTCAAAGGGTGGAATTTTTTCTAGGTTTTTGAACCTATCATAAATGGTTACCGTCAGTCCTAAATTTTTCACCCAGTAACCTGCATTCCCTTTCAAGGCGAAAGGGGGTGCAGTGAGACGAATGTAATCCTGATTGACTTGTGGGTGCCTCAGATTAGAACATATCAGCTCCAAGTCTCGCAAAAATTCATATGGTTCTTCAGTTGCATTACCATGGAACTGTGGTAATTGACTCAAGAAGTGTGGTTTCAGTTCATAGTTGATTTCTAGCTGAGGAGGCTGCAAATAATTTCTTACTCTGTACTGCCCAATATTGTACGCTGCTTCGATTGGCGGTTCTCACCCAGCTTTCAACTGCTCTAGTTGCTCCCTCAATAAAAGCTGTTTCTACTCAGATGCAGCTAATCTCGCAAAAATCATCTGCTTTGGATCTTCATTGGGTTCATCTTCGTGGTTTTTCTTGGGAGGCATCTTCTTCAACTTCTTCTTCTCTTCACCTTCAGAATGTGAGAAATCAGAGTCAATAGACTAGAAAGAATCAGAATCAGAGTTATTGAGGTGAGAGTCTTCCTCGATGTGATCAGGAGATAACAAAAGAGTATGAGTTTGTCCTCCTTCCAGGAAGATGGAAGAATCGCAGGAGGAGGATTCACGAGAGAGGTGTCCCTGAATCCAGTGTGATCCTGAGTAAGAGTGTCTCCGAACCTTTGAGATTGGAAAGTTTGTGGTGGTCAGAGAAGGGTTCGCGGAGTCCGAACGAAAATTACCACAATCTTCCATTCTCGATATCAAAAGATTATCAAGAGGTTTACGATTCGTTATCTAGGCACAAGTGTGCGGTGTTCGATGATTATCTAGTTTCTATGCACAAATCAAACACAATACATAGCCTTTTTTCACCAACTCACTCAGTGAAGGCTGTGAGGGTTCGGCCAGTTATCTTGTCGATTTTTAATTGGTGAGAATATAAATCTTGCAAACCGTTTAAATGAGTTGTTAGGTGCCTGTATTTCCCTACCGACTGGGCCGAATTCTTACGACTAGTTGCACCTACTTTCAGCCAGTATGGGTGTAAATACGGACTGTAAAATGGATACCCGTGTTACTTGAGGATGGAGCCTTACGTAGTGTCCTCTAAACCATCCAATCTACTAAGGAAATCTGGACCATTTACCAGCTACCCCGTTAGATCCTCACTGAGAAGTAGCTAATCATTTTTGGTAGAATCAGTAGTCAATATGAAAATCCTGGCTTGGATCTATCCTAGTGTGTGTCTCTCTCCTCGCTGCAAGATAAAATCATGCAATGTCGGGGTTGCTCTCCCGCATTAGCAGTCTAAATTTTAATTAGGCGATCAATGAAGAATTAAGTAAGCACAAAAACACGTCTACCGTCCAGTCCCGATTTCCTTAAAATTATGTGACAAAACAAGAAGGAGAAATTTGGGAAAAGTCGATGCATGTGAAAAACTATCATATATGCTCAGTAAGAAGACTTATAGTGAATCCTCACTATCTCCATGTAGGATGCAATACAAGAATTGAAAGATTATTCTAAATGAATGCAAGCCAATGAAAAATTGCACCTAGCAGAAAGTTCTATTAGTTGGGAAGATATGAGTTGAATTTGACTAAATTGAATGATCTATGTGTGTCTCAATTAAAGTGAGGTGTGGCCTTAGGTCTTACGAGCACAATCAAAAATTTTAAATGCTTTAAGAGCCGTAAGTGCAAGTCTATCCTAAGTGCCACTCAAGTCAGGCCCCACCCTCACCGAAGAGTGAAATAGGCCATGACACACCACAGAAGAAAGTTAAAGATCTTTTACACACGCAAGAGTCCAAACGGACACTGCTATATATGAGCAATTAATTACATAGAGTAAAATTGGAGAAAATAAAATCCTAGACTCTACACTCTCTCACGACTCGACTCGATCTTTAAATTAATTGCGGCTTTTCGGAAGTCGGTGAAGATGCGTCGGTTCTTGAAAAATCACTCCACGTACGTCTGGTACCTCGCAAGAAAAAATAAGAGAGATGGTGTTATAGAGTGACTCAAAAAGAAAAACAAGAAAATAAATGCAGAAAATAAAATAAAAATAAATGCAGAAAAAATGAAATTTATACAGTGAAAAATTCTAGGTTCAGACTACTCGAATGCGAAAAATCAAACAAAAATTTTGTAGACAAAATCTAAGATGTTTGCCTCCCTGACAACGGCGCCATCTAACGGATCCTAGATGGCTTGTGTTAAAAAGCGTGGATTGGATTGATTGGATTATCCTTCGCATAATAATGTCGTTTCATTGTAGGAGGGCAATCGAAATCAGTCAAGAAATAACCACACAAAATTTAGTCAATTTTAATCGATGTGGTTTTATGTTTATTTTACTTGGGCAAGTCCCAGGGTCGAACACAAGGAGGCAAAGGAACAACCTAGAATTTTGTCTATCAAAGTTTGTGTACGATTTTCGAGGTGGTCTTTTTTTGTATTCTTTTTATGCAGTTAGAGATGCAAAATGCAATTTTGGCCTATTTTATGGAATAAAATGTAAATATCAAACAAATGATATCCGAAAAATATGAAACTTGTCCAAGATGATATTTACGTTGAGACAAATGCACTATATATTTTTTAGTATTTTTGGATGCAAGATGAATTTTTTATGAATTTTTGAATGCAACACGAATTTCAATATTTAATTATAACAAATATTAAACCTATTTGTTTTCAAGAGATAAAATTATCCAAGATCTATCACTAGATGATCCATCTCAGAAAAATCTTAAACCTCAAAATTATGAGATTAAATACCTATTAAAAATCAAATATTAAAATATGCAAAATGATTTTTACAAGGCAAATCGTGCATGCAAATGCAATTATTTTTGGGCACAATGTTAAACAATTAATTCTACAATCCGTGATTTTTCGACAAAGAGCAACGGTTAATTAATTATAAAATTCAGAGCTCAAAATAGGCAAAGTATGTGATTTTCCACAAAACAATTGATTATTAATTAAACACAAGTCAAAAAAATATCAGACATATGTCATAATGAAGAGAATTAGTTGTAGAACACAGTGCCAATTTTTGATGAATCAAATAATGCAATGTAGGGGTTTAAAATGATAACCGAATACAAGGGTATTTCTGCAATAACAGTAAATAAAAATAAATATAAATATGCAGAATAGAGGGCTAAAATGCAATTACCTCAACGCTGGGGGAATATCTGCAAAATTTCCAGCAGGTCAAGTGCCAAGCACGTGACCTGGTCGGCTGGGGCTGATGCACAAATATGAGAACCACTGGGCTTCGTTGCAATTCCTCACGCTAAGCACGTGACGCCCACGTGCAGTAGCCGGTTCGGTTGGAGGTTCGGCGCAGGCCTCCACATGGCATGCTGGTGTGCCTCGGCTTGGCACGAGGATCTTGGTTTGGGTCCGAGGCTGAGCTATGTTCTGATCCGTTGATCAACCTTGATCCAGCGGTTGGGAGTTGCGATACTTCAACGGCTACGATGGTTGATGTTCTTCATCGAAGGGTTATTGTAGCTCCTTGAAGTCTTGAGTTGTGATCAACGATGGCTGACACACGACCGGCAGGCGTCGGGGCAGTGGCTTCCGAGGTGATGATGGCACGGAGGAAGGCCCTGCAGATGAAGCGGCTGGCCGACGATGAAGCTTGGAGTTGTCGACAACGATGGACTGGAGGCGTGAACGTGGAGTCGGTGAAGCTCGAAGTCATAGATGTAGACTCTGGAGAAGGGAATGAACGGTGATGTTGGTTTGCTGGTTGGCGATTAAGCTTGGATGCTCAGTAAGGTGTTGGCGTCGGCATGAAGCTTTGATGAGTCATGGCAAGGGATTGCATATCTAGTCCGGAGCTGCATTGGTGTTGAAGCTTGATGTTGATGATGCAGGAACCGTGATGGTGGCCGAGGGAAGATGAAGATGTCGTGGTTCAAATGATAGAGGCGCGAGGGAGAATGAGCGTCGATGTGGATGGTGGTGATGTGGAGTAACTGAGGTACTAATCTGGGGAGATGGTAAGTACAGTAGCGGGGAGGGTACCTGAGATGGGGGGCTCGACAGCGTAGCTGGAGCAAAGCAGCGTTGAGAAGGCGGAGCTGCAACGAGGATCTGGAACCTCGGATCACACCGTAGAGCGACTTCGCCGGCTGTCACTTCTGATGAAGGGGGGGCTCTTGTCTGTGAACGACTGATGGGGGTTAAGGGCGGAGGCGAGGTGCTTAAATGGTAGAGGGGATTCTGCAGGAGAAGGAAAGGGGGGCTGATTGGAGTCGATGGATTCGACGAGATTGGATGGGGGATTGTGGGTGAATGGACGAGATTCGATGGGGAGATCTAGGAAGGGAGCAGAAGTGATCGAATCTTTGGGACGAGGAGGAGATCGCGGATGAGGGATTCGCGGGAGGGGGCGACGCTGGAGACTTCGAAGAGGGTCTACGCTCAATTGGGAAAGGTGGGAGGTTGACGAAGGGGCCGAGGCCGTCCGATCGGCCGAGATCGGATGGCCCAGATGGGCGCACGTGGCGGTAGAAGGTGATTTGGTAGAGCACGTACGTGGCGCGTGCGCGGGAGGCACGTGCCTCGCACATGCGGTCCTTTTAATATTTTTTATAAAAAAAAATAAATCGAAAAATGAGTGACACGTGGCGGCTCCAGGAGCTGCCACGTGTCAGCCCCCAAAAATCAGAAAATAAATATAAAGAAAAATAGAAAATAAAAGGCAAATGACTCGGATCGATAAAGTTTCTTCATAAAAGTTGCTCGTCTCGATGAGATATACAACTTTCATTAAGACATCAAAACCAAAATCAATCATTTGTACATGGTGATATTTTTGGGGTATCCCCTGTACATAGAAAACCTTGATTTTTTGGGTTTTGTATTTTTTTCATTTTTAAACCAGATAAAAATACGGAAAAAATGATAAAAACAAAGATAAATTTGTACACATTAATCTAATTTTTTGTTTGGATTTTTATTGAGTAAGAAAACGAAGAAATAAAATAAAAGACGAAAAAGACAATTTTTGTATAGACAGTCAGTGAAGACTTGGACTCAATTTGTTTCTTTGATTTCAAGCTCAATTTGGATTTGCATTTTTACGCATTTTAATAACACTTTTATCAAAGAAGACAAGTGAAAAAGAAGTAAAATAAAATGAGTCAATTATGTACATAAAATAATAGGTCAAAAATCGCTAAAATACAAAATGTACAAAAGAGGCCCAAAACGCAACTTTCACATATGAGCTCTGATTCACTTGAACTTAGTCCTGTTTTGAAGGTAATTGATTGTACATTACTTCAAAAGTGTAGGATCAAAATGGACACTGGATGAGGAAGATATGAGGGTTTTAGTCCAAAAATCCTAGAACTAAGGTTTGGGTTTTTGGTCTATGGGTTAGTGATTTTTTTTGTATTTTTCATTTATTCTTGTTAGTGATATGTACACAGTGGAGGTGGTTTTGGGTCATTTGGAGTTAGCATGAATTATTTAAAAATTGGGGAAGTTATGCAATTTACATGTCCTTTTGGCTAGGATTTTTGACTTCTTATTTTTGTGCAGAAATGAGTGATAAAATGCAAATCTTATTAAAACATTCATGAATGCTAATCATGCAGAATAAGTGCAGAAATGCCAATGATTTTGAGGGATTTGAGCTTAATTAATGAGATTTAAAGCGATGAATCTGATATTCATCATCGTGCTGTGTCCACAATCAAATAGAGAGAGAAGTAGAAGAATGAGAAGAGAATTGGAGTGTGACCAATGTAATAACATCTCCTTATGAAGCTTGGCCAATTTAGCCAAGTCTCCACCAAGATATGCAGGCTATCTGAAGTTTGGACCATTGTGGTCCTGTATGTATTTGATGTTTTACTCTTTTTGGTAGAAAGTGATTGTTATACTGCATTGATCTTATGTGCCCTGATGGATATAACATCTTTTCTTCCGTCCATGTTTTGCGGTCTTGAGAAAATTGTGCCAGCAGATCCTTACCTCATCCGAAGCTTTATTTCAACCCCACACTCTTGTCTTTAGACGTCAGCGCCACTAGACAAGGATGAAAATGCACCAACAAAAATGGACTGCCCATGCAAGTCAAGCTAAGTGTAGAGTGCATGAGTTTAAAATTGATTAAAATTATGAAGAGTTAAATGGATGATAAAAGATGTCCTACTTAGGCAAGTTTAAGTTGAATTTCGAACATGGTCTTTTGGAAATAAGTCAAAGACCTGAAGAGTCTCAATTCTGGTTCCTCATAAAGTCCCTTTAGAATTAAGTGGATTAAGGCCTAAACCAAGCTCCATCCTTCAGACTTAGCTCCATTTGGTTCAAGAATCAAACTTGTTTTGAAAATGCGAATGAATGCACATATTTTTTATGAAGTAAATTTTTCAAATTAAACATTTTATGTACAATTTCTAAGGAATTTTGCAAAATTTTACTGAATTTTATTTCTTTTGGTATTTTGAAAGAGTTAGTGATTTGAATAATTTACAAGGATTTAAAAGAATTATGTACATTTTTACAAAATAATGTATTCACAATTTATAAACAAATTATACAAATTTTATACAATATTTAAAAAAGAATTTTATTTACAAAATTTTTGTAATTAAGAATTTTATACAAGTAATTTACAACTAATTTTATATACAGCTTTAAAGCTCTTTTTATAACTTATATTTACAATTTTCTATCAAATTTTGGAAACCCACAATATCCATACTTTTAGAACCATATTATTAAAAATACAATAGAGTACGAGTTATGGCTTCTAAATTATATATAGAATATATATACAACACCCCCTATACTTAGCGTGAACCATGTCTTCATAGTGACAAAGAAGCAACAAAGGAAGACATAACTCGGACTAAGTATAGACTGGTGAAAAGAATGCTATACTATAAAAACTCAAAAATAACGAAAAACAAATATAAGTCAATCATCCTCTCTATATTTTGGATCAACTAATCTTAAGTATATGAGACTTAAAAAACGAGGATGATCGAGGTCAAAAGCATGTACACCATCAATGAATCAACTTGTCCCCCTATACTTATGGTAAAATATCCCTAATTATATATAAGAATATCAGCAATTGAGGGGCAAGTGAGAGAGCAGACAATACAACAAATCTAAAACAATCAAAGATGAAAACAAGCGATATTATCTTCCCCCAATACTTAGGGTAAAGCACACCCTAAGTATAAGCAACAATAAGGGCAATAAAACATAAGGAAATGAACAACACAATATTTACATACCCTATACTTAGGATAAAGTACATCCTAAGTATAACAAAAATCCTAAGGGAGTCTTAGGAGTGTAAGATCAATGAAAGAATGAATGAATAAAATTGAAAACATGTATGTACAAGGTAAAAAGAATAAACAAATCAAAACAAACTATATAGGCTCAAGAATGCCAAAGAGTGACCTTCTTGCCCGACCAAGGAATGATGGATTGTACAAGAGAATAGTTGACATCAGGGTCATCCTTAAAGATATCCATAACAAAATCATAGAATCCCTGAACTATGTTGATTGGTGAAAAGAAACTCAGATGGCCAAAAAGATGGACATAACTATCACGACCCCAATTCTGGGCCGTCGGATCCTCCCATATCTAGATCTGGTTACTCAGCAATAATTTATTCAGTAATCACAGCTAACATTCAGAAACATACTACAATTAAAAAATACCCAGAAGGAAGTATTTCAATACTTTTCCATTCACAAAAATACTGTTCACATGATTTATTGCCCCACTACAACCATTACATGTACATCAGCTGGAAGGAAATACACAGAAAGATTACTAACTACCTTTTAAAGAAAATCTACTTTAGCTGGCTGGATTTCTAGTATGTAATCTGGCTGGATTACTAAAGTCTTTGAGATGGCTCACTGACACCTATTGGATTTTCCATAAATCATAGGATAAAAATTAGGGAATGCTAAGTAATGAAGAAGAGAAAAGCAAACAAATGGGTATTTTATCCAAACTTGTTATCACAAAAAGTTTCATTCCTTCTCATTAATTTAAGTCCTATTCCTTTCTATTCCATGTAAGGGATTAGTCCAGGGAATTACCTCATCACTATAAGGACTTCTAAGCTTTAGCCACTTCGGGATGGAGATTGCGTTGATCTTGATAAGCTTATGCCGCCGCACGTCGCCTCAACCAATCCTCCAATTCTACCCTGATAATTTCCTTTTCTTTTATTAATCAGGGTCTCAACCATCAACTTGGCAAACAAAGGAGCACACCGTCCTCGAGGACTCAGTTACTTAAAACCTCAGGCTAACATTTAATCATATAACCTAGCAGCTTTAAATGCATGTTATCGTGACCCAGCCATTATCTAACCACCCGTGCCTCCACATGGCACGACCACATCTTCCGTTGTTCAACCCTAATATATTGGCTCCCAGTACCACGCATTGCAAATCATTCATTTCGTGCACACTTATCATAACAGGGCAACCATGTACCACCTAGGTAGGGAAACACCAATACAGATTCCTTCTGACAAACCCACAAGTTGCATGCCTGACCTGTAGTTCTACTCTTAGTCATCGTTAACGTGACACACAATCCTTTTGAAGATCCAACTCAAAACACCAATTCCTATGATGTAATTCCTCCGTTAAGCCTTAGATTAGCGTAACCATAAATACTGACTATAGACTTACACATATATTGATTCATATATTTATATACTCAATTTATGCTCTTTTAACTCCCAAACCCCAACTATCCAAACCACTGCATCCATTTGATGCTTTGACCTTATTTCAACTGAAATCACAGAGCAACTTTTCGCACTTTCTCAAAAATAGCCAAATTAGGATTCTTCGTAGCAAGGAGCATAACTACAGAAATCTCAATGATCTTATATGAAAACCCAACACTAAAAAGGAAGGATTTTATTACCTAATCGAGCTCTCTCCCTCGTATGTAGTGCTTTATTGTGATTCTCTTTCAAAAGGATGATTTATAGCTCCTGAAACGATGAAATTTCATTTTCGTATCAAAAATGCTAAGAACGTGCCAAGAACGCGAAGAACGAACGATGAACACGAAGAATGTGAAGAACACATGAAGAACACAAAGAACGTGAAGAAGACATGAAGAACATGAAGAACATATTTTCTCTTGAAATTTCAACAGAGCTTCCTCTGATACGGGGTGATATTTTTAGAAAAATTTCAGCAGAGTTTCCTCTTATACGAGGTGATATTTCTAAGAAAATTTCGACAGATTTTCCCTTTTTACGGAGTGATATTTCTAGGAAAATTAGGCAGAGTTTCCCCTTATACGTGGTGATATTTCTAGGGAAATTTCTGCAGAGTTTCCCCTTATAAAATCACCGAAAGGAAAACAGAAAGGGAACTGAACATGAATCGAAAACCAAACTCACAAAGTAAATTAAGAGAGGATCGTACCTTCCTCCTCCTCATTCTCCCAACAGTGCTTATCTAGCGCTCCTTCCTCACCCCTACTCCTCCTCCCATCCTCTCGACCCTAGCCCTTATCGTGGTGGTGGTAGCGGAAGTCGTAGAGAATGAATGGGTGGGGGGGGTACTTATAGGCTCCAGAAACCATTGACCATGGTTAGAATGCCATGGTTTAGAACATAATAGCGGCTAACGTTCCATGATTTTGGCTAAAACTTATCCGAAACTTAGGGCTTAAGTTAGAACATTCCAAAGGATTCTAGATTCGCTAATGACGCTTAATTAACATTAACCGTGATTAACTTTCACTAATCATGATTTAACATTCGCAGCTTAGACTTATCTTCTGCTAACTATTGATTAATGTTCACTAATGGTCTACAGCGGTTTTCAATCCGTCATTAGTTTCTTTAATCATGATTAATTTGTCTAAATGATGGTCACTAAGGTTTAATGACATCTTAAGCCTCCTTCTCTTTCTTCCGAAAATCATAACAAATCGAAACAAAGTACGATTCACACGAAACAAATTCTGTTGGTTTCCTCTTGATGAGCCAGATCTTTTTATATACGATCAGAGAAATGCCAAGTTCAATGTTTTACAATTATAACAACATTAAAGGAAGTCTCGTCCTTGAGACTTATAACGATGGCATAACAACCTTAAAGAGGATTGAAACCATAACAACCTTAAAGAGAATGAACACCATTTCATTTATAAAGAAGATATACAACATAGTGTTATCACTCAAACAAATACGGGTATTTCTCTCTCATTTCCACCTCAGGTTCCCATGTGGCTTATTCATACTCTTGGTTCCGCCACAATACTTTAACTAGAAGCATCGCTTTATTCCTCAACTTCATGACATGTCTATCTAGTATTTCCATAGGTATTTCTTGGTATGTCAAGTCTGGCTCAACATGTAAATCATCATAACTTATCTTATGCTCTGGATCTCTAATGTAGTTTCTCAGATTCGATAGATGAAAAACATTATGTATTGCCGAAAGATGTGGAGGAAGTGAAAGTCTATATGCTACTTTTCCAATCCGTTGAATGATTTCAAAGGGACCCACGAAACTGGGTGCCAACTTTCCACGCAAGACAAACCTCTGAACTCCTTTCATAGGCGATACTTTAAGGAATACAAAGTCACCTACTTCAAACTCAAGGTCTCTTCACCTGGTATCACTATAGCTTTTCTGGTGACTATGGGCAGTTATTAGTCTTTTTCGAGCAAGCTTTACAGCTTCCTGTGTCTCCTGGAGTCTATCTGAACTGTAAAGGTTATTTATCCCAACCTCTTGCCAACATAAAGGAGTAGTACACCTACGTCCATATAGTGCTTCAAATGGTGCCATGCCAATACTTGTATGGTAACTATTGTTGTAGGTGAATTCTGCAAGAGGCAAATGTTTATTCCATGATCCCTTCCATTCTAAGAACACGCTCGTAGCATATCCTCTAGTGTCTAAATCGTACATTCTGACTGGTTGTATGTTTATGGATTATATGGTGTGCTTAAGCATAACTGTGTACCTAAGGTTTCATGAAGTTCTACCAATAGTGTGAGGTGAATCATGAATCTCGATCGGAAACTACTTCCTTTGGGATACCATGGAGGCAGATCATATGTGTAATATATAACTGAACAAGCTGATCTGGAGTGAAAGATAGGCTTATTGAAATAAAGTGTGCCACCTTGGTCTGGTGATCTATTATAAACCAGATAATATCTTTACCACCAGTCATCTGAGGTAAGCAAGTAACGAAGTCCATGGAAATGCTTTCCCATTTCCACTCAGGTATAGGGAGGTGTTGTAACAATCCTGGTGTCTTTCGGTGTGAAGCTTTTACATGTTGGCAAGTAAAACGTGAATTCACAAACTCAGCAACATCCTTCTTCATTCCCGACCACCAAAAGTTTTAATGAAGATCCTTATACGTCTTTGTAATTCCTGGATGAATAGATAATCTTGTGCAGTGCGCTTCGCGTAAGATATCTTTCCTCAATTCGGGTGTATTTGGTACACAAACTCTATGATGGTTTTACAATATCCCAGCTTGTATATGGAATCCCTCTATCTCATTCTGCTCAAGTTGTTGTCTCAAGTCTTTAAGGATTGTATCATCCTCCTGTCCTTTCTTTATTCTATCCCAGATTTCTGGTTTGTATCAGTGAGGAATAGTTATAGTATCGGTACTACTATCAAATGGTTTCCATTCACTTAACGTTGATAGTACACCCCATATGTGGATAACACTCACCAACCCATGTAAATAAGTACTTCTACTAAGGGCATCAGCTACGACGTTCCCCTTACTTGGGTGATAGGAGATGGTGCAATCATAGTCCTTCAACAGCTCTAGACACCGTCTCTATCTCATATTGAGCTCCTTCTGATCAAACAGATATTTCAAACTTTTATGATCAGTGAAGATTTCGAAAGTAATAACATAGAGGTAGTGTCTCCATATCTTTAAAGTGAAAACTACGACATCTAATTTAAGGTCATGTGTCGGGTAGTTCTTCTCATGTGTCCTGAGCTGCCGCGATGCATCCGCAACTACCTTACCATGTTGCATAAGACCTACCCCAAGTCCTTTAGATGCATCAATGTACACTGTAAATCCTTCAGTTCTAAAGGGTAGAGTAAGGATAGGTGCAGATGTAGGCATTCTTTCAGTGTCTGATAACTAGCTTCGCATGCGTCAGACCATATGAATGGAACTTCTTTCTGAGTCAGCCTAGTCATTGGCAATGCAATTCGTGAAAAGTCCTTCACAAATCTTCTATAATACCCAGCTGAACCCAGAAAAGATCGTATTTCTATGACAGTCTTCAGGCGTTCCCAACTCATCACTGCACTAACCTTTGTAAGATCAACTGATATACCTTCCCTAGAAATAACATGACCTAAGAAGGACACTTCAGTCAACCAGAAATCACATTTTCTATATTTAGCATACAGTTTGTTCTTTCTTAGTGTTTCTAGTGCCTCCTGAGATGGTGTTCATGTTGGTACTTATCCTTGGAGTAAATAAGCACATCATCAATGAAGACTACTACAGAGTGGTCTAGGAACTCCCTGAATACTCAATTCAAGAGATCCATGAAGGCTACTGGGGCATTTGTTAGTCCAAAAGGCATAACTGAAGATTTATAATGCATGTATCTAGTTCGAAAATCTGTCTTGGGAATATCTAAATCTTTAGTTTTCAATTGATGATATCCAGATCTTAAATTAATCTTGGAATACATAGTCGAACTTTGTAACTAGTCAAAGAGATCATCTATTCTTGGTAGAGGATACTTATTCTTTATTGTCCTCTTGTTTAGTTGTCTATAGTCAATGCACAACCGCATCGACCCATCCTTCTTCCTTACAAACAAAACAGGTAAACCCCATGGTGAAGTACTAGGACGAATGAAGCCTTTGTCTAACAGTTCTTGTAACTGTACCTTTAACTCTCGTAACTCTGTCGATGCCATCCTATATAGAGGAATATAGATAGGATGAGTATCAGGTATGAGAGAGATTTCAAATTCCAACTCTCGCTCGGGTGGTAATCTAGGTAATTCTCATGGAAATACATTAGAAAACTCGTACACTATAGGCACATCTTCTATCATTCTATCTGACCCTGATGTAGAGGATACATAAGCTAAATAGCCTTGACACTCTTGTTCTAATAGTTGTTGAGCCTTTAGAGTAGAGATGTATTTGACATCATCACTGGATGTCTTTCCAATAAACTGTAACTCTATCGAGTTAGGAATGTGAAAAGTTACTGTCTTCTGGAAACAATCAAGGCATACATGATGCCTTTCTAACCAATCCATCCTCAGGAGGAGATCAAAATTATTCATATTTTAATAAGTAGTAGAGAAACTGGTAAATGATGTCCTACAACCTATATCACATAGTCATCTAAGATCTCTTGGATTATGAATACTTTACCTCCTTATCATTTAATCAAATAATGGTTTTGTACTTCTATGACAATCTCATATTTATGGTAGGATTCGAGCATTTTTTTCCTAAGGAGGGCCTCCTACATGGCTCCTCGGATAGGAGTAGTGGTGTACTCCATGGAGTGATGTAACTATATTCTTCCTAAGAAGGATGAACATAACCCTTAGCTCTAGCATTAATGAGTCTGGATGACTTTGATCTCTCATTATGGCATTAAGTCTTCACTCTAATGCATGCTACCTTTGCTCCATCTCATGGGGCATTACCATCATAGACGCTAATTTCCTAAACACATCTTGGTTTTCCATTGGGATGAATCAAGGCCAAATGTTAGATCCTATACGTTTAAGCATGATGTACATAAGGGACAATGACTTGTGAATGGTATTGCAGTCAATTATTAAGATCAAAGGATCTTAATACAACCTTAGTTTCTGAATACCAATCATAGTTGTCAATTAGTAAATAAATTACTAGAGTAACCTTTATTTAATACCAATCTATCACGACCCCAATTCTGGGCCGTCAGATCCTCCAATATCCGGATCTGGTTACTCAGCAATAATTTATTCTGCAATCACAACTAACATTCAGAAATACACTGCAATTAAAAAATACCCGAAAGGAAGTATTTCAACATTTTTCTATTCATAAAAATATTGTTCACATGATTCATTGTCCCATTACAACCATTACATGTACATCAACTGGAAGGAAGTACACAGAAAGATTACTAACTACCTTTTAAAGAAAGCTACTGTGGCTGGCTGGATGTCTAGTATGTAAGCTAGCTGGATTACTAAAGTCCTTGCGATGGCTCACCGACACTTGTTGGGTTTTCCATAAATCATAGGATAAAAATTAGAGAATGCAAAGTAACGAGGAAGAGAAAAGAAAACAAATGGGTAATTTTTCAAAACTTGTTATCACAAAAAGTTTCATTCCTTATCATTAATTTAAGTCCTATTCTTTTATATTCCACGTAAGGGATTAGTCTAGGGAATTACCTCACCACTATAAGGACTCCAAAGTTGTGGACACTTCGGGATTAGATATTGCGTTGATCTTGGTAAGCTTATGCCACTGCACGTCGCCTCAACCAATCCTCCAAAACTACCCTGACAATTCCTTTTCTTTTATTAATCAGGGTCTCAACCCTCAGCCTGGCAAACAAAGAGCACACCGTCCTCGAGGACTCGGTTGCTTAAATCCTCAGGCTAACATTTAATCATATAACCTAACGGCTTTAAATACATGTTATCGTGACCCAGCCACTATCCAACCACTTGTGCCTCCACATGGCACGACCACATCTTCTGTCGTTCAACTCGGAGATATTGGCTCCCGGTACCATGCATTGCAAATCATTCATTTCGTTCACACTTATCATAACAGGGCAACCGTGTACCACCTAGGTAGGGAAATGCCAATACGAGCTCCTTCCGACAAACCTACAGGTTGCATGCCTGACCTGTAGTTCTACTCACAATCATACTTAACGTGACACAAGATCCTTTTCATGATCCAACTCAAAACACATCAAGTCCCATGATGTAATTCCCCTTTTAAGCCTTAAATTAGCGTAACCATAAATACTGAGTATAGACTTACACATATATTAATTCATATATTTATATACTCAATTTATGTCCTTTTTACTCCCAAACTCTAACTTTCCAAACCATTGCATCCATTCGACGCTTTTACCTTATTTCAGTTGAAATCATAAAGCAACTTTTCACACTTTCTCAAAAAAGCCAAATTAGGGTTCTTCATAGTAAGGAGCATAAATACAGAAATCTCAATGATCTTATATGAAAATCCAACAATAGAAAGGAAGGATTTCATTACCTAATTGATCTCTCTCCCTCGTCTGTAGTGCTTTATCGTGATTCTCTTTCAAAAAGATGATTTATAGCTCCTGAAATGATCGAATTTCATTTTCGTATAAAAAATGCTAAAAACGTGCCAAGAATGCGAAGAACAAATGACGAACATGAAGAACGCGAAGCATACACGAAGAACACGAAGAACGCGAAGAACATATTTTCTCTTGAAATTTCAGCAGAGCTTCCTCTTATACGGGATGATATTTCTAGGAAAATTTCGGCAGAGTTTCCCCTTATACGTGGTGATATTTCTAAGAAAATTTCGGCAGAGTTTCTCCTTATACGGTGTGATATTTCTAGGAAAATTTCGACAGAGTTTCCCCTTATACGGGACGGTATTTCTAGGAAAATTTTGGCAGAGTTTTTCCTTATAAAATCACCGAAAGGAAAACGGAAAGGGAACTGAACATGAATTGAAAACCTAACTCATGAAGTAAACTAAGATAGGATCGTAGCTTCCTCCTCCTCATTCTCCGGGTAGCACTTCGCTAGCACTCCTTCCTTGCCTCCTACTCCTCCTCCCGTGCTCTCGACCCTAGCCCTTGGGGTGGTGGTGGTAGTGGAAGTTGTAGAGAATGAATGGGTAGGGGGTATTTATAGGCTCTAGAAAATCACTAACCATAGTTAGAAAACCATGGTGTAGACCTTAATCAAGGTTAGAAGCCCATGGTTTTGGCCAATACTTATCCGAAACTTAGGGCTTAAGTTAGAACATTCAATAGGATTCTAGATTCGCTAGTGATGCTTAATTAGCACTAATCATTATTAACTTTCACTAATCACGATTTAACTTTCGCAGCTTAGGCTTATCTTTTGCAAACTATTGATTAGTGTTCGCTAATGGTCATTAGCAATTTTCAATCCATCCTTAGTTTCCTTAATCATGATTAATCAGTCTTAATGATAGTCACTGAGGTTTAATGACATCTTAAGCCTCCTTACTTCTCTTTCTTCCGAAAATCATAACAAATAGAAACGAAGTCCGATTCACACGAAACGAATTCTGTTGTTTCCTCTTGACGAGCTGGATCTTATTATATAGGATTTGAGAAATGCCAAGTTCAAGGTTTTACAATAACTAACCTCTAATGTCATGTTTGAAGTCAATGTAAGGAAGAGGTCGAATTCTGCTGCAATTTGCTCAAAATCAGAAACAACAAAGCCCTCATCGAAGTCTATCTGAAGAAAGGGCTCATCATTCTTGTAAATGGCTGGCTAGAATAAAAGATATACAAATGAATCAATCTCGACCTCTAAAGGGTCACAATCAGCTGCCACCAGCGATTTCGACTCAATAGCATAAATCTCATGAAACTCATTAATACATCTTCAAACCTGAGTAAGTGGATCACATAAGGCTATGCTATCCCAGTACTCCTCTTTAGAGAGGAGTTCATAGGTCTCAATATCTGCCAATGTCAACAGCTCATGTGCAATCTCATCTAGAAACTCATTATCCTCTGTATCTACTAGGCTGGTAACACACTCGTCTGATGCAGGTTTCTATAATGACTCGGAGCTTGACATTGTGCTACTGAGGGAAATGTGACACTGTCTGTCCCATAATCAATAACAACCCTAGTTACACAAAGAAAAGGCAAACTAAGAATAATGGATGCATGTTGTGATGGTACTAAAGAGTCATAATCTAAGATAACAAAATCCACAGTGAATTTTGTGCTTTGTATCATCATGACAACATCATTAAGTATACCCCTCTGCCACTTGACCGATCTGTCATGAAACTGATGAATCATTCTAACTCTCTTGAGAGGCCCTAAATGAAGTGTCTCAATAAGATGGAAGGGTAATATGTTAACTAAAGATCTATTATTTAACAATGTTTGCTCGAACTCATGATCTGAAATATGACAACTGACAAATGGTGTTCCCATATATTTCTTCTTTTTCTTGGGAGATGTATGCTGGATGGCAAAACATGTGGCACCCTTCTCTAGGTTCAGAGCATCTGGGAAGGGTATCTACACATCCTCCCCACCAGTATTACCTGGAGGATAAGAAAAATAAGAACAAAATCTTTTTCCAAAACTAGGACTAGCTCCATGCAAATCAAGAGAAGGAGAACAAGCAGGTGATGTCTTGTAATTATTCTTCTTTCTAAATTTTCTCTTTTTCTGATTTTTTGTGATTTTGTGCCTTTGTGATGAATCTATGATTCTCACCCTTTATTCTTTTATTTTAGCTCCTTTTCTTGGAAAAACATCATGTAAATACTTGTAAATATAATAACTTAGCAACTTGCATGCCTTTCTTAATATTGTATATTTAACATGTATTGTTGGCAAAAATAAAAGAACAAAGGAAAATAAAAAAGAATGATGTATTTAGAATAAATACAGAGTGACTCAAATACCAAGAGAAGGTCAAACCTTGACCTAATCGCAAAAGAAAATAAGTAGAGAGAGATAAGGTCCACTATGTATTGTATATATGACCTATACTTGTGTATATTATTTATATATTTATTTTTTACAAATAAAATTAAACTATTCTTTTTACACCCTTGCATATAATCCTAGTAATAAGATTAAGAAAACAAAATAAAAATAAGAAAAAAATAAAAATAAAAATAAAATCTTCAATTACTTGTACAAAATGCACATGTATATATTACATTCACTAATTATTATGTACCCTTAAATATTTTGTAAAAATAAAATAAAAATATTTTATAATCAAAAAATTTTGCTGTAAATAAATAAAATATAAAATAAGGATATTTATATAAAAATAATAAATTAAAAATGCTTGTATATAATACATAGGTATATTATACATGTATATAATATATTATACTGCATATAATATATTATATTAATTCAGAAAAGTAATTACAAATCATAGAAAAATTACTTGAACACTTTCATTTTATTCATTTTTATTTTAACATCATTTATTTTTTGTATATACTATTCTCTAATCCTTGATTCTAATTGGTCCAGGGGCTTTGTTGACTCCGTTCAAAGCCCTCTTCCAGGTTGGGTCGAGTCGCCAGCCTTCTCATTGGAGCTTGTTCTCCCTTTTATTGCGCCCGAACCCGACCACCTTTTACCTAGATCCTTGCGCCTGATTGAAGCCCTATCATCCCGGATCCTCGCGGATCCCTAGGTGCAGCCAGATCTGCCAAGGGTTTCACGAGAATGGTCGATCCTTCTAGCCCCTTGGCTCCCATATTTAACATATTCTCCCACCTCCCACACCTCTTTGCTCATCCCTCATTCCCCCTTTTTTCCCTGGACACCCTCAGTAGAGTGACAGCTGCTAGAGGACCCATTTAGGATTGCCTGGAGGTGTGTTCGGACTTGTAGCTCATCGCGTTGCTGGAGTTCTACCACAAGTATCCTCTCCACCTGCCGCAACGTGGTTGAGTCCAAGACCCATCCTCCCATATTCGCCTGGAGCTTCTAAGCTTATTGGTGGCTTCTGGTTTCGCTATTATCTCCTGCATTCCTTTGTTCGATTCCATCTTTCCATTCCGCCTCTGATGTGGTTTCCCTACTCCGACCAACTTATCGGAGCCTCATTCCACTCACTCCCCCATTCCGATAGATGACACATATCACACTACATCTTCCCACACAATTTGATAACCCTGAATTTTGCTCACCAAAGCAAGATAAGGTCTGATCTCCTTCCTCCACATACGCCAGAGATCCACCACATGTCCCCATGTCACTTCTTCTACATCCTTATTCAATAACATGGATTGGAGCTTCGCCCTGAGTCCCTCTATCTTTTGCATGAACTAATTCATGCAAAGGAGCCGTTTAGACCCCTTAGTTTCTTCGACGGAGTAGCTCCAGGAATGCAGCTACCGCTACTCTCATCCGGTCGTTACTGCCTTCATCGAAGCCCCCAGCCTGACGCGCAATGCCTCCACGAAGCTACCGGTGCCCTCAAATGCTTTATCGGCCCAACAGATCTCTTCCCTTGGCTGATTGAAGTTCGCTAAGGAGGTGTTCTTGCAGACCCACTCCCCGCCGTTGGATGGACCCCCTTTTGCCAGAGCGCATCTGAGCCACACTGACAGAGCAACCTTCCATACCGTTGGATCAGAGCTGACACATCAGATCTGACCGTACATCCTCAACATTCTCTGGACCGTCAGATCACTTTGCAGCCAGGTGATCAGATCCATACACCAGCGCCTTCCTCCACACGCGTCGCATGTCTAGTAAGGGTATATTTCCTTTTTGCCCTCACACGTTTAGTTATTTCATCTTAGTCCACTAAATAAATATTGTAGTTAAGACAATTTACAGTTTGGACGCTGTGTTTTTTTTATCTATTTTCATTTTCATCCCTCTCAATTATGGCACATGTATGTCCGCGTGACTTTTGAGTTATTTGCACTGTATGCCCTACACTTTTTCTATGTTCTGAATTGAATGGCATGTTTTTAGTATTTGCAGGTATACCCCTATGAGTCTGGATTATGCATATCGTGTGTGCTTGATTGGACTTTTTGCAGAAACAACCCTAGATTTTTAACCGTTTTATTCTTTGGTCAGTGAACTTATTTTATTTGCAGATTGGTCCCTGTAAACTACGCATATTTACTTGATGCTTTTGGACTTAAGAAATAGCTAATTAATTCTAAAATCACCTAAAAATTACCAATAATTTATGTTGGTGTGCAATATTTACTGTGATTTTCTTGGATTAATCTCTTTGCACTCAATATTTTTGAAAAATCAGAAACCCCTAAAAACATTCTTGTTTGCCTAAGAAAATTTACAAAAATTTGAAAAAAATGTTTTTAAAATTCCAAAAAAAATCATGTTATTGTCATTTTGTTTGTTTTATTGACAATATTACCATTATTTGAAAATTCCCTCAAAATCCTAAAAATTGCAAAACACTTAAGACCTTATAAAAATAATATAAAGCACAGAAAATTCCAAAAATTCCATTTTTATTTCTTGTTATAGGTTTTTTTATTTTGCCATAAAATTGCTCCCCAAGAATTTAGGGTATTTTAGATATTTTTAACTTGCAATTTAGTCATGGTTGTGTACTGTTTGCATTTCTATGCTTTATTTGATTTTTATAAAACAAAAAAACACCCAAAAAATCCCATAAAATTACCAAAACATTTAAAATGTATAAAACCAACAATATTTTTATCTTAATCTTCTAAGTATTTTTAGACTTATAGAAAAATATAAAAATATTGTTGTGCTTTTTTGCACTTCTTTTTTGTTGATTTTGTTTCCTTATTAAAAATTAAAAATTTGCAAATATTAAAAACCACATAAAAAATCTTTTATTTTATTTTTATGAGATTTGACTACTTTGTAGGTTTTTCGTGCTCCTTGTGTTCGACCTTGGTTGCTATACCAGGTAAATAAAATAGCGAATCTATTACACATTCTTGATTGTTTGATTTTATTTGAGGGGTTATATTTTCTTATTGAGCATGTCCGATTGTTTGGGGTCGCAACGACCTTGTTTATTTCTTGATACTTAACCCTGATCGATCAGACGCTCATCAAATGGCATTGTTGCCAGGGAGCACGGCTTAATATTCATTTTTAGCTTTTGTTCATTTTTTGTCTCTATTTGATATAACTATTTTCTGACACTCATTTGTTTTCCTTTTTGTGCGAGGAACCGCCTGAGGACGTCTCGGCTTTCTTTTGAAGGAGACAACACCTGAGGAGGAGTAGAGGAGAAGAAGAAAGTAGTTATATTTCATAGAGTATTTTATTAATAGCAAAGCTATTATTATTGTAACAATTGTGGACTCTAGACTCTCTTTTGACATTTAGACTCATCAGGGTCTATTTCGCCAAGTACCGGTGTACTCGGAGAACCTCACCGGATTTTTTGTAGTTTTTTTGTCGCCTTTTATTTTCTTTTGATTCACGAAGTTTTAGCCCTTAGACTTAGGACTTTTGTTGATTGTGATGTAATTAGCTAAGTCCCTACATCTAGTTGCTTATATGTTTCATAGAACGTAATTAGACCTAGATAATAATTAATAATAAAAAGCTAGCATAATCGATTGAGAGGCCACACGCTGCGAGAGGTCGTATACAATGCTGGCAGGATCCGTTGTGGCGTACAACGATCGACATCTGAAACCAGACTCAGACCTCTCTCTGATTAGTTAGCTATCTGTTCTTCACGATTAATAGAAGTAGCTCGTCTAAGGCCTATTTCTTCGTGCATCATTTAGGTAGTTTTATTTCTATCTTTACTTTAATGCACGGATCACCCTGCATGTAGAGTGCTGGAGTCAGGTACACATTTCTATCTCTGCATTCGTCATAGTATTTGATCGTACATCAGATTTTTGGACATCCTCCCCCAATTCTGTTGGACTCAAAATAACCAAGGAAATCAAAAAATTCATTAGGTATTATTTTATTTCAGAAAATACCTAAAAAGTGAAGACAAAATGAAATTGGGACCGCTAATGCAAATTGTATCATAAAATACACTTCACTCAAAAACTTATTTTAGGGAGAGTCACTCCTCATTGATTGATTTATCTGCTGTGAGAGAGTGACCTGCACACTAGGCTAGAGCCATACCTGAACTCCTTTCAGACTACTGGTCTTGCAGTTGGTTGTTCTCTAGGAGGACTTCACCAGGTAGCCGATAATTAGTCCATGACTTCCTAAGCAGATTGGGCAGATCGGGTAGTCGGTAAACGGTCCGCACCCATACTTGTTGGGAAAAACTAGCTATGAGACTGGGCCAGTCTCCTTGGAGCATCAGGTTCCCAACAACTCGCTTAATCGCTTTGATATCTTTATTTATCACCTAAATAAAATTGACCAAATTAACGATCGATCTTTCACAATCATCAACTCTAGTGTGAGTAGGTGAAAAAGGGGGTTGTCTTTTCATCTTGTTTGCATTCAGATCTCATCTTCATAAATCCCCACATCACAATGATGGGAAGGGGGTCTCTTAGGTTGCCTTTGACAACACCGCTTTCAAGCGCTCCTCTCCATTCATCTAGGGTAGTATCAGAGAGCCCGTACCCACTCTCTGAACCTGAGTTCGTTACCACCTCGTTCCCCCTCGACCACCCTTCTTCCATTCCTGAGGTGCCAGAGCAGAGGCCAGCACAATTATATGTCCATTTAACAACACCTGAGTTGGGGTATTTTGTCTTTGTAGAGACCCAAGATATGGCCATCAGTGAGGGACGCACTGATGAGCAGCCACAGGGATCCGCATATGTACTTGACCAGGTCGCCATCAATAACACACTCTTAGACTCCTTTGAAACGATGAAGCGCCAGATTAGTGACCAGGGAGCATTCATGGCAGAGGTGCGGTGAGAGGTGACAGAGATGAGAGCCGGTACAGTAGAGCCATAGAGACCAGCCGGTGGAGAGATACCGGCAGCTGGAGGAGCCGGATAACTCGAGGAGCCGTATGAGCCTGCCAGACATCCATGGATGATGAGACATCTGCACAACCCTGGTGCAACTCTCATGCACCCTTGGATTCAGCTTCCTAAGACCCTAGGGGACTTGGAGCTTCGCCCACAGACCATCCAGTTACAGCCCAAGTTCCATGGGCTAGCAACCGAGGATCCCCACCTCCATCTCTAGGAGTTTGAGATGATATGCAGTACTGTCCACGACAGATTCATGGACAAGGACACGATCAAGATGATCGCCTTCCTGTTTTCCATAGTTGAAAGAGCAGCCTATTAGCTGAAGCATTTGGGGAGGTATGTCACCACCTGGGAGTAGCCCCGAATCGAGTACTTGAACAAGTACTATCCACTCGGCTGGACCTATGCAACGCGAGCCATGATCAAGAATTTCACTATGATCCCGAACGAGCAGTTTCACGAGGCTTGGGATCGATTCCGAGAGCTTATCGATCGATGTCCACATCATGAGATATCCAAGCCCAACCTAGTCTAAATTTTCTTTTGTGGGCTAACACTGGAGCTACAGGGGCTAGTGAATGCCTCGTGTGGAGGGTCCTATTTTGCAATTGACGAGGACCATGTCTGGGCCATCTATGAGGAGATGGCAGAGAACTACACGGTGATGTCCCAGACTAGGGTCTACACTCAGGGGAAGCCTCTACCACAGGATGTGTCCTACCAAAGGATTGCACAAGTCGATGCCAGTCCTTCTACTTCGTCGACAGCAGCACATGCCGAGTCCTCAGCCGCTGACATGGCGATCATTAGCGAGAAGCTAGACCACATCGAGATTATTGTAAAGAAGCAATGCTAGGGCCTTATACAGATCGACCAGTTGGCATAGATGGCTCCACAACCCCATCTCAGGTCACGGGTTGATCCCAGCAGCAGCAGGTTCACCTAGTCTCCTGCCACATACCGCCAGGTTCACCACATCCAAGCAGAGCCGGTCCAACAGTTGCAACACTACTCCCAGCCATAGCCATCTCAGGACACTCAGATGGTGGTCTATTAGCCGGATCAGCCCCTGGCTGTTCTTCTTCCTTCACCTTTCCAGCAGGAGCCGTTGATGAAAGTAAACAGGATTTGGTACTACCGGTACCAACAGCAGCCCGGGATTCATCATGATCACCCAGGATTCTTATGGTCCATTGGAGGCATCTCGTCCTAGAAGCAGCCTCCAGCACATGTCAGACAGAGTAGCCAACAGCAGCAGCCCCATCACTCCCAGTACCAGCAGCAACACCAGCAGGGTCCTCGTCTCTCATATAAGGGACAACAATGAAAGCAGCCACAACATCCTCACCATCAGTACTCCCAGCCTCGGCCTCATTACCTATAGTCTCGGCCTCATTTCCAGCAAGGCAACCCATCCGGTTCTCATGGACCTGCCTATGAGAACCTAGCCCTTAACAACCTTGCCCGCCTACTTACTGACCAACAAGCATCCTTCCAACAAGAGATGGATGTGTTCTGGTAGGAGATGTGGGAGATAATCAAGGGCAAGTCTGTCATACCTACTTAGATTGAATCGAATCCGAACAACCTCAAGAGGAAATCTGAGCAGGTACAGTTTACAGAGACTACCACTCGTAGTGATACTTTGGGTGATATATCTTCCTATGTGTTTGATGTTGATTTTGTGACACTTAGGAGTGGTAGGATGCCAGCCGGTGGTGCCTCGTCTAACGATGACCACATGGAGATTCAAGAGTGCCAAACGAGGAGGATAGCGGTGCTGATGCCGATCACGATGATTATGACAGTGGCGCTGAAGCCACCAAGTATATAGATTCAACTGATAGTATTGTGGTCGTCTTGATTCCAGATGTAGTCAGTGGTATTGATGCCACCATTTTTCCAATTGCTGAGCCAGAGTACAGTGCGGATGCCACAAAGACAGATGCCATGGGTTGTACTGAGGCCACCATTTTTCCTTCAATTATGTTACCTTCTCGTGTATCTCAAGACAATTTTAGAAAATTACAAAAAAATGAAAAATTGAAAAGAAAAATATATGAATAAAGGAAAGGTTTTTGTATCTCCTTCGAGTCCATCTATGTTGCATGATGATATTGGTATGGATTCTATCTCTTCACATTCACAGGAGCCTATTCCTGACCCTCATCTCTCTAGAGAGGGTCCAGTCATCCCTTTCCCTCAAGCACTCTGCTTAGCGAAGGGGAATAAACCACAAAACCCAACACCAGCTATAGTTCAACAAGCAAGTGATTGATAGATTCCAGAATAAGCTTACTTTACAGGAGGCACTAGAGCACATTCCCCTCTTCCTGAAGAATTTGAGAGAGAAGACCACCGTCCATAGGAAGAGGAGGAACCACAATAAAAAGATCCATGTGCTTACCCGTGCCACCTGCTTTGCCATTCAGAACTGAGTGCCAGCTAAGAACCTTGATGCAAAAGCTCCATATGTCAGATGCCATATCCATGAGCACTGGTTCGATCGTACCCTACTAGACAACATGTCTTTTATTAAACTTATTCCGGCAGCCTTACTCGACCCATTCGAGTTTGGCCCTCTTCGTCAGAGCAGGACAGTCTTTCAGTTTGCTGATAGATCTTTCAAGAGGCTGAAGAGGTTATTGAAGGATGTGGTCATCACAATTCAAGGCCTGAAATTCCCCATGGACTTGACATGGAGATCCCTAATATGTGACAGATACCCCCATCATACTAGGACATCCATTCTTGGCCACAACCAAGGCAATGTCCGACCATGAGAGTGGGAAGACATACTTTCACATTGAGGGAAATGTGTACAAATAGAGATAATCGAGGAGACTAGAGCGGGAGATTCAACCTGCTCTGAGAAGATGAGCGACACAGAGCAGATGGCAGATGGAGAGTGAGACGTCCATTAGGAGTGCAACTTTATGATTACAGATGATGAGGTAGTTTGGTACGATCCCATATCACTGGCTTTTGTCACGCTAGTAGACACTGCATAGTTACCGATTTTGGCAGACAAGAGTTTAGAGAGCACACTCTTGGCACTGGACACAGTCAAGGCTCATGACCGTGGGTAAGATAGCGAAGCAGAGTATATTTCATGTTCTTCAGATTTAGATCCCTCGGATTCAAGAATTGATTGGGATGATTTTGATGATTACTTGCCTTATCTGATTCCTTCAGAGTCGACAGCTAGGGCGGAGAGTGAGACATCACAGAGACAGAAACACCAGTGGATCCACCTTCATCATATTTTCACATACAATTAGAGTTCTCCCATGCAGATCTAGTAGCCTTCACTCAGACATTTTAGAAGCCAGATTTGCTAGCTCCCAGTTGCCCGGAACTGAAGCCTTTGCCACAGTCTTTGAAATACAAATTCCTTGCGGGTGAGCCAGAGATGTTCCCAGTCATTATCTCAGCGGATATGACTGGAGATCAAGAATCTCATTTCATGGAGGTTCTTAAAAGGAATCACATGGTGATTGGATGGAGCGTAACTAATCTCAACGGAATAAGTCCGACCCTGTGCCCCCACCATATTTATCTCGAAGAGGACGCTAAGCCCTCATGTGAGTTACAGCGACGACTGAACCCAAATCTTTGAGATGTGGTTATGAAGGAGATATCAAAATGGTGGAGTGCTGATTTTATCTACCCCATCTCCGACTCCCAGTGGGTTAGTCCATTACAAGTGGTACCCAAGAAGAAGGGTATCACTATAGTTGTGAGTGACTCTGGAGAGGAGACAGCTACCCAGGTACCCACTTCTTGGTGGGTCTGTGCGGACTACAGACGATTGAATCGGGCCACCAAGAAGGATCATTTCCGACTGCCATATATTTATCAGATTATCGAGAGGCTATCTGGGAAGAGTCATTATTGTTTCCTCGACGGGTACTCCAACAGGTGGCCATAGTATCTAAAGACTAGAAGAAAATGACACTCACTTGTTCGTTTGGGACATATGCTTTCGGACGGATGCCCTTTGGTTTATGTAATGCCTCGACTACATTATAAAGATGCATGTTGTCCATCTTTTCGGATATGGTGGGTGACTATTTAGAGGTCTTCATGGATGACTTTTTGGTCTACGGCGATGGGTTTGACGCTTGTCTTTATTGTCTAGACCGCGTACTTTAGCGTTGTATCTAGGTCCTTCTTGTATTATCTTGGGAGAAGAGTCACTTTACGATGACTCAGGAGATGGTACTTGATCATACCATCTCCAACAGGGGCATGGAGGTCGATCCGGCCAAGTTGGATATGATCAGGAAGCTCAATCCACCGTCCAACTTGCGGCAGTTGCAGTCTTTTCTGGGGCATGTCGGTTTCTATTGATGATTCATTCAGGATTTCAGCCGTATTGCCTGAATGCTTACTTACTTGTTGAAGAAAGACACCAAGTCCATTGTAGATGGTAAGTGTCTAACGTCATTCGAGACTCTCAAAGTATTAGTTATCGAGGCTCTTCTCTTTCAGCCACCCGATTGGTCTCTCCCATTTGAGATCATGACGGATGCTTCTGATTTTGCCGTAGAAGTTGTGCTAGGACAGAGGAGATATGGAAGGCTGCATGACATTCACTATGCCAGCCGGACTTTGCATGCGACTCATTAGAATTGCACTATTATAGAGAAGGAGATGCTTGTTGTAGTCTTTGCTTTGGACAAGTTTAGATTGTATATTCTTAGATCTAGAGTGACAATATTTACAAATCACACCGCCATCTGATACCTCATGGGAAGGAAGGATGTCAAATCCAGATTGACCAGATGGATCATTCTACTCCAGGAGTTTGATATTAAGATTAAGGATAAGCCTGGAGTTAAGAATGTGATGGCGCATCATCTCTCCCGATTAGAGAACATTGAGGATTCAGACCAGATTGCACCTATTACAGAGACCTTCCTAGATGAGGTGATCCTTGCTATCACCTCACTCCCATGGTATGCTGACATTATGAACTTTCTTGTCACCAAGAAAGTTCCACAAGGTTGGCCCAGGCTGCGACTTGAGACTTTCCTTGTGAAGGCCAAGTTGTACCATTGGGAGGATACTATCCTTTATCATGAATGAGGGGATAGCGTCTGGCGTCGGTGCATTCCTTAGGAGGAGCACCATAGCGTCCTCACATACTGCCACAAGCTTGAGGCAGGAGGGCATCATTCTGGGAGGAGAACATAGAAAGTGCTCCAATCTGTCCTTTGGTGGCCTACCCTCTTCAAGGATTCTGATGAATTCGTGAAGAGGTGTACTGACTGTCAGAGGATGTGTACTTATAAACAGTGTGATATGGTGCCGATGCAGCCCATTCACTTCTGTGAGATTTTTGATGCATGGGGCATCGAATCCATGGATCCATTACCTAAGAGTTAGGTATTCGAGTACATTCTGCTTACTATGGATTATGTGAGTCATTGGGTTGAGGCCATCCTAGCCCGAACCACAGATGCTAAGATCGTTTGCAGATTCTTGAGGAAGAATATCATTTCATGGTTCGGGGTACCTAGAGTTTTGATATCTGATGTGGGGAACTTATTTTATCAATGATAAGGTAAGGGCCCTTGCTAACAAGTTCAACATTGGCCGTCAAGTTGCCGCTCCATATCACCCTCGGACCAATGGTCCTGTTGAAGTATCGAATAGGGAGATCAAGACTATATTGCAGAAGGTTGCCTGCCCAGACCAAAAGGATTGTCACAACTTTTGGACTTGGTCTTGTGGGCCAATCGGACTTCCTTCAAGACACCTTTGATCTCCTTTATGGCAAGCCATGCCATTTACCTATGGAGATCAAGCACAAGTCACTATGGGTAGTCACTGAGTTATTATTAGATCCGAAGAGTGTAAGAGATTAGAGTAAAGTAGAGTTGGCAGCACTAGAGGAGCTAAGAGATACAACCTTTTCGAGTAGCCTACAATACAAGGAGAGAGTGAATATATGGCATGATTCTCATACCAGCCATAAACAGTTTGAGCTGAACCAAAGAGTATAGCTATTTGATGCTAGGTTGAGATTATTTCTAGGGAAGTTGCAAAGCAAATGGAAGGGACTATACTTGGTCTGAAAGGTGCTTGACAATGGGAGCATTTATATATCTGATCTGTCATCTGAATCCACCTTTCGAGTTAACGGTCAGCTCCTGAAGCCTTATCTTGATTACGATCTGTTGATCATTGCCGTTGCCCATATTCATTTGCATCTCATGCCTGATTATCACTTCTCTTCCACAGTCGTATAGATCCAGTTGTCTATATCATTCATTATGTCTAATACCTCATTTTCATCTCATGATTATGCTATACTTAGGGTGTGTTTTACCTTGAGTATAGGAGGGGTATTAGACTTGTGATTATTCTTCTTGATTCTTGTTACCTCTGTTTTTTCTGCCTATACTTAGGGATATTTTACCCTATGTATAGGGAGGTAGACCATGTACGTTCTAACCTTAGGTTCTCCCCTTATGTACAGACTTCTATACTTAGTATTATTTGATCCTAAGTATAGGAGATCAGTGACGTCTATTCATCACATTCTTGTATTCATCATTGTAGTATAGTCTTCTTTTCACTTTATAATACTCAGCACGAGTTATGTCTTCCTTTCATCGCACTTTGATCACTCTGAGGACATCGTTTGAGCTAAGTAAAGGGGTATCATATATATCGTATATATACTTTAGTTATAACTCGTACTTTATGTGAGTGTGTTGAATAAAATAGCTCAAAATAAGAAACATAAAAATCACAAAAAAAATATTTTTTTTCTTGTACATGCACTTGTAAATAGCTCTTGTAAAAACTATTTTTGTACACATGTTTGAAAAAATGTTTTGATTGTAAAAAGTTTGTAGATATTTTTGTATCAAAACTATGTATATAGTACAAAATTTTTGAAAAATATTTTGAAAAATAAAAGCTTGCAAAAAAATGTTTGTAAATGTTTGTAAATACTTTGCAAAACTTCCCCTTCTTCATCACATTCAAACATTTTTCATAAAATTTGCATATTGTGAAAATTTGCACAAAAAAGATTTTTGTACATATTTACTTTTATATTCATCTCAATCATAGTTGACATTTAATCTAGTCTGAAATTAAACTGAAAAATGGAGCTTAGTCAAGAGCTTAATCCACCTAACTTCAGAGGAACCTTATAGGATTTGGGGTTAAGACTTTTCAGGTCCATAGTGACTTATCTCTTTAAGTCCACTTGGCGATGTTCACATGTCATCTTTGATGAGCCTAAGTAGAACACTTAACAATGCACGCATGACTCTTAGAGACAATGGCTTGACTTGGACACACATCTTACACTTATCTCAACACAGATGAGGTGGTAAGGAGGCAGAATTCCCTGGCTTGGGGTAGCATACATGGGTAGTACTTCTAGGCAGAACCTCTCATCTTCCTTTAGGGAGGGATGTGCACCTCAACCTGTTCTAGTAGCATTGAGGACTAAAGACAGGAGTTGTGGGTTGCAATAAGGCTTTAAAAGAGGGATAGTCTACTGACTGAAGAAGAAAAACTCCGTATGTATATGCCGCACCTTGAAAAAATGTATGCAAAAACATGAAAAACTCCAAAAAGGGGGACATGCCTGATTGAAAATAAAATGCCTGCCGGAGTGTATATAGCGAATAAGCAAAGCTTATGTATTCCACCTTTTCATATCATGAAGCTTGCAACGGGAGACTTAGCTACACTGGTTAGGCTCTTGGGGATATCTGGCTACACTGGTCACAGTCCATTCTCTTCTTTCCCCTCTTCTTGAGCTGGTTGAAGTTGAACATAGAAGGAAATTCCCCACTCCTTGAGGAAAGACTACTATACTAGGGAATCAGAGTTACCATGTCAAGGGAGGCTATTGCTTTGTCATTTCTGAGGTGGGGAGATACATATCACTTACACAATATAAGGAAAGATGCATAGTCATTAGAGTTTGTATATGTAGACTTGTTTTGATTTGGTTTATTGAGAAGTCTTGACTATAGCATTGTGGAACCTAGAGGCTGTTGAGTTTTAAATCTATTTCCCAATAAGGTTCCAACAAACTAATAATCTAATGGTGTGACTGAGCTCCATACTTGAAATTAATGAATGTTTAATAATTAACTTTGATTCTTTTTCTTTTCTTTTTCTTTCTTGTTCTCACTTCTTTTTCAAATAAGTGTTTGCTAAGGGACTAGCAAAGGTAAAGTATAGGGGGGTGATGGATCTATGATTCTCACTCTTTATTCTTTTATTTTAGCTCGTTTTCTTGGTAAAACATCTTCAAAATACATGTAAACATAATAACTTAGCAACTTGCACACCTTTGTTAATATTAATTAACATGTATTTTTGGTAAAAATAAACGAATAAAGGAAAAAAAAGAATGATGTATTTAGAGTAAATATAGAGTGACCCAAACCCCAAGAGAAGGTTAATCCTCGACCTGATCAAAAAATAAAAGAAGTAGAGAGATAGGGTCAACTATGTGTCGTATATATGACCTATACTTGTTTATATTATTTATATATTTATTCTTAAAAAATGAAATTAAATTATACTTTTTACACCCTTGTATACAATCCTAGAAATAAGATAAAAAATAAAAATCAGAAAAATAAAATAACAATAAAAATAAAATCTTCAATTACTTCTACAAAATGTACATGTATATATTGCATTCACTAATTATTATATACCCTTAAATATTTTGTAAAAATAAAATAAATGTTATTTTATACTCTTAAAATTATGTTGTAAATAAATGAAATATAAAATAAGGGTATTTTTGTAAAAATAATAAATTAAAAATACTTGTATATAATACATATGTACATTATACATGTATATAATATATTATATTGTATATAATATAATATATTAACTCAGAAAAAAATTAAAAATCATAGAGAAATTACTTGAGAAATAATAAACACTTTTGTTTTATTCATTTTTTATTTTAAAATCATTTATTATTATTTATATTTTATTCTCTAATCCTTGATTCTAATTGGTCCAAGGGCTTTATTGACTCCGGTTAACGCCCTCGTCCAGGTCGGGTCGGGTCGCCCGCGTCCTTAGTGGAGCTTGTTCTCCCTTTTCTTGTGCCTGAACCCGACCACCTTTGACCAAGATCCTTACGCTCGATTGAAGCCCTATTATCAAGGATCCTCACGGATCCGTAGGCGCAACTGGATCTGCCTAGGGTTTCACGAGAATCGTCGATCCTTCTACAACCTTGGCTCCCCTAATTAACATCTTCTCCCACCTCTCGCGTTTCTTAGCTCGTCCCTCGTGCCTCCTTTCTGCCCTGGACACCCTTAGTAGAGTGAAAGCTGCTAGAGGACCCGTTTAGGATTGCATGGAGGTGCGTGCGGAATTGTAGCTCACCCCGTCATTGGAGTTTCGTCGTGAGTAGCCTCCCTGCCTGCCGCAACGTGGTCGAGGCCAAGACCCATCCTCCCATCTTCGTCTGGAGCTTCTAGGCTCATAAGTGGTTTTAGGTATCATTGTTATCTACTGCGTTCCTTTGTTTGATTCCATATTTCCATTCCGCCTCCACCGTGGTTTCTCTGCTCTGATGAGCTGGTCGGAGCCTCATTCCACTCACTCCCCCATTTCGATTGATGACACATCTCACTCTACATCTTCCCACGCAATCTGATCACCAAGGATCTTGCTCACTAGAGTGAGATTAGGCTTGATCTCCTTCCTCCCCATACGCCGGAGATCCACCACCCATCCCCCTGTTGGTTCTATTACATCCTTATGCAATAATGTGGACTGGAGCTTCATCCCTAGTCCCTCTATCTTCTGTAGGAACTGGTTCACACAAGGATCCATTTAGACCCCTCAGTTGCACCGGCAACGCTGCTCCATGCAAGAAGCCATTGCTACTCTCATCCGGTCGTTACCGCCTTCATCGGAGCCCCCATCCTGTTGAAGCCTCATTCATCACTCTTTCATTTATTTTAGCTAATTATCTTAGCAAAGCATCATGTAAATAGTTGTGAACACGATAATTTAATAATAAGCATGCATGTGTTAATATATCATAATTAGCATGTATTTGTGCAAAAATAAAAGAATAAAAAATAAAAGAAAAAGTAGAAATATTTAGAATAAATATTGAGTGACCTCAACCCAAGAGAGGGCCAAGCATTGGCCTGATCGCCAAATAAAATAAGTAGAGAGAGATAGGGCCACTTCACCTTGTACATATATATCATCTATGTATATAATTTATTTTTACAAAAATAAAAATAAAAATGTATTTTTATTTCCTTGTATATATTTGTAAAAATAAAACAAAAAGTAGAAAAACAAAATAAGAATAAAACTAGAATAAAACTCTCTCTCTCTCTATCTCACTTGTATATAATACATGTATATATGTATCTTTCCCTATTTAATTTATACTTGTAAATAAATAAAAAAAATAAAGTAAAAATAAATTTGTACTCCAAAATTTATGCTGTAAATAAATAAAATATAAAATTGGGGTATTTTTGTAAAAAAAATAATAAATTAAAAATTATTGTACAAAATACATAGATATTTTATACATGTATATAATACAATATACTGTATATGGAATAATTTTTTTTTCATATAAATAAATAAAAATCATAGAAAAATAGTTTGGAAAATAACAAATATTTTTCATTTTGTACACTTTTTGATTTAAAATAATTTACTATTTTTAATCGATTTTACAAATATTTTTGGATATCTTTTTTTTATTGGTCCAGGAGGATTGTTGACTCCAGTCAACTACCCCTCCCGGACTTCCTCTTGCTCGGATCCGGCTTTTGAGCACTTTTCACCGAATTATCCAAACATTATCTGACAACCATACACTTCATTTAGAGGCTCCGATTATCGAGGGAAGATCCACGACCTTCGCCCGTTGATTCCTTTAGGTATCTGCCACTCGATTTGCGTGCCTTGACCTATTTCTTCCAGCTACCTGGGACTTCTCTATAAAGTCTTCATTTGCTTCCCCAGCTCCTTAGCTCACGCCGCACCCCTTTCTGATACCCTAGACTCCTTCTCCTTGGTGACAGCAGCCGGAGACCACTCTCGGTGCTCGGAGAGGTGTTGTGTAGCCGACGCTCAACCATCGTGGCTGGAGAACCGCTACGAGGAGCCTCCTTCGCCAGCTGCAGCGTGGTCGAGGCCACAACCCCGCCGTCCAACCCCCCTGGACCTCAGGATCATGTTAGGACCTTCAGGTAGCTTTCAGATAGTTCCTAGCTCATGTATTTGTTCAATCTTTCATTTACGCTTCGTCGTCACTCCGCCAGCTCCGACCAGCCGGTCGGAGCTTCGTCCCCTGCATCTACCCATTCAGATCGACCTACACACTCACCCTACATCTTCCCACACAGCCTGATCACCCTGATCTTGGCTCAGATCACCAGGATTAGGTTCCCGATCTCCTTGCGTCACGACCGTCGGAGATCAAGACCACCCACCATTGCTTCTTTGGTTTATTTCTCTAATAACCTGGACCGGAGTGTGCCTCCGAGTCTCAGCTTTGCATTACAGGTCCTTTGGCACCGTGAGAAGCCCCATCATCTTCTCAGCTGCTCGGTAGAGCAACCTCAGCCCTCAGCTCCACTGTCCTGACCATCCGACAGTCCTTGGGCAATCGGAGCCCACAACTCGACGTGGAGTGCCTCCTCGGAGGCGCTCGGCCGATTGATAGTTCGATCGACCGGATGAATTCGCCCATATCACCGATCGAAGTCCACCAGGGCCCTGTTCGTCCACCATCTTCCGTTGCCATTGGATGTGGAGCAGCCTTCCAGATCTCATCTGAGCATCCAACAGAGCATATTTTTGGCCGTTGATTTGACGCCATCTGACAGATCTGTGCCACACATAGGGAACATTCCCTGGCCATCAGATCAACCGTCGCAGAGGAGCAGAGCTGCACAATCATGTCCTGCTACCAGCTGACACCTGTACCCCACGCGCTTCTCTCGTGCAGCCCATGGGTATATTGCTCATTTTACCCTGCATTTATTTTAGTTTATCTTTTAGTCTATAGAACAAAATATACAGTTGGACCATTTTGCATCCTAGCACATGTAGTTTTTCATATTTGTACTTTAGTCCTGCTTGTGTGGACCCACGTGCTTCGTCACGTGTTTTCTAAGATATTTGCACTATGTACTCCGAACTTCTTTAATGTTATTGATTGCATATTTACTTTTCATATTTGCAAATATGCCCCTGTGAGTGTTGTTTTACGACATGTGCGGATTTTGATGGAAAAATTACAGAGTTGATTGTAGACTTTTCTTGCATGTTACTTTTTGGTCCCAAGACTTATTTTAATTGCATTTTGGTCCATGTGAGCTGTGTGTTTTATCTTTGATTAAAAAATAGCAAAATTGCTCCAAAAATCACGAAATGTTGACACGTGGCTCCTGCCACTGTGTAGGAATTTTGGTGATTTTTGGGTTTAGTTTTTATTTTGTCTATTATTTTCTAAAATTCAAAAACATTAGAAACCATCCCTGTTTGTTTTAGAAAATCAACTAAAAATATTAAAAAAAAACCTAAAAAATCTAAAAAATTCGTGATCATGTGTTATGTTGTTCTAGTTCCTATTTACTTTCCATTGCATTCCCATTTATAAAACCCATAAAATTGAAAAAGAGTAAAAATCTTATATAAAACATTAAAATCCATAAAAATTCAATCCTTCTTCTGTAGGTAGATTTTATTTTGTATTTTCACATAAAAATACTGCTAGGATTTTATAGGCATTTTAAGTAATTTTAATTTGCCTTTAGATCTCAGTTGTACATTATTTTTTTGTTTTTGACTTTCTTTGATTTTTGGAAAATAAACTAAAAATCAGAAAAACCCCATAAAATTCACAATAACATTTGAATATTTTAAAAACCAAAAAACATTTTTGTTTTGAATTTTTGAATATTTTTGGACCCCTTAATAAATGCTTGAGTATTGCCTTTTGGTTTTTTCTTTATTCTTTGCTTATTATAAAAATCATAAAAAAAATTGAAAAATTAAAAACCACCAATTTCCTTTATTTTCTTGGTTGCTCGACTACTTCGTAGTTTTTCTATTTCGTGCTCCTTGCGATCGACCCTGGTAGCTATACCAGCTAAAATAAACTAGTAAGACCACTTGCCACATTTTGATTGCTTTATTTCTTTATTTGGTGGTCTGATTTTCTTGATGGACTACGCCTTGCGATTCGGGTCACAACGACCCTAGATATACCTTAACCCAAGAAGCGGTAGCCTATCATCACAGCCTGACGTGCAGTGCCTCCACGAAGCTGCCGGAGCCCTCGGATGCTTTATCGAGTAAACGGATATCTTCCCTTGGACGATTGAAGTTTTCCTTGGAGGTATTCTTGCTGACCCACTCCCCATTGTTGGACGGATCCCCTTCTGCTAGAGCGCATCTGAGCCACCCGACAGAGAAGCCTTCAGAGCCGACACATCAGATCTGACCACACATCCCCGGCATTCTCTGGACCTTCAAATCACTTTGTAGCTGGGCGATCAGAGCCATATGCGAGCGCCTTCCTCCATGCGCCACGTGTTCTGCAGGGCTATATTTCCTTTTTCCCCTCGGTCGTTTAGTTATTTCATCTTAGTCCACTAAATAAATATTGTAGTTAAGATATTTTGCAATTTGGACCTTGTGTTTTTATCTATTTGCATTTTAGTCCCTCTCAGTTGTGGTATGTACATGTCCACGTGATGTTTGTGTTATTTGCAATGTATGCCCTTTAATTTTATATGTTCTGAATTGAATGAAATGTTTTTAATATTTGCAACTATACCTTATGAGTCGGGATCACGTTTATTGAATGTGCTTGATTGGACTTTTTGCATATACAACCCTAGATTTTAATCGTGTTATTCTTTGGTCTGCGAACTTATTTTATTTGCAGATTGGTCCATGTAAATTGTGCTTATTTACTTGATGTATTTTGGACTTAAAAAATATATAATAAATTTTAAAAATAACCTAAATTACATTAATTTCTGTTTGTGTGTAATAATTACTGTGATTTTCTTGGATAAATCTCTTAGAATTTAATATTTTTGAAAAATAAAAAACCGCTAAAAATATGCTTGTTTGCCTTAGAAAATTTACATAATCTCAAAAAAAAAGTTTTAAAGATAATAAAAAAATTCCTATTAGTGTATTTTTGTTTGTTTTATTGACACTATTAATTTTATTTGAAAATTCCCTACAAAACCCTAAAAATTGCAAAACACCTCAAACCTTATAAAAATCATATAAAATCACAAGAAAAAAAATCCAAAAACTCAATTTTTAGTTCCTATTTGTAGGTTTTATTTGTATTTTGCCTAAAATTGCTCCCCAGGACTTTTTGGCATTTTAGATATTTTTAACTTGCAATTAAGTCTTGGCTATGCATTGTTTGCATTTCTGTGCTTTATTTGATTTTTATAAAATCATAAAAACACCAAAAAATCTCATAAAATTACCAAAAATATTTAAAAACATGTAAAACCCAAAAATAGGCTTTTGTGCAACATCGAAAGGATCCTGATGTAGTGGGATTGTTCAGATTGTTACAACCTCCAACTATCCCGCATGAGGTGGATGAGCGAGCTTTTATAGATATGTGATTCAACGACGGAAGGAGAAATGTCCGACCATCTCTTTTCCTTGGATCCGCTGAAAATTACTATACAACTCTTGCCGAACCGGAATGGCATTTTTGAGCTTTGCTTAGTTGATTAAAAGACCGCTTCTTTGCTTGGAATGAGTCAACTTCCTTGATCCCCTGAGGCAAGGGGAACTCACTATCTATCTATTTCTCATATGCTTTCCTTACCTTTCTGAAGCCTAACGGGGGAACTGATGCTTTGAGGTCTAAAATACATATAATTCCTATTCGTGGTTATGATGTTCAATATTCAAAAGGAGGAGATTCACGAAGAAGTACCTTAATTTTCTTTTATTTTTAGCCTTATAGAAAAATATAAAAAGATTGTTGTGCTTGTTTGCTCTTCTTTTTTGTTATTTTCGTTTCCTTATTAAAAATTAAAAATTTTCAAAAATTAGAAACCGCTAAAAAATCGTTTATTTTATTTCTAAGATTTGACTAGTTCTTAGGTTTTTTGTGCTCCTTGTTTTCGACCCAGGTTGCTATATCAGGTAAATAAAATAGCGAACTGCTTACACATTCTTGATTATTTGATTTTCTTTTGAGTGGTTATATTTTCTTGTTGAGCCCGTTCAATTGACTGGGGTCGTAAAGACCTTGTTTATTCTTGATACTTGACCCTGAATGATCGGACGCTCATCACTTTGCTACAAACAGAATCATGCTAATATGTAATTCTGCGACATTGCCTACTATATGCTCCGAGCTCCTAAATGTCTCAACAACTGAAGGTTGTCTCTGAACATCATGTGAAGTAAGAGTAGAAGACTCAACCGCTTATAAGTTGGCTGAAAAGTAGAATCTCATCTCTGCTCTGTGACAATGCTGGCTACAAAATCTCTGAATGTATCCATCTACTCCCTATGAAAGGAACTCTGCTCATGAATTAAATGGACTAACTGCTCAATCATGGGACCAACTGTAGCTGGCATATCAACGTGATGTCCCAAATAAAAATATGTTTGTTGAGATGGATAAGTATGTCTGAATGAATATGAGAAGGTATGACCTTGAAGTACAAACTAAACATGACATTGGTCGTGATATAGAAATAAAATAGGGTGGGAAGATTGTTGACACATCATAGGATCCTGCTCTATAAAGTGTTGAACTGGTCCAAACTCTGTCTAGAAAACAAATGGAGTCAGGACAAGTAACTGAAGAGTAGAACTCTCTACAAATGTCTCAACATCCATCATCTGTGTTATATCAGAAAGTATATCAATTACCTGATCTGCGATACCTAAATAATCATGAGGTGGATCACATATAAGTGGTATCGTAACTCTCTCGTGTGTCATCTCAACATCAGAAATCTCTCCAAAGAGATTTCAAAGCGAATCCTTGTCAAGACTACAGTGTGAACCGCCACATGAGGCATTGTCCAATGCCTACTGCTTTACATCCATCCCTTGGTAGAAAGTCTGAACCAACTCTAATTTGAAGATTTTGTGATATGGAAATCTCCTCAATAGAATATGAAATTTGAGCCATATATATTGTAATGGCTTGAGGGGATCATGTGAAAAATCTTTAATAACCAACCACATCAAATTGGCTCGGCTGATGGGGTAAAACATCCTCATAAAGGCAACTCATAATAACCCCAACTAGCTCATTCCTGTCCGAAACTTTGGAGCCATCTCACGGCTCCGTCCTTGAGTATCAAGGAAAAGGTCTTCATCATAGCATCCTCAGGTGTAATATTTGAATAAAATCTCATGCTGCATATGTCCTCAAAGGTAAAAAGACGTTCACAGCTCCTCATGTGATTTGCCGTAAAACTTCTTGTAGCAAGGAGATGAAATCCAAGTCAATCAGAAAATTCATAGTGATATCAATGTAGAATCTGACATCGCTCATAAATCTTCTATAGGTTACTTACTCTACACTATCATCTCAGCATCTCGTGAACTTGTGTATATTGATTGATCTGATATCTTCTGACAAGTCCCAAAATCTCTGCCTTGCTACCACAAGTGTAGTAGAAAGCTAACTCGAAATAAATGAAGATGAAGGAGGTGGAAGAGATGAAGAAGACATGAAGAAACACGAGAAATGAAGGGAGGCAACTCTCCAGGATCAGAGTCATACCTGGAGAAGGTTGAAGGACTCACCTCAGGTTCAATACACGAGATGTCTCGAACCAACCTAGATGAATGTGTATGTGCTCATGGAAGTGGTGCCGTAAGAGTCGGCATAAGAGATCGCCTACCCATCATCGTGACTCAATAAAAATGGAAAATGAAAAGTGAAAAGTGAAGCAACAGAAATCAACAAGACTCAGACGATGGGTGACTGTAGAACTCAAATAGATGAATGCATAGACTCAACACCAAGAACAAACCATACACAAAGAAACCCTAGATTCACCTACTCAAGTTGGTGATGATCGTAAAAGTTCAGTCGTTAATCTTTTCAATTTTATAGTTAGGTGACGAAATAGTTATTTTATGAAAGCTCGCATGTGTATTCTCCTAGAGTAGACCGTGAATAAGTCGATGAATCCCCCAAGCAAAGAACTATCCACATAAGACCTGGGGACTAGTTCTAAGTAAATCCACCTCTCTATCCATGCATCTACTTCTGCTAACATTTAAGGCAAGTGCTTGCAGCAATAACATGACCGGAGAGTCAAAGCCCAAGTGCTTAGGGCACAAGTACATGGCTTTGGGCTCCATTCCTTATGTGTACATGCCTCACTCTGTCTGGAGAGTACCTGCAAACAAGGACGGGATTGCTCTCCCAAATCAATGAATGATGTCCGTTGCAATTGATTTTAAGGGTCAAAGTAGATCAGCAGTTCCAATTTTAATTTTTGGTTATCACATTTTTTATCTTTTTGATTTGAAAAAAAATTGTCTAACATCTTTTTGGTATTTATTCCTTTTTATCCTTAGTGAATAAAAACAAGGGGAGAAGACGAAAATGCAATAAACAAAAATCAATGATGCATGCAGAAATAGAGATGCATACTTGAGTCCATCACTCTACATGTAGGGTGGTCCATATAGAATAGTAAATCTATCCTAAATGCATGGAAAGTGGAAAATAAAACATGTAACCTAGATAGAGAGAATAGCTTTATTGGGAAAGAACAAATTTTATTTGACTAGGTTGTGTGGCCTTAAGTTCAATTAACCTATGATGCGCAAACAAGGAAATAAATCCTAATCAAGCACCTAGCCACTCACAAAAAATCATGGGAAAAAAGTCAGAGGCAATGAAAATCAAAACCATGGTGACGGCCCCCCAAGTGCACCGGCACTTGGCAAAATAGACCTCGAAAAAGAGTAAAGGTCGGGTATAAGCCGGGATGCCCTAATGGGGCCCCTTTTACAAAAGTACAAACGTGCAAGTGTCCCTTCCTCTCTCACTAAAGAAAACAGAAAAAGGTAAACAGAAACAACAACTCAGCTCCGCATATCTCCATCGTACTGCCCTCTGCAACTGGCTCGCAAAGAACACCAGTCTCTACGTACCATGACTACTCGTCCCTCGAAGAATCCAACCTCGATACCTAGGCCCTGCAACACAAAATAAACACTGAAAACTGTAAAAAGATACAAGAAAAAATGAGAGAGAAAGAAAGAAAAAAACTAGAAATAAAATACAACGGAAAAATGAAACAGATGCCAAGTAGAAAAAAGAATGACACCATAATCCTAAGGCACTATCTATCTACCCAAGCGCTACCTCCCCGACAACGACGCCATCTGAAAAATCACCCAACCTGATAGTTCTAAAAGAAGAAACTATCGTTGTTGTGTAGGTCAGATGAAATTTGCATAAAAGGATTAATTTTTTATTATTTATACTCCTAAACTCAAAGGTATAGCGATATGTACAAAATGTCGAACTCAGGGAGGGCAATTGTAGAAACTAAGGTATATGTGTAGAGTATCTAAGGAATGAGGTTTCTTAATTTTGTTTATTTTAATGGGATTTTTATGAATTTTTATTTGATTTTATGACTATTATATTATTTTTATGATTCTATATATCTATAAGTAAAGAAATATAGGTATTATGTTTTATATTTTTTATTTAGTTTTTATTTTGTTATTTTTATATTTTACTTCAATTTTTTGTGAATTTTTTATGTATTTTAAGATTTTTATGGGTTTTTGATTATTTTTAAAGTGTAAAACTAAATTATTCAAAACATGGAATTATATATTTTTTAGAATAGTAAGCATTAAGAAAATATTTTTATTTTATTTAAACTATCTTTCCAACAAGTATTGTACATATTTTTGTGATTTTTATTGAATTAGTTATGAATTTTGGAAATTTGAGTATTTGTATTTTTATGGATTTTATTATTCAATTTTAATTTTGTTTTTTAATTTTATATGTAAAATATAGTAAAATATACTGCGGTTAAATTTTTAGAACTTTTAAACGTATTTTTCTATTTCTTATGTGTCTTTAATGTTTGTGTATTTTTTGGTATTTTAATGATTTATTAAAAAATAGAAAATCTTTTTATCTTTGAAAACTGATTTTATAATGAATATAGTATAATACTATGTATTTATACATTTTTTATAATATTTTAATATTTTTATTTACTTTTAATATGCATTTTATACCTTATTATTTAATATACTGCATAAGGACATTACTATAATTAACGGAAAATATAGGGATGCACTAGAATAGAAGAAAAGTGGGGTAAAAAGCAAAAATTCCAATGATCACGTGTCGTCCCACGTGATTGAGTAGCTGCACCTGCACCTGTCTGCAAAAATCAATAAAGGTGGGCAAAAGTTTCAAAAAATCCCAATGACCACGTATCTTGTCACGTGACAAAGATTAGCAAGGACCTATCCGAGAATATAGAAAGTTTGGGGGCTAAAGTCACAACTGTGCCAAAAATATCATTGCCCAAACCTGTAGTGCATGTGAGGCACTATTAAGAGGTGGGTGGTAGATCTTCATGACCATCTGCTGCAAGTTGATCGTGCAGTGGGTGTACACCGTGTTCTTCCCTCAATTTGAATGAGCGGTGGTTGGTGATTCTGATCGGATTTCGATCTGATGAAGATGTTTCGTGTTTCTCCAAGTGATGCTGATCTCCAGATGCCATGCAGATCTCCATTGCTGCCTGGTTTCGATTGCAGAGTACATATGTTCCATTTCAGATCTCCGTAATACTCAAAGTTGAATGCTCGGATTCAGTTTCTCTAGGTGGCGGTTCTCGGGAGAAATTCTTTGAGGCAACGGTGACTTTGAGCTCAGATCTACAATATTGCAGGTAATCTTTAAGTGGTGGATGCTTCTAATTCTCGATGATCGTTGCTGCTTGTCAGAACTTGACACGGAGTTCATGTGCTTCGCTTTCATATAAAGATCAACTCTAGATGCATCCGCTCCAGGTGGTGGTAATTCGAAAATGACGATAATGCTTTGGCGCATCTGTTGTATCTCAGACAGCGGTGCTCGATAAGTCGAGGTTGTTGCTCGTGCAACCTCTAATTAATACGCCTTCAGATGAGGTAACTTTTCTTGCAAATTAAATCTCGACACGAGAAGAAGCAACAACAACAACAACAAAGCCTTTTCCCACAATTAAGTAGGGTCGGCTACATGGATTCTTCGCCTCCATTCAGATCTATCTTGGGTCAATCTCGGATTTATATCCAAAAAACTAAGATCCCTTCGTATAGTCTCTTTCCAACACTTCTTGGGCCATCCTCGCCCTCTCTTAGCCAGCTCAACATCCCAACACTTGCATCTCCTAACCGGTGCATCAGTTGACCTTCTTTGCAAATGACCAAACCATCTTAAGCGGTTTTCTCGCATCTTATCCTCGATCGGAGCTACACCAACTTTCTTTCTGATTGCATCATTCCGAATCCAATCTTTACATGTGTGTCCACACATCCATATTAGCATTTTCATTTCTGCTGTAGCCATTCTCTGCACATGTCTATGGTTCACAGGCCAACATTCAGAACCATAAAGCATAGCAGGTCTCACGGCTGCTTTGTAAAACTTTCCTTTAATTTTTAAAGGAATTTTCTTATCACAAAGAACAACGGAGGCTCCTATCCACTTTAGCCAGCCTGCATTTATTCTATTAGTAACATCTCCATCAATTTCTCCATCGTGTTGCAAAATAGATCCCAGATATCTAAAAGAATCTCTCTTCTGAATGTTATCGTCACCAATCTTCACCTCGATTCCTTCACCATTGCTTCCATCAAAGGTGCATTCCATATATTCCGTCTTAACCCTACTTATACGAAAACCTTTAGTCTCCAATGCATGTCTCCAAACCTCAAGCTTCTCATTTACTCCATCTCTAGTCTCGTCAATCAACACAATATCATCAGCAAATAACATACACCAAGGTAACTCATCCTTAATGTGACTTGTCAACTCGTCCATAATCAAAGTAAAAAGAAATGGACTCAAAGCTAAACCTTGATGTAAACCAATGTTGATATCAAAATAGTCGGTCTTCCCCGTCGGGGTCCTTACACAAGATAAAGCCCTATCATACATATCCTTTATGAGATTAATGTATAGGACATGTACTTGTCTCTTCTCCAAAACTCTCCACAGTATCTCTCGTGGGATGGAATCATAAGCCTTCTCCAAATCAATAAAGATCATATGGAGATTCTTCCTTTTAGCTCTATAAATCTCCATTGTTCTCCTCAACAAATGGATGGCTTCAATAGTTGAGCGACCTGGCATGAATCCGAATTGGTTTTCTTTTACTTGGGAAACTTGCCTCAACCTTCTTTCGATCACACGTTCCCAAATTTTCATAGTGTGACTCATCAGCTTGATACCTCTGTAATTTGAACAATTTTGAATGTCTCCTTTGTTCTTATAAAGAGGCACCACGATACTCCTCCTCCAATCTTGAGGCATTTTCTTGCTTCGCCAAATAACATTGAATAGATTCGTAAGCCATGTCAAACCACACTCACCTAAGACTTTCCATACTTCTACAGGGATGTCATCTGGTCCAACACCTTTCCCAGGTCTCATAACCTTCAAAGCCTCCTCTACTTCTTTTCTTTGTATTCATCTATAGCATGCACGATTCAATTAACTTTCACTACTAACTAGATCACCCAAAGTGATCTCTCTATTTCCTTCTCCAATGAAAAGTTTATGGAAGTACTGCTCCCATCTATTCTCTATATCCTTCTGAGTAACAAGCACGTGACCTTCCTCGTCCTTAATGAATCTCACTTGAGAAAGGTCTTTGGTCTTTCTTTCTCTTGCTTTGGCCAACTTGAATATATCCTTCTCGCCCTCCTTAGAGTTGAGATTTTTATACAAAACTTCATAAGCTTTTGACTTAGCTTCGCTTACAGCCTTCTTTGCTTCCTTCTTCGCTATTTTATAGTCTGTGACAGTTTCCTCTGTTCTATCCTTAGACATAGCTTTAAAGCAAGCTCTATTAATTTTTAGTTTCTCTTGCACCCCTTCACTCCACCACCAAGCCTCCTTTTGACCCGGAGCTCCTCCTTTTGAGTCGCCTAGCATCTCTTTGGCTACCTTTCGGATACAAGATGCTACTACTTCCCACATCTCGTTTGCACTACCACTGCAGTCCCAAGATAAGTCTTCTAAAACCTTCTCCCTTAAGCTTGATTATTTCAGCGGAAGATTCCACCACCTAGTTCTAGTGATCTTAGGAACCTTCCTTTTCTTTACCAGCCCTTTTATTTGTAAATCCAAGACTAACAAGCGATGTTGGGTTGTCAAACTTTCTCCAAGGATTAATTTGCAATCTTTGCAACACAATCGATCCCTTCTCCTCAACGCAAAGTAATCTATCTGTGTTCTAGTCGAGCCACTCTTATAAGTAATTAAATGATCCTCCCTCTTCTTGAAAAGAGTGTTTGCTATGAAAAGATCATAAGCAGATACAAAATCCAGAATGACTTTTCCCTCTTCATTTCTATCCCCAAAACCATATCCTCCATGCACACTTGCATACCCTAAAACATCTTTTCCCACATGTCCATTAAGATCTCCACCTATGCAAACCATCTCTCTTTGTGGGATTCCTTGTAAAATCTTATCCAGATCCTCTCAAAACGCTTGTTTAGTCCTTTCATCTAAACCAATTTGTGGTGCATAAACTGAGATGATATTCAGAATTTCTTCTTCAAGCACCAACTTTAGAAAAATAATCTGATCCCCAAATATTTGCACCTTAACCACATAATCCTTCAAATCTTTATGAACAACCACTCCAACACCGTTTCTGCCCTTATCTTTACATGAATACCAAAGTTTAAAGCATGTCTTCTCGATCTCCCTTGCTTTCTCTCCAACCCATTACTCTCTTGAAGACATAATGTATGAATCTTCCTTCTTTTCATTGTATCTACTATCTCCATCAATTTTCCAGTTAAAGTACCGATATTACAACTACCAATCCATAACTTCCTTTGCAATCATCCAAAATCAAAGGGAAAGAGTGAGCAATGAACTTCGTCGGTGGTGTCAAATTGAAGCATGATCTCCGATCATTGTGTGTGATCGGGGATGAATAGATATGATGGTATAATGGGAAGTGGAAGGTCTCAAAGGTAATGATGGATTATCGGAGAAGAAAAGCTTGGGCACTGGAACTGATGAACCAAGATGAAAAAAATGAGACGAGGAAGATGAACAAAGAAATTGAAGAGGATAAGAAGGATCTAACTAGGATATGTATGCAGGAAGTGGATGATGTGCCTGGGATTGAGGTTCTGGACTTCGGATCATGGCCTCAACACAGCGGCGTTGGACGTAGAGGCTGGAATCACAGCGGAGCTGCGCTCATGCTAGTGTTGTATCTCGCTTGAACCCTCTCTCTCTCTCTCTCGCTAGACGAAAATGGAGCTCTGTCACTGCTCTCTCTCTCTCTCTCAGATCTCACGGAGGAAGATGGAATGAATGGCAGATCTGCTATGAGATGAGGGGATGGAGGTCCCTATATAAAAGATGATGGAGGTAGTGTGAAGGCAGGACGAGTCTATTCAACGAATGGCCTAACGGCCGGGCTATTAGGCGGCGAGGAGAGAAGAGGAGAAGGAGGTGACAAGAAGCAGTAGAGGAAGGAAGAAGGAGGCACGGGGAAGAAGAACAAGCGGGGTAAGAAAGGAGGAGAGAGAGAGAGAGGATAAAAAATAATAATAACTTAATTTAATTTAATTAGGTAGATAGTTAAAATTAAATATTAATTAATTAAATAAATAAATTAGTAAATAAAAATTTTTAAACAATTTTAAAAATAATCAAATTATGAATTTTAAATAAAAAATAATATTATTTAATTAAATAATAAATACATATATGAATAACATAAGTATATTATACCTATATAATAAATATAATTTATTTTTTTAAATAATTTTATTTTTTTCATTTTTATTTTTATATTTATATTAATAATATAATATTAATAAAACATTAATAAAATATCAAAAATACAAGATATAACATAATTTAAATAAAATAATATAAGGTTACATTGTGAAATTTATACAGTTGGGTCTTAAATCCTACTTTTTGCATATTAACTCTGATTTTCGTAAAATCATTTATTTGATAGATAATTTTATAAAACAAACTTTAAAAGTGAGTACATACAATTCAGAGTTCATATGGTTGAGTTATGAGGTTTGGAAGTTCAGCTTTGCAGCTTTTTAGTTTTAGTATTTATCGGTATTTATTCTTTAATAATTTTAGGTTATATTTTTATATTTTCTACTAATTTTTTTAAACAATTTAAAAAAATATTAAACATAAACTAAAGAAGATGTATATGTATAATACATATATATAAATTGGTCCAAACACCAAAACCCATACGTTTTATTTTAATAGTTTTTGCTATTTTTAATAAATAGTATTATTTATAAATTGAAGTTTAAAAGTGAGTTTGATCAATTTGAAATTTCTATAAATAGTTATGAAACAAGAAAATAAGCTTTTGTGGTATTTTAGGTTAATTGTAGTTATTTATTTATACATTAAATAACTTTTCTGGTATTATAATAAATTAATATATATTATTATAAACAACTTTGATGAAGGAAATATTTTGAATTAGAATGATCTGAAAGATAAATAAAATAGGCATACATATGTACAAGGTGAAAAATGTGTTTATGTACATTAATGATTTCGATTTTCTAATATTTTTAAATATTATGATCCTTATCATCTCCTTCTTATTTATTTTGTCGACCACGTCAATTTTGACCTGGTCTTGATGTTAGGACCAGTCTTTACATATTTACATATATACATCCTTCTTTCCTTTTAATTTTCCTCTTTATTATTTTATTTTGTATAAAATAAATGTTAAATATTTTTTATAATATTAATAAATGTGGTTAGAATGGTAATTAGTGAGAATTAGTGATATTTACATGTAGTTTACTAAGAATTTTAGAAAAAAAGAAAGAATAAAGGTGATGAGTCATGATTCATAGCTAAGTATAGTGGGTGTCATATATATTGTATATACTTTAGCCATAACTTGTACTTTTGTATTTATTAATAAAGCTATTATTTATAAATATAGAATAAAAATATTTTGAAAAATGATTTGTAAAAATTGTTTATAAACAAAATTTCGTAAAATATTTTTTCGTAAAACATTTTGTAAAATTATTTGTAAAAATGTTTTTGTAAAATGGTTTGTAAAAAATCTTTGTAAAAACCTTTGTAAATTTTTTTGTATAAGTGGTTGTAAAGTGCTTGTAAAATTGTTTTGCTTGTAAAAAGTTTGTAAATTATTTTGCATCAAAATTATGTATATGATACAAATGGTTGTAAAATTTTTGAAAATAAAATGTTAGCAAAAACTTGTTTGTAAATTGATTTGTAAAAAGTTTGTGAAATAAGTTTTCTAAATCATTTGTAAAATTTTTTGAAATGTTTTGTAAAATAGTTTGTAAACTTTTTTCTAAATTATTTGTAAAATGTTTTATATAATTTTTCTAAACTTATGTAAAATGGTTTGCAAAATTTTTGTAAATTATTTTATAATGTGGGATATAAATTATGGGTATAAAAATTATTTTGTAAACTTGTTGTAAAATGCACGTGTGTATAAAAGCAGTAAATATTTGTAATTCATGTAAATTAAATTCTTTTGTAATTAAATCATGTTTGTAAAGGTCTTTTTGTGTATAAAATTATTTAACAAAATTTGTAGATAAAATCCTCTTGTAAAATTTGTACATAAAACTTGTGAAAAAATTTCCTTTTGTAAGATCTTGTTTCAAACTCGTACAATTCTTTTATGGGATTTTTACACCCATAACCTTGAGTAATTTCGTAATTATAATCATGACCCTGCATAATAATGAATTACATGAGAAACCATGGATAATCACCCCGTCTCACACCCATAACCCTCTATTAAGTTTTCCATTAACCCAACCATATCATTGGGATAATCTGACCCATGGTCTATCCAACGACTATAAAAATTTTGAAAAAAAACTCTGCCTTCCTTCTCAACGCTAAACGGCCTCCATCCCGTATCTCCGCCTCTGCCCTCCCATCTGTCCCTCTGCCCGCCCCTCCGCCTCCACCCTCCTCCCTCACTCTTACCCCTTCGTCTTCTCCATCCCTCTTGCCCCTCCGCCTCCACCCTCCTTCCCGCCCCTCCGCCTCCACCCTCCGTCCTCCGTCTCACCCCTTCGCCCTCCCTCCCTCTTGCCCCTCCACCTCCACCCTCTTCCCTCCCACCTCCTCTCCACCCTCCACTGTTTGCCTTCCTGCCCCTCCGCTCTTCGTCATCCAGCATCGTCACTACCTGCCTCATGCTCGACCTCTCTTCCACCTCTTGGTCGGAGCAGTAAAACAATAGATACAACACCATCTCCATCTCCTCCAGCTTGTAGTCCCCCTGCAGCTTCTTGTATACCGCCTCCACTATGGCTCCCCCCTCCAGCACTGTAGCACACGATCCACCAAAGTGGTCTCCTTTGCCCAACCCATCTCCATTGGCCTTCTCCTGTAGGCCTCCTCCAGGAGGAACACCACAAAGACGTACACGGTAGTGCTCGTTGTGGCCTATCCTGTGCTGGTGAGCTCCAGTGCAAGGTACCTGAGCGTCCCCACCATGCGGGTGGTATGCGGGATCGCACCACGATCGTAAAGCCTAGTGAGGTCGAAGTCCCCCAACCAGTTGTTGAAGTCACCATCGAGGAGCACATTGCCGGCTTTAATGTCATCATGCACGACCACCCACTCCTAGCCTTTATGCAGGTAGAAAAGCACGATGCTACCCCCTTTATGATCCTCAGCCTCTGCTTCCAGCTAAGCAACATCGACCTTTGGTCCCCAATGCCACCTGCTTCCAGCCTTTACAGGTGTATTGAAGTCTCGTGGTTGTTGACGAGTCGCTAAATACGTTGTTTAATTTGGTCAAGTTGTAGCACGTGTACTTAGCGAGTTTGTCAGAACCGAGAGAAGATCTCCGTGAAGAGTGTCTCGGCTTGAATTTATATCCCGGGCAAGTCCGGGGTCGAACACAGGGAGGCAAAGGAACAACTTAGGTTTTAATTTGCAAATTTAGGTCTAGATATCCAATGCGGTTTTTTTTAGATTTTTTTAATGCAAAAATCAAAGCAAATGCAAATGCGACTGAATAAGAACACTAAGAAATCACACAACTTAGCCAAATTAATTTTAATGTTAAATTAATACAATTCAGCCAAATTAGATTTTTCCTAGCATCCTAGTCCAGTGATGAACACAAAACATATTTTTTTGGAATTTTATGGGTTAAAATGCAATAATAAAAAATGCACACTTTTTATGTGTTTTTTCGCAATTTATCACACAAAAAGAAAGCAAAAATCATGAAAAAATTACTGGAATGAAAACATGATGCAAGGAAGCTACAGTAATATTTTTGGAATATTTTGACAAAATATGAATTTTTTATATATTTTTTAGTGGAAACAGAGTGACAGTGAGTAATTAATTCCTAATTAATCCACGTTATCAAATTAATCAAAAGGCGAATTATCCCAAAAAGATATTTTCATGAGCAATCCAGTAGAGGTGAAATTTCACAAAAAAGATATTTGTGGATTTAATTAAAAATCAGATACTAAATTCACTCTACAATTTATTTAAGGCACAAGACAACACCATTTTGGATGAAATTTGGACAGTAATTACATCACATATTAAGGCATCAAATATAATTTTTATGGAATTTTTGGAGCAACTATGTGTGAGATATTAATTTAGGAGCACGGAATGGGTAAAATATGCAAAGTTTCAGTTAATCATTTTTAATTAATTACCCATATAACATAAAAATCCAAATAAATACTCAAATTGTAGACAATTAGTTGCTCTTCACAAAGGCATTTTTAATTGAACAAAATGATGCATAACAGGTGTCCAAATTTAAGCATAAACACAGGGGTCTTTGTGCAAATAAAGAAACTGAAAAGATAACTTAAGTTTATGCACAGGGACTGAACTGCAATTACAAAAACTTAACGGGAAAAGATTGCAATTTTTACAATAAAATAATGAAAAAAAATTGAACCTTCCTTCTTCCTTCTTCGTAGACGCAGGAGGAGAAGAACCCAAAGACCAAGGGAGGGGTCGGTGGCCGGTGGGTGGCCACGCGCGGCCGTGCGCACGGCGGCGCGCGTCGGACGGTGGCGGAGGAAAGCTGAAGGCGGTGGAGGCGGCACGGAGCGGCGTCGGTGGCGCGGGTGGTCGGCCTGGAAGGTGGCGAGGTCGGCTGGGGGCGGCGGCAGGCCGCGGTGGCGAGGCGGAGGGCTGGGGCGCGCGGCCTGAGACCGCGCGCGAGGGGCGGTGAACGGCGTCGAGGCGGCGGTGGGACGGAGGCGGAGCCGACGGTGGAGGATGGAGGAGAGGGGGGCGGCGGCGAGGCCGCTGCTGCTCCCTTGCGTATTTTTTATTTTTTATTTTTTGATTTTTTTTATTTTTTTTTAGTGCTGTGAATTGATTGATTTTTTTTAGATTTTAATTTTTTAATTTTTTTAACAGGAAACAAATGAAGAAAAAATAAGATGGATTGGTGGGTGATGATGAACTAAACTAGAGAAAAAAAAATGATGATGTTATAATGGTGATGATGGAAGTGAGGGTAGATGGTGTGCTAAAAAAAATTGCAAAAATACAAAGATGATAAAATTACCTACGATGAACGCGGGCGCCTATGAAGTGCTCACGAGAGCACGGTCTTCGCTCGAATCGCCGGCGTGCGATGAGCTCGAGCAGCGCGCGGTTGCGGCTGCGATGTTGGCCAAAAAACCAACGGATCACACCGGAGAGAGGGCCGTCGTCGCTCGACCGCGGTTGCGTCGCTGTCACCGATTCAACTCAGGGAACTAGGCTCTCCTCACATAAAGATGGATCAAAGGAAAAAATGAGGAGAATGACATGTATATAAAGAGAATGGGATGAGAGGTTATTAAAGTGGTGGGGTTGAATGGGAGGTTGATTTATTAATGGAGTTGAATGGGAAGTTGGGAAAAAATGGTGGAATAATGGAGTTGAATTGGTGGTTATTGTAGAGAATGGAAATTAAATAATAAATAAATAAATAAATAAAGTTGTCTACTTTAAATACAATAAAATAAAAAGAGAAGAGAAATAGTGGAGAATTTACAAAAGAAGACAAAACACCATGTACATTTTTTTTTACTTTTCTAATATGTAATTTTTTTTTGTCTTTTTAATAAGAGATATTTACAACGGAAAAATACAATAAAATAATATAAATAAAATACAACACAAACATGATATTTTTGTATTTTTAATAACTAAGAGAGATACAATAAAAAATGAAGAAAGTATGAATATATACATACTGTACAATGTGCATCTAGGTCCCAAAACCCAACTTTTGCAAATGAGCTCCGATTTTAATGAAACCACTTCCGTTGGATAGATAATTTTCTAACTTGAACTTTAAAAGTGAGTTTGGTGAAATTGGAGTTCATACGGAGCGGGAATTTAGCTTGGAAGTTGGACTTTACAGCTTTTTCTCTTTGGGATCTAGGAGCATTTATTTAAGGTATAATTTATTTTGTATTTTTTTGTATTTTATGTACATTATTATGAACAAGTTAGAGAAAGAATTAGCCAAAAAGGAGTTGAAATGAAATTATTAAAAATATATGAAGTTTTGGGTTATTTATAAGTGTAAAACTCCTTTATTTTTGCGGCTTTTTATGTTACTTCATTTTGTACAATCTTATATACAGTAATTAGTGTATTTTATTTACAAGAGTTATTTTGTTAGTTTATTTATTTTATTGACATTTATAAGGGAATTTACTCGTGGATTTTGCTAAGATCAAGATATTGAGATGATGAATCGTGGATTCATCACCCCCCTATACTTAAACTTTGCTAGTCCTCGAGCAAATAAAGAATGAATAAGTTTGGTTAACCCCTGACTGTGCATGTGAATACAAGACTTGATCCGTTCAAGAACTCTCGGTTTTAGAGATCCTAAAATTCTAAGCTGAACCATGCTCTAGTCAAAAGGTACCCACTTTCCCTAATCATCAGACTCTCTTTGTATACATATATATAAGGGATATGATATTAAGTGTTGACCGCAGTTACAAGAGTAGAGTCACAACGTCACCCAAGGTTCCAGTCCAAGAGACTCTCCTATGGACCCGATCCTCAACACTAGGGAATAAATCATTTCTTGCATCCAATCCACCGTCTCTTTAGTTGTCAGACTTGAAAGTGTAGATGGAAGGCCAGTCGATGGAGGGCATAGGATTGTGTCATTTCTTCTCTCCCTCTCATTGGAACAAGGATCCTCTCGAGTGCCTTATTACGCAACGCATTTTTTTGGTGTTGATCAGTGCGTCCGTCAAGAGAAGTTGGAGCCGTCTGCACTTGTTTTCCTGGGAGTACACCGGGGTGTGCCTTTTTTGAGTACCTATCGTACCTTCTACACCCAGACTTGTAGCATTTACGATGCAGAGCCCTTTTTTGGTGCAAGCCCGACTCCTGGTCCTAATAGCGGTGGTCCAAGTGGACACTTTGAAATGGTTGGGAGCGCTCACCTTTGGTGGAAGCTCTTTTGATAATTGACTTTGTGGAATGAGAGCTTTTCTTTGACATTTCATTGCTTGGTAGTATTTTTGGCTAGCTCCACTGCTTTTACCAAAAGTTGGCGCACACTGATCAACAATTTTTTTTATTTTTTCACACCCTGGCACATAGGTAAATATCAAGAGATAGTACAAGAACCATGTTCTCATACTGGCTAAATGTGCTGACACTCAGGTTTCATGAAGCCTTCATTGATTTTATCCCATCCTCGAGCATCATTAAATCAAGTCCAAACTCAAATCCCTCATCCCAGTTCCTCAAGTGAAATTTCAACTCGTCTCATCGTAACTGCAGTCGTGTATGTGAGGTGCAGATCATATTCTTAAGGTAGAGACTAAGCATGCAATATAGCACACACATCTTTCAAACTAGGGAAATGTGAATAATTAAGTCAAGGACCCTAATGACTAAGGCTGGTTAACTCAAAATCTCAAGACCTCATAAACCAAGTGTTCTTGAACATCACTAGTCTTGTGTGAAAGTGGATTGTGTCAGGGATTAAACCAACTTATTAGTTAGTTTTTTTTTGTTTTTTGTTTTTTTTTTTTGACAAACAAAGGGAAAGAAGAAGTTTTTTTTTTTTGTTAGAAAAGTTTTGCTTTTTTTTTTCAAGAGTTTTTTTTTTGAAAAAAGATAGGTAAATAAGAAAAGATTCTTCTTCTTTTTTTTGAAAAAGTTTTGTTTTTTTTTTGTTTTTTTTATCCCACCCCATAATTATTGTATAGTATATACAAAAATACGTGAAAGTACGAGGTATGGGTAAAGTATATATGCAATATATACACGCCCCCCTATACTTAGCTTGTGCTATGTCCTCATGGCACTAGGTGACAAAAAGACATAGCTCGTACTAAGCGTAGGAAAGCTAAAATAATAAAAAGTATAGAAGTCGATCCGCCCCCCCCCTATACTTAGGCTCTGGACAGCCTAAGTGTAGAAGAAGAGCACAAATGGGGCGGACGAGGTCAAGAGGAGAAATGATGAGTAAATACACATGGCGGGCATCGGTCCCCCCTATACTTAGGCTTTGGTCAGCCTAAGTATAGGACAAGAGTAAGTGTGAGAACCGACGTGATCTCGAGAATATACAAAGAAGAGAGAATATGCACAAGAGTGATTGAATCTTCTAAGATGTTGAATCTTGATGCTGCATCTTCATGAAGAGTAATAAGATGTATCTGCTCTGTGCTCACTCTTTATGAAGTTGATGACCTCGACTTGGACTAACTGCTCTTTGGAATCAACAAAATGCTTCAACAGTTGTCCATTCACCACATGAGATTGTGCACCATCTGTGAGATCAGCTATCTCTACACTTCCATTCTCGTGCACTTTCTTAACCACAAAGGGACCCGTCCATTTAGAGTTGAGCTTCCCATGGAACATCTTCAACCTGGCATTGAACAACCATACCTTTTGTCCAGGGACAAAGTCTTTGCACCTAATGTGCTGATCATGCCATCTCTTTACTTTGTCCTTATAAATCAAACTGTTGTCATATGCCCTGTTTCGGAGTTCCACGAGCTCGTTCAAGTTCAAGTCTCGACAAAGTTTTCCTAGGTGACAACTCCAATTAATCTTCTTAATTGCCCATTCGGATTTATGAATCAATTCTGCGGGCAAATGACATGGCTTTCCATAGATCATTCTAAATGGTGAAGTACCCAATGGTGTCTTGTAGGCTGTCCTATAGGCCCACAGAACTTGGTCCAAAAGCTGAGACCAGTTCTTCCTATCGGGATGAACCAATTTCTGCAAAATACTCTTCACCTCTCTGTTCGAAACCTCTGCCATGCCGTTGGACTGTGGGTGGTAAGGACTAGTAACTCTATGCTCAAATCCATAGTCCTTAGCTAAAGATCTCATATCTCGGTTCACAAAATGGCTACCCCCATCAGATATCAAAACTTTTGGCACCCCGAACCTAGCAATAATATGGTCTTTCACAAACTTACAGACAGTCTTGCTGTCTGCGGTTCGGGTTGGGATAGCCTCCACCCACCTAGATAAATAATCAACCGCCAACAAAATATACTCATGTCCTTGGCTGTTGGGAAAGGGACCCATAAAATCTATGCCCCATGCATCAAAAACATCACAAATAATCATCGGTTGCATGGGCATCTCATCTCTCTGTCCAACTGTCCCTCCCATCCTTTGACAAATTGGGCACGACCGCACAAAATCAATGGCATCTCTAAACAAGGTCGGCCAATACAATCCACATTGAAGTACTTTGTGAGCGGTTCTCTTTCCCGAATGGTGTCCTCCAGCCTCAAGTGAATGACAATATGTGAGGACACTATGGTATTCCTCCTGAGGAATACACCTTCTCCAAATACAATCCGGTCCTTCGAAGAAAAGGAAAGGATCATCCCAGTGGTATCTCCTCGAATCCGACTTCATTCGATCAATGCTGCTCTTAGTCCAACCATGGGGAACCTGCTTGGAGACAAGATAGTTCACCATGTTGGCATACCACGGGAGTGAGTCAATAGCACAAATTGACTCATCTGGGAAGGTTTCTCTAATCCGCTCATGATCAGGAGAATCCTTAAGTTCAATCCGAGAAAGGTGATCAGCCACAACATTCTTCACTCCAGGTTTATCTTTAATCTCCAAATCAAATTCCTGGAGGAGTAGAATCCACCTAAGAAGACGCGCCTTCGCGTCCTTCTTTTCCATTAAGTATCGAATGGCTGTATGATCAGTAAATATTGTCACCTTAGAGCCCAAAATATATGATCTGAACGTCTCGAGGGCCCATACTACCGCGAGCATTTCCTTTTCAGTCACCGTATAATTTTTCTGTGTAGGATCTAAAACTTTGCTCGCATAGTGAATTGCAAATGGAATCCCCTCTCGCCGTTGTCCTAACACAGCTCCTATAGCGAAATCTGAAGCGTCAGTCATGATCTCAAAGGGGAGAGACCAGTCAGGAGCTTGTAGGATAGGCGAGGCACAAATCTTCCTTTTCAAGAGCTCAAAGGCCTCCAGACACCTGTGATCTACAACGAACTCTATGTCTTTCCCTAAGAGCTCAGTCAGTGGGCGGGCGATCTTTGAAAAATCTTGAATGAATCTCCTATAGAATCCAACATGCCCTAAGAATGACCGCATTGACTTCACGTTGGTAGGTGGATCGAGTTTCTTGATCACCTCCACCTTGGCAGGGTCAACCTCCATTCCCCTTTTGGAGATGACATGCCCCAACACGATACCCTCCGTCACCATAAAGTGACTCTTCTCCCAGGAGAGTACCAGATTCACCTCTCTACACCTCGTGAGGACTCGGTCCAAGTGCGCTAAACATGTATCAAAAGAATCACCATGTACCGAGAAGTCATCCATGAATACTTCCAGGAAATCGCCCACCATCTCGGCAAATATGGCTATCATGCACCGCTGAAATGTGCCCGGGGCATTGCAGAGCCCGAATGGCATGCGCCTGAAAGCATAAGTGCCGAATGGACATGTGAATGTGGTCTTTTCCTGGTCCTCAGGAGCTATGGCCACCTGGTTGTAGCCTGAGTACCCGTCAAGAAAACAGAAGAACTCTTTCCCTGCGAGTCTCTCCAAGATCTGATCAATAAAAGGCAAGGGAAAGTGATCTTTCTTGGTCGCAGCATTCAGGCGTCTGTAGTCAACACAGACACGCCACGACGTGGGTACTCGTGTCGCGATCTCTACCCCCTCCTCGTTGGTGACCATCTGAATTCCCGACTTCTTCGGGACAACATGAAGTGGGGCCACCCACTTGGAGTCAGAAATAGGGTATATGAACCCTGCCTTGCACCATTTCTCAATTTCATTCTTCACTACTTCCCGTAGATTGGGATTAAGTCTCCTCTGAAACTCACGGGAAGGTCTCACGTTATCCTCAGTAAAAATGTGGTGCGAGCAGAGAGCGGGGTTGATGCCCACGAGATCCGACACTGTCCAGCCTATTGCTTTGCGGTTCCTCTCTAAGACTTCTAACAACCTAGACTCCTGCTCTAAAGTCAAGTCTGAGCTAATGATGACAGGATATCTCTCTTTGGGTCCCGCAAGAAAGGCGTACTTGAGTGTAGGAGGTAGTGATTTCAGTTCTGGCAATGTGGTATCATCAAGCAGATCTGGCTGAACTGAATCTGAATCTGGTTCCGTGCTGCATGGTGGGCTAATCTCGCAAGGTGGGCTAAGCTGAGAAGTACTCGCCACCAAATCAGAAGTATCGGGAGTCGGATCGTCAAAAGTATCCAAACAATCGGCAAAAGCCACGTCCGACTCGTCATCTATGTCCCATGATTGTTCCGAAGAGGATGGAACTAACAGATCCGGATGGATCTCTAAGTCATCATGAGAATAGGTTGATGCATCTCTAGCAAGATCAGACAACACCTGGCAAACTGCATCATGCATTATATCCTCTCCAGATGAAAGGGTCTCGCTCTGTCCTGAAGGAATCTGTCCCCAAATCCCAACTGTGCTAATCATATTGCAATCTGCCTCTGAAGATGAGTACTCTGTGCTACTCTCTGAATCGGGTCGCTGACACTTGGTTTGCTTCATCTCAAGGTTCACTTCTCCGCCTGGAGAACGGAACTTCATCATTCCCGTACCATAGTCGAAAGCTGCGCATGCGGTCCTAAGGAAGGGTCGCCCGAGAATGATCTGAGATTCTCTCCAATGATTGGGGGTCTCCATGTCTAAGACTATGAAGTCCACCTGATAGTTCTGCCCCTCAATCGAGATAACGACGTTCTTCACTTCTCCCTTAGGTCTCTTCATTGAACGATCTGCGAATTGGAGTAAAGCTCTAGATTTGCGAAGTGGTCCCAACTCCAATTTCTGATATAATGCTAAGGGAAGTAAGTTGATCGAAGAACCATTATCTAAGAGTGTGCGTGCAAACGCAATGTCGTCAATTCGACTCTCCACATAGTGAGCACCCATGTCTCTCTTTTTCTTTGGCAAAGTCTGATTCTTGAGACAATAGGTTGTGGCTACTGATAAGACATGTGTCTTTATATTTCGGTTATCTTTCTTCCTGCTAACCCTTCTAGGTGTGCATCTCACCTTAAGGTATTTTTGGAAGGCAGGATGGTTAGCCACATATTCATCAAATGGCACCTTAACTGTGATGTTTTCTTTGCAAAACCGTGCCATGTCGAGGTCATCTTTCTGAATCTTTTTGATGCGCTTTCCTACCTTAAGAGCACGGGGGAAAGGGATTGAAGCTAAGGAAACAGAGGATGAAGAATCTGAATCATGAACTGAAAGATCATTCTTTGCATTAACGGAAACAGAGTTCTTCATACATGAATCTTTTTGATGCAACATGGACTCAAAGTCTAAACTATCTACTATAGGTTGTGGAATAGAAGCTGGAGTGGTATCCGCCACAACCGGAGATGCAAGGTCCTCCGTAGATTCAGAAGAATATCCATGCTGACGATGCTGCATACGTGCTCTCCTCCTCCTCTCGGCTCCCTGAGTAGAAATCCTCGAATGGTGCTGATGGGGCTCTGAAATATGATGCCTTTCCTCCTCGTCCTCTGAAGACTCCTCAGGTAGAGCTCCAGAGATGCCCCTCCTCGTGTCCCTTGCCCGGTCAGGTACGACCACGGTCCTTCCGCTCCTGAGTGACATGTGGTTAGCCTCGTCACACGAAAGAATCTCATGTTCAGATTTAGGAGATGCTGAATAGTATACCTGACCAAAGTGCTGCTGAGAACTAGAATGGTTCAGGCTATTGGGGTTAGCCTGAACTTGGGCTGGGATCGAGGTAGAGGGTGCAGTCTGCTCGTCTCGCCATCTGGACAGGCGGTTGACATCCACCCGTAAGTCCTGAACCTCGTTCCTGTAGGAACGTAGCTCGTCGAGTATCTGCTGCTGAATATCCACGGGACTAGACGATGAAGGAAGTGGATAAGACTGGGAAGAAGAACGGGAAGACTGGCCCTGCTGGCCAGTGTACTGCCTCTGCTGCTGCTGCTGGGGTTGCGGGCCCTGCTGGCCCGCCTGGTAATGGCCCTGTCGGCCAGTGTACTGGTATTGCTGCCTCTGCTGCTGGGGTGGATGGAATCCAGGGCTCTGCTGTGAAGGAGGTGGTGCGGAGGTGAATGCGGTGTTGTGAAAGGTCGGGGGACGCTGATAGGTCTGTCGGTCTCCCGTACTTCCCTGCCTGGCAGGGTCCTGAGTATACCATATCCCATTCACCTCCCAAACTGGTGGAGGCTCCTCCTGGACTGTCTCTGCTGCTGGAGGTGGCTGCTGGAAAGAGTGGGTGTAGGATTGGTCCTGCTCCCACGGCTGGGGTTGCCTTGACACCAACTGCTCCTGAACATGGTGAACTCGATAAATGGGAGCAGCGGGTGCAGTCACGGCAGGTATCTTTATCTTAGATACCTTCTCAGTCAACTCCTCCATCTGTTTTGGAAGTTTGGAGACGCTCCGGTCTAACTCATCAATCCTCCTGTCGATCCTCTCAACTATAGTAAGCTTGTCAGCCAGAAGTCCCATGCTAGGGATCACATCCTGAGAGAGATCGACTACAGCTGATTTTCCCCCTCCAAATGAGAGTGAATTGGGGGATGGTGTATAGGCCCTGCTGGCCATCTGTGAGCGGCTAGTTTCAGCCATCTTCTCGAATACCCTCCAGACGGTATCCGCTCCTCGTGATGTATAGCTGCCTCCACAGGCAGCGCTCACTAAAACCTGCATCTCAGGGTTGAGACCAGTGAAGAAGGATTGGACCAAGATGTTGTCATCTAATCGATGACAAGGACACTTTTGCAGGATGTCCTTGAATCTTTCCCAAGCATCACAGAAGGCTTCATTGGGTAATTGGGAAAAACTCGTAATGCGCGTCCTCATCATGTTAGTTCTACTCAAAGGGTAGAACTTCTTTAAAAACAGGTCCTTGAACTGGGCATATGTGGTGACGATGATTCCAAGATTCTTCACCTAGTAATCGGCTTTTCCACCCAAGGCAAATGGAAGGGCTTTGAGCCTAATATAATCCTGGCTAACATTATTATGTTTGAGGTTAGCACAGATGAGCTCAAAGTCCCTTAGGAATGCATATGGTTCCTCAGAAGCATTCCCATCAAAATGTGGCAGCAGGTTCAGGAAATGCGGCTTCAATTCAAAATCAACTTCGGGTTCGGCCGGACTCAAGTAGTTATGAATCTGATATTGTCCGGGGTTGTATGCCGCATCCATTGGTAGTTGGACCCCAACATTTAACTGTCCCAACTGAGCTCTCAATAATGCTTGTTGTTGCTCAGATGCAGCCAATCGGGCTAGTATACTTCTCATCGGGTCTTCATGGTTCTCTTCTTCCTCTTCTTTCTTCTTTGGAGGCATTTTACTCGTGTATTCTATATGGCCTGAATCAGCAATGTGTTCTTTATTAGAAGAGGATTTATGAATCACGATATTCTCACCAAGGCGATGGTCTTCCTCGGTGAGGTGGGAAGAGAGAAAGGGAATGGTTTGAGAGTAACCATCCCGAGAGTGAGTGATCCTGGGCTCAAGAGGGTCATGAGTCCAGGTTGGTCCAAGTTGCGCTTGGACCTTTGAAGACGTACTTTTTGGAGGGTTCAACGAGAGATTCGCAAAGTCCGAATAAATATCCCCCCAATCAGTCATCTTAGATGTCAAAAGAACCGATTAGATCAAGATAGTCAATGAGGCACTAGTTCTACGGTGCACGTAAATGTGCGGAGTGAACTCACACAATACAAACGCAATTCAAACCCCCAATTTCACCAACTCAACACGTGATGGCCGTAAGAGTTCGGCCGATTTATCTGGTCAATTTTAGTTGGTGAGAATACAATCTTGGAAAGATTAACGAGCTGTTAGGTGCCCGTATTTTCCTACAGACTGGCCCGGTTCTTACGACTAGTTTGACCTACTTTCAGCCAGTATAGGAGTAAGTACGGACCGTAAAAATACGGCTACCCGTTCCTTGAGGACTAAGGCGTCCTCTAAACCTCCCACTCTGCTAAGGAAGTCCGGACCGTTTACCGGCTACCCGTAAATCCTCACTGAAAAGTAGCTAATCGCCTAAAAAGAAAGAACCAGTAGTAAGTAAGAAATCCAGACTTGGCTCTATCCTAGGGTCGTCTCTCTCTCACTTGCAATTAAAACAAACAATGAGGGCTTTATGCACCCGAGAACAAGGGTTCTTTTTATTCCAATTAATTGGATCGACCTGCTTAATTCAGTCCCAATTTTAGAGTTAGGTTATCACTTGAAATTTATGTTAACACACAAGCACGTCTACCGTTCAGTCCCAATTTCCTTTAACCTTAAGTTGTAAAACAAGATGGGAATCGGAAATCAGAATGCAAACGAGAAACTATGATGCATGCTCAGAAGAAGGTATACTTACAGTGAATCCCAGCACTCTTCATGCGTTATGCAAAACTGAATTTGTAAATATTACACTAAATGCATGCAGATCGAGAAAACCGCACCTAAACAGTATACTATTAGCGGGGAAGAATTGATTGAATTTGAGCTAAGTAGTACGTGTCTATGTGCGTCTCATTATGAATCTTATAAGATATGTGAATCTTCTAATATAAGTGTGGCCTAAATTACGATGGGCACAAACAAGTTTGAATCTAAACTACCGTGTGCCTAATCCTTAATTTCGCCACTCAAGTCAAGCCCCACCCTCGCTGGAGAGTGAAACAGGCTCGACACACCACAAATAAAGTCCAAATCTTTTTACATGCGCGAGCTCTCAAACAAGAGCCGCTAGAAATGAGCAACTACCTAAATAATTACAATAATTTATAAAAAATTCTCTCGAAGATAAATTGCTTTTCCTCGCACTTCAGCAGTCGGTGCTCCTCGCGTCCGTCGACCTCCGATGCACTCCAAGTCCACCGGGCCCTCGCAAGGAAACAAAGATTTATATTAGAGAGATAAACAACAAGATATATACAAAAATATGAAGAGAAATAATTGCAAAAAAAAATGGAATAAATACAAGTGGCTCGGGGGTCAGACTACCTGAGTAAATGGAAAACTAAATCCAAATTTTTAAATTAGTCCCTAAGCCGTTTGCCTCCCCGGCAACGGCGCCATCTGACGAGTCGCTAAATACGTTGTTTAATTTGGTCAAGTTGTAGCACGTGTACTTAGCGAGTTTGTCAGAACCGAGAGAAGATCTCCGTGAAGAGTGTCTCGGCTTGAATTTATATCCCGGGCAAGTCCGGGGTCGAACACAGGGAGGCAAAGGAACAACTTAGGTTTTAATTTGCAAATTTAGGTCTAGATATCCAACGCGGTTTTTTTTAGATTTTTTTTAATGCAAAAATCAAAGCAAATGCAAATGCGACTGAATAAGAACACTAAGAAATCACACAACTTAGCCAAATTAATTTTAATGTTAAATTAATCCAATTCAGCCAAATTAGATTTTTCCTAGCATCCTAGTCCAGTGATGAACACAAAACATATTTTTTTGGAATTTTATGGGTTAAAATGCAATAATAAAAAATGCACACTTTTTATGTGTTTTTTCGCAATTTATCATACAAAAAGAAAGCAAAAATCATGAAAAAATTACTGGAATGAAAACATGATGCAAGGAAGCTACAGTAATATTTTTGGAATATTTTGACAAAATATGAATTTTTTATATATTTTTTAGTGGAAACAGAGTGACAGTGAGTAATTAATTCCTAATTAATCCACGTTATCAAATTAATCAAAAGGCGAATTATCCCAAAAAGATATTTTCATGAGCAATCCAGTAGAGGTGAAATTTCACAAAAAAGATATTTGTGGATTTAATTAAAAATCAGATACTAAATTCACTCTACAATTTATTTAAGGCACAAGACAACACCATTTTGGATGAAATTTGGACAGTAATTACATCACATATCAAGGCATCAAATATAATTTTTATGGAATTTTTGGAGCAACTATGTGTGAGATATTAATTTAGGAGCACGGAATGGGTAAAATATGCAAAGTTTCAGTTAATCATTTTTAATTAATTACCCATATAACATAAAAATCCAAATAAATACTCAAATTGTAGACAATTAGTTGCTCTTCACAAAGGCATTTTTAATTGAACAAAATGATGCATAACAGGTGTCCAAATTTAAGCATAAACACAGGGGTCTTTGTGCAAATAAAGAAACTGAAAAGATAACTTAAGTTTATGCACAGGGACTGAACTGCAATTACAAAAACTTAACGGGAAAAGATTGCAATTTTTACAATAAAATAATGAAAAAAAATTGAACCTTCCTTCTTCCTTCTTCGTAGACGCAGGAGGAGAAGAACCCAAAGACCAAGGGAGGGGTCGGTGGCCGGTGGGTGGCCATGCGCGGCCGTGCGCACGGCGGCGCGCGTCGGACGGTGGCGGAGGAAAGCTGAAGGCGGTGGAGGCGGCACGGAGCGGCGTCGGTGGCGCGGGTGGTCGGCCTGGAAGGTGGCGAGGTCGGCTGGGGGCGGCGGCAGGCCGCGGTGGCGAGGCGGAGGGCTGGGGCGCGCGGCCTGAGACCGTGCGCGAGGGGCGGTGAACCGCGTCGAGGCGGCGGTGGGCCGGAGGCGGAGCCGACGGTGGAGGATGGAGGAGAGGGGGGCGGCGGCGAGGCCGCTGCTGCTCCCTTGCGTATTTTTTTATTTTTTATTTTTTGATTTTTTTTATTTTTTTTTAGTGCTGTGAATTGATTGATTTTTTTTAGATTTTAATTTTTTAATTTTTTTAACAGGAAACAAATGATAAAGAAAAAATAAGATGGATTGGTGGGTGATGATGAACTAAACTAGAGAAAAAAAATGATGATGTTATAATGGTGATGATGGAAGTGAGGGTAGATGGTGTGCTAAAAAAAATTGCAAAAATACAAAGATGATAAAATTACCTACGATGAACGCGGGCGCCTATGAAGTGCTCACGAGAGCACGGTCTTCGCTCGAATCGCCGGCGTGCGATGAGCTCGAGCAGCGCGCGGTTGCGGCTGCGATATTGGCCAAAAAACCAACGGATCACACCGGAGAGAGGGCCGTCGTTGCTCGACCGCGGTTGCGTCGCTGTCACCGATTCAACTCAGGGAACTAGGCTCTCCTCACATAAAGATAGATCAAAGGCAAAAATGAGGAGAATGACATGTATATAAAGAGAATGGGATGAGAGGTTATTAAAGTGGTGGGGTTGAATGGGAGGTTGATTTATTAATGGAGTTGAATGGGAAGTTGGGAAAAAATGGTGGAATAATGGAGTTGAATTGGTGGTTATTGTAGAGAATGGAAATTAAATAATAAATAAATAAATAAAGTTGTCTACTTTAAATACAATAAAATAAAAAGAGAAGAGAAATAGTGGAGAATTTACAAAAGAAGACAAAACACCATGTACATTTTTTTTTACTTTTCTAATATGTAATTTTTTTTTGTCTTTTTAATAAGAGATATTTACAACGGAAAAATACAATAAAATAATATAAATAAAATACAACACAAACATGATATTTTTGTATTTTTAATAACTAAGAGAGATACAATAAAAAATGAAGAAAGTATGAATATATACATACTGTACAATGTGCATCTAGGTCCCAAAACCCAACTTTTGCAAATGAGCTCCGATTTTAATGAAACCACTTCCGTTGGATAGATAATTTTCTAACTTGAACTTTAAAAGTGAGTTTGGTGAAATTGGAGTTCATACGGAGCGGGAATTTAGCTTGGAAGTTGGACTTTACAGCTTTTTCTCTTTGGGATCTAGGAGTATTTATTTAAGGTATAATTTATTTTGTATTTTTTTGTATTTTATGTACATTATTATGAACAAGTTAGAGAAAGAATTAGCCAAAAAGGAGTTGAAATGAAATTATTAAAAATATATGAAGTTTTGGGTTATTTATAAGTGTAAAACTCCTTTATTTTTGCGGCTTTTTATGTTACTTCATTTTGTACAATCTTATATACAGTAATTAGTGTATTTTATTTACAAGAGTTATTTTGTTAGTTTATTTATTTTATTGACATTTATAAGGGAATTTACTCGTGGATTTTGCTAAGATCAAGATATTGAGATGATGAATCGTGGATTCATCAGTTGTAAGCTATGAGTTCACTTGGTCGAATTTGATGGTGTTTCTATATAAAGACATGCCAGATTATCGATGGCAAAGAGGCTTGTGTGTAGTGCAAGGAGTTTTCATTCTTTGCCAAGAGAAAAATGGATTTACTTAGAAGCAACATTTAGTTCATTTTCTTAGAAGGTGACAAATCTCATTAATTATCACAATCAGTCTGAAAGGAAGTTTTACCGTTGTACATGTCACATGAATTTTAAAGGAAAGTCTAAAGTTGGATCTTATTTGTGATTTTTCCATGGAGAATGGGTCTTTGTTGGTCTAGATGGAGATCGAAGGATTTTGGGTTGACCTCCTTCACATATCTTATCAAAGCTGTAATCTCTAAAAGTTAAGAAGGAGGAGATCAAGACTAGTTGAAGGATCTAGAGAAGAAGATCAATACATCCAATTCCTCCAAATGAATCAAGATCACAGAATACCAAGCGAGTTGTTCTCGAGATCCCACGGGATGGGGCTGGACATTAAGATCGAGGATCGAGACGTGATGATCCACATGCAGTGCAGCAGGAAAAACCACCCCACTGAGAGGCTCATGGTGGCATTGATGGATCTCGATCTCGAAGTGTTCTTTGGGACACTGACCATTGTCAATGATGTGATGATCTAATAGATGACCGTTAAATTGCCACACAGATCCTTCACGAAGGAGCAGCTCTCCGCGACCATCCAAGCCAAGCTCTTGGCCCACACCTCGGGCATCTGGTAGTCGCCCTCACCAGAGGCAAAGATGGCTCCATGTAAATATCCATGTAATATTTCTGTAGATATTGTTTTTTGAGATGTTTTATACCAATGGCATACTATATAAATGCGATATGGTTTTAAGGGTAAAATTGTGAACATGTAACTTTTTCAATGTGAGTTAAAAGAGAAAATAGATGTCAACTAACATGTGATTATGCTATGTAAGAGTTAAACATATATCAGGGTCCTAGGTGTAATTAACGATGTCGTAGGGTTATGAATGGAATTACGAAATTATTCAGGGTTATGGGAGTAAAAATCCCTTCTTTTATTTATTTTTTTTATAAAATTCTTATAAATATAAATAATTCTCTATTAAAATCCATAAAAATTGAAAAAGATAAAACATATAAAACTTTGCAAAAGCTCTCTAAAAACCTCTTGAAAAAAGTTTATTCTTTTCTTTTTCTTTTATTTTCCTTGAAAAAAATGTTTTGTATGATGTTTCTTGCTTATGCATTCACATTTTTTAGAATAGTATTGATGCTTAAACTAGTCTGGAATAAAATCGTAGAATAAAGCTTGGCTAGGACCTTAATCTTCAGTTCACATGGCTTAATTCTTTGAGTCCACAAGACTATATTCCCATGTCATCTTGGTTAGTCTAAATAGAATATTTCATAACACACGCATGACCCTTCTAGACAATGGCTTAACTTGGACTGGCACTCTACATGTCGCTCAACACAGATGAGGTGGTGAGGGGGCGAAATCCTTTGGCTTGGAGTAGCACATGGGTGGAAACATCCGTCCTCATCTAGATAAAGTAGTGCATCCCAACTTAGTCTACTGGCATGGACGTCTAAAAAAAATGCCATGGGTTGCAATAAAACTTCAAAAAAGGGATAGTCTACTGGCTCAAGAAGAAAAACTTCTTATGTACATGATGTACATTTGTATATATGTTCAAAAAAAATCTCCAAAAAAGGTAGATAGGAAAAAAGTAAATAAATAAAAATTCCCGTCAGAAAAAAAAATGAATAAGCAGACATATGTTTTAAGTCTCGTACCAAGGAAGCCTACAACTAGAGATGGCTACACTAGTCAATCTCTCAAGATATGTGACTACACTGTTCATAGTGCATTCTCTTATCTACCACCTCTTCTTGAGCCAGTTGCACTAGAAATTAGAAGGGAATACCCCGCTCCTCGAGGAAAGAGTACCTAGACCAGGAAATTAGAGTTACCTTGTTAGAGGAGGCTGTTTCTTTGCCATTTATGAGGTGGGGAGCTATATTCACTTACACCGTACAAGTAAAGATTCTTAGTCATAAGTGTTTGTGCATGTAGACTTGTTTCGACCTGACTGTTTAGGTGGCCTGAACATAGAATTGTGGAGCATGAAGGTTGTTAGTACTTAAATTCATTTCCCAATAAAGTCTGCCAAATTAATAATCCAAAGGTCTATTCGAGCTCCATAATTTGCTTTTACGAAGATAAGTTTAAAAGTAAAAAATGTTCTCAGTTCTTTCCTTTTTCTTTTCTTACTTTTCTTTTTTACTTCTTCTTGAATAAGTTTTTGCTAAGGGACTAGTAAAGGTAAAGTATATGGGAATGATGAATCCATGATTCAACATCTTTATTCTTTTATTTTAGCTAAAATTCTTGGTAAAACACATGTATATAATCATTAATTCTCATTATTTATCATTTATCCTCTATTTTTTTATAATGCTTATTTAACATTCTTTTTCACCAAAATAAAATAACAAAGAAGAAAAGAAAAGAAAAGAAAAAGGGATGTATTTATGAAATAAATGCAGACTGACCCAAACCCCGAGACATGCCAAGCATTGGGATGGTCAACAAGGAATAAAGTAGGGGGAGATAGAGTCAATAACTTACAATAAATCAAGAAAACAAATTCTCATGTATATTTTATCATTATTTATCTTGTAAATATCTTATACTATTTTACTCATCTAAAAACAACATCAAATAAAAATATTTCCTTCTTGAAAGTTGTTTGTAATAATGTATATTAATTTATAAAATATCATAAAAATTATTTAACTAATAAATAGATAATTACAATGAACCTAAAAAGCCAAAAAAATCCAACTTCCCAGGTTAATAACTATATAGAAAACTCCAATTTGATCAAACTCAGTTTTAAACTATTTTTTGTAACTAGTATTATTTATTAAAAATACAAAAAATCATGGAATAAATCATGTGAGTTTTGGAATTTGGACCCCTTTGTCTATATGTACTATATGTATATAAAACTTTTTTATTTTCTATTTATTTATTTGTACCTCCAATTAACTTAATTCTTTTTGTAATTTGTTTATAAAATCACTTAAAAATATAAAAAATATAATCTAATTAATTACGAATAAATACCAATAAATATCAAAATATAAAAGTCGTAAATCTTAACTTCCGAACCTCAAAACTAGGCTATATGAATTTCGATTTGGGAGTACTCAGTTTTAAAGTTTATTATGTAAAAATATCTATCAAATAAGAGTGGTTTCACTAAAATCAGAGCTAATATGTAAAAAGTCGGTTTTGGGTCTCTATTGGTAAAATTATACTATTATTTATACTTTTATATTTTTTTTATTTATTATCATTCATTTTTTGTACATATTGTATTTTTTAAATGTTTGTGTAAATTTATTTTAATAATGTAAATTAAAAATAAAAATAATAAAATGTAAAACTAATCAAAAATAAAATAATATATTTATTATATAGGAATAGTGTACCTTTTCTTTATATACACCTATTTATTTATAACATTAAACTAATTTTTAAAAAGAAATATAAAAATATATTGAAAATACTTAATTTGTTCTATAAATAAAATTGTATACTCCAATTAGTTGTAAAAATAATTTATTAAAAAAGGGATTGTTGTATTATAGGTATTTTATACCTATGAATAAAAGTTTTTATTTATTTTACCCTATTTAATAAATTTATTTCATTTATTAAAAATCATAAAAAACATAATTTATTATATTACTAACATAATTCATTTTAATAATTTTTTAAGTTAAATACATTTTCAAAATTATTTTATTTTATCTATTTTGTCTCGTTACGAATTTTGTCCTATTCAGTCTGCCTTCTGATTGGTTGAGGTTAGATTGTTGACCTAGATCAACTTCCCCCTTCCTCTCTTGTGCATGAATAATTGGGTTTTGACCCGTTTTATCCCATTTTTACAACCCAGATCCAACCTCCGTTCACTCAATTTCACGACCTGATTGGAGCAAACAGATTAGATCCATGTTGGAGCTAATATTGACCTAATTGCTCCTCGATTTGCGTGCTCGTCATTGATCCTTCCAAAAGCTGGGCTCCACCTATTTATTCCCCTTCAGTTCCTTCCGTGTGATCTGATCCATCTTCACCGGCCCTTTTCACCCTCGTAGCTCCCAGCTCGTGACATGAATCAAGAGGCACCATTTGAGGGACGATTTGCGGTTGATTTGATGTGATCCAGCTCGTGGCAGAACCTCCTCCACCATAATCAGCATCTATGGCCATTTCACCTCCATCTTGAGGCAATTACCTCATCGATCTATCTTTGATAATTTCCCCTTCATCTCGCATCATTGGGTGATCTATAGAACTTCAGATTTCCCAACATTTACTCGGTTCCGATCTCAATTTAGACTTTCTCTTCCAGATTCCGATATTCTCAATCGGAGGTTCATTTTACCTAACTCTTTGCCTGATCTTATCGTCTCACCTTGTGTTCAATTTCATTTCTTCATTACATCCTCAGATCCCCTCGTTAACCTCAGATTCACCATATTTGTGCCTTGATCCTCTTCCTCCACTATCACCCGAGGATCACCACTCCCCCTTCACCATTTCCCTTAGCTTTTATGCTAATAATGCTCAGTTAAGGCTCTTGGAGCTTCGAGCATCCTTAATAATACCTGCTAGAGAGTGATAGAGCCAAATCTGTAGCTCCATTGGATCCAGGGGACCAACAGTAGCTCGCAGAAGGAGATTCTTCTTCGGATCACTCATCAGCAACATCTGGAGTCGCTTGACCATTCATATCACCGTGGATAAGCATCAGGAACCAGAGAACTCTCCTGTAGCGTCGAACATAACAACATAAGAGGAGATCTGGACAAGAAAATTTCATTTGGAGGCACCTTCATCGTAGTTCATCCAGAGGTCTTCAGGACCATCCAATCAAGGGGCGTACGCTCTTAGATTAAATCCACGGCATTTATTCACACCCAATCACCCTATATTTGATCAAACCTGGAGGAGAGCATCACAACCATCAGCTGCCTTAGAGCCTCCATGTGCCTCACACGAGCGATGTGGGTATATAGCTCTTCTAGCCCTGTCATTCCTTTTATTTCATTTCAGTTTATATTTTACAAATAACAATTGGATACTTTTTACGAATCAATCCTTGTAGTATCTTAATTTGCTTTTTAGTCCCTGTTATCTGTATTCATGTAGCTCTTCACATGTTTTTCTAGTGACTTTGTGCTTCATATCTTTCTTGTTAATAAAATTGACGAATGTTTGATTAATTTTTAGTTTACCCCTATGTGTACATGTCACATGAATCATCACATTTTGTCTGGGATTTTTTGCATATTTTCTTATGCTTTCTCTTAACACATTATTGATTTTTCCATAAAGTTAAATATTTGCAAATTGGTCCAATATTTCTATATTGAATTTCATGTCTTGTTTTGCATGAAATAAATACCATAAGTGCTCTAAAGATTCCATAAAAATTAGATTAAATTCATGTTGTATTGTTTTAATTTCTCTATTTTTTGTTTAGCAAAATATTTTCATTTTCTACTTTTAATAATATAAAAACCATTGAAATTTACCATGTTTACTTTATAAAAATTATAAAAATTTGAAAAATGTTCTAAAAATTCCAAAAAAATATTATAGGTGTATTTTGACTTGTTTTAACTTTATAAATTTGTTTGAAAATATTTTATAAAAATCAAAAAATATAAATTGCAGAAAACTCTAAAAAATCATATAAACCATTAAAAATCCCGAAATACATTGTTATACTATTTAAAAGCTAAATAGAAACTCTATTTGCAAAATTTTATTTTCATCATTTTTATTGTATTTTTTATTTTAGAAATCCAAAAGCATCTTCTTGGTTTTCTATTTGATTTATTTCCTATTTTTAATTAATTTGAAAATCTTAAAAGATTAAAAATCTCTTACAAAAACATTAAAAATTTATCAAAAACATAAAGATAATTTTATTTGATTTTTCTAGGTATTTTTATTATTTTTAATAATACAAAAAAGTGGTTGCTTTACTTGCTTTTAGATTTTCTTTATTTTATTTGGTTGAAAAATTAAACTTAATAATTTGAAAAATTAAAAATCAGTAGAAATATGAAAGTCAGAAAAAATATAAAAATTAAGATTCCATTAGAAAATAAAATCTAAAAAATTGCATAAAACTAAGGTATTTTGCTTAGAATTTCCTTCTTCTTTTTTATTGATTTCTCTTTGATTTTAATAACCCTCATTTACTAGTTGTTGCCTCCTTGAGTTCGACCCTTGGAGCTATACCGGGTTAATAACTAAATAACAAATCCATTATATTTTCTTTGATTTTGGATTAAATAATTTGTTTGTTTGATCAGGTAACAACGACACGTCATATTTTTTCTTCATTAAACCAATAATTAACCCAAGTGAAATCCGGTTGATCAATGGGTCAATGCGGTTGTTAATTGGCTATAGACAGCTAAACAAGAGGACAATGAATAACAAATATCTTCTGCAAATAATAGATGATCTGTTTGACCAGTTGCAAGATTCAACTTTCTATTCCAAAATTGGCCTATGATCTAGATACCATCAGTTGAAAATTAAAGATGTCGATATTCCCAAGATAGTATTTCAAACTAGATACAAACATTATGAATTTTTAGTTATGCCTTTTGGATTGACAAATGCCCACAACAACATTCATAGATCTCATGAATAAAGTATTCAGGGAGTTCCTAGATCAGTATGTGGTAGTCTTCATTGACAAAGTACTTATTTACTCCAAGGATAAGTGCCGACATGAACACCATCTCAGGCAGGCACTCAAAACACTTAGGAAGAACAAATGTGTGATGTGTGCTAAATATAGCAAATGTGACTTCTAGCTTTCTGAAGTATCCTTCTTAGACCATGTTATTTCTGAGGCACGCATATCAGTTGATCCTACGAGGTTTAATGTTGTGATGAGTTGGGAATGCCAAAAAACTATCACACAAATACGATGTTTTTTGGGACAAGATGTGTATTATAAAGATTTGTTAAGGAATTTTAACAAATAACATTACCAATGACTAGGCTGACTTAGAAGGAAGTCCCATTTATATGGTTTGATGCATGCGAAACTAGTTTTCAGACACTGAAAGAACGCCTAACATATGCACCTATCCTTACCCTTCCCTCTGTGATTGAAGGGTTTATAGTTTACACTGATTCATATAAAGGACTTGGGGCAATTCTTACGCAACATGACAAGGTAAGTTCATATGCATCACGATAACTCAAGATACAAGAAAGGAACTGCCTGACACATGACCTTGAACTAGTTTTCGTAGTCTTCTCTTTGAAAATATGGAGACATTAACTCTATGGTATTGAAAAAGCAACATGGTTAAGGAGGAGGGTCGTACGCTCCACAGAAGGTGGGAGCGCAATCGATGCGGTGACCGCACATAAAGCCCGATGCTAAATTCAACAATAAACCCACAACATAAAAATTAAGCAATAAAAGCAAAAGTTGTATGGATCAAAATTTATTATAACCCATATATAAATGTGTATACTGGATAAGTAGTCTGGATGTCGAACACAGGGAGACAAGTCGATGTAGTAGGTATATTATTTATAATAAATAATGAAAAAAATAATATAGGTATTTGTACAATATTCACTCAATTAATGAATTAATTAATATTTTTGTATTTTTTTTATATTATATATATTATATAATTTTATCTCTTTATTTTCTTTTTATATTTTTATATTTTATATTCTTTTTCTTTTATATATAATAAAGGTATATATATAGAACTCTATATATGTAATATGTATATTATGAGTAATATAGAATAAATATATAAAAATCAGAAAAATACCAAAGGAACAATCCTTTTTATCTTTTAAAGGATCTAAATAATTATAACGTATTTATAATAATTAATAATATATACTATTAATAATGTGTAAGTATATTATACAATATAAGGTATCATAATAATGAATATGTCTATATGTAATAAAAAACTATAAAATAAAATATTTTTGTGTTTTATACTTTTCTTACGTTTTTGTGATTTTTTAGGAATTTTTTCTAATTTGTAGGTATTTTTAAGTCCAAAATATATAAAATAAGGGACATTTTAAAATAGGTCATATTGATTTGAGGATTAAAAATAGCAAAAAGGGCCACAATTTCTCTAAATCAAATTTATTACGTAGATATTTATATATATATATATGTAAATATATAATAGAAACTAATATTTTTTGTTTTTGAAATATTTTACAATTTTTTTAGGATTAGAAGATGTTTTTTATTTTTATGTTTTTTTACTCTTTTTTTGTGATTTTTAGTCTATAGATATAAAATACTGTAATAATTATTAGATAATTGTTTTGGATTTTTTGAAAAGGTTTTTATAATTTTTAGAAAATTTAAGTCAAACATGGAAGAAATTGCTACTTAATGAAATTTTAATAAATGGAAGAACCATATAAATCTAATTCCAATTAGCCAACACGATTAAGCATGATATGAGGCACTTAATAGATTTTTCCCAAAATTTAAAACACATAGGAGGTATTTTTAATAATTGAAACAAAGAAAATAAACATTCCAGGTAGTATGGGGACCACAATGCAAATAAAATTAACTAAAATGCACGCTACAAAATTTTCATATGTTTAAGGGCTTTAGTGCAATTTTTACAAAATAAAACATGCCATGTCATGTTCCTGGCAGGGACTAAAGTTGAAATAAAATATATTACAGGGAGTTCATTACAATTTATTCAAATAAAAGTTATACTACAAAGCTAATTTAAACAAAAAGTAATTTATAAAAAGCGGCAGGGCCTAAGCGAAATATACCCACAAATTGATGTTGGTGGATGGTCCAGAACTCGCCATGTCGACTCCACTTGATTTGATTGTGCGTCTCAGACAAGCTTCATTTCGATTTATCTTCAATGACCTGGATTAGATCAGGGGACTTCTCTCCGATCCGACAGTGCCTAGAGAGTCCATTAATCGATGCTTTTGGACGGTTCATAACGTGCCACGTCGACTCCACTTGATTTGTCGTGCAACTCAGATGGGTTCATTTCTATTTATCTTCAATACCCCAGATTAGATCTGGGGTCCTCTCTATGATTCGACGGTGGTTGGATGGTTTGTAAGAACACGAAGAACATCGACTATGATGAACTTTGATCGTCGATTCTGTCCAGCTCCGAGCTCCAAATGCCTCGCCGATAGGTGCTTCTTCTCCCTAGCGATTTCTCGCACGTGCAGGTTCCCTCAGATGGGTTCCAAGTCCTAGTGATGGGGACTCTTAACAGTCCAGAAGACCTTGAACAACTTCTAGTCTTCGATTCATCCCTCCATATGGTTCTTTGGGGCTCAGACCTAAACCAAAAGTTCCAATGGCATGAGGCGAATGCCGACATTAAAATTATAGCTGGAAGCTACATGTAAAGAGATGGTGGCTATATTCAAGAGAAGGTGAAGTAATAAGCTTGATTCGCTTCAATTTGGGTCAAATCATAGGGAAAATCCGGTGCATTAGGTAGAGAACTTGATGGTAAGTGAAACATCGTGGTTAGTAGGGTCAGAGACTGATCAGATCATGGTGGAATGGGACTGGAGATTGAGCTCCAGGTGAACAAAGGATTTGGAATATTTCTAAATCTACTGAACAAAATTAAAAACTAAATGCAGAACCAAGATCTATGCTAAAAATATTACCTAAGAACTGAATATGGGGCCTGAACTTGGCCGAAAGCCAAGTAACTAGACCACATGAGGGAACTGGTCCGAGATGCTAGATCTACTCTGCCTCGACTCCTCACTGCAGATTAGTAGCTCCACACTCGTATCACTGGCATAGGGTTTCAAGGTGCAATCTGAGGGCTTAAAAGTCGATTAAGAGCGATCAAATGCAAAATTATGGAGAAGGAGGTAGTTTTATAGGCTTATGGAGCAGATATTTTGAGGGAGGATTGCGTTGATGGAGGATGTGGTATGTGAGGGAAGGATGACCAGTGAAGAGGATATGCATGCGAGGAGCAGAAGGGTGGAGGGCTTGAGGAAAGAGATGTGAGGGACATGGCGTAGAAAATCAGAGAAGAATGTCATCCCATGAGTTCTAACAAAAGTCAGAACCTAGGGAGAGAAGTTGGCCGCCCGGTCAACAAGGGAAGGGTCCCGGTTGGTCCTCGTGGACCAACAAGGAAATAAGGAAGTAAAAATTGTTTATAAATTCAATAATAGATAAAAGATGAAATAATTAATTTATGGTTATAAAATAAAAAATATTTCTAATTTTATGTAGTATTATATATACTTTTTTGTATATGTTTTTTGAAGTTATTTATTACATGTCACTTTTTACATATGTATACATAGGTAAATAGACATGTATTTTGAATATTTAATTTGTATCTTATGTTATATATTTTATTATTTCATACATGTATTTTTCATTATTTTGATTTATTTAACTACATAATGAGGTATTTTTTATTTCTATGAGCTCATTTGTACACTTAAATAATTACGTATAGATTCTTTATATGTGTATATAGGTATATTTCATCTATTATTGCAGTATATGATTGATTTTTTTTATTTTGATTTTTTGAGTTTATTTTTATTATGGATACGTGTTTTAAATACTATTTATAATTTTAAAAAAAAATAAAAAATATAAATAATAAATATATTGAATAAAATATACAAGTATATTGCATAATATCTTAACTCCAAATTAAATGAAAACACCATAATTAAAAAGATTATTATAAGTTATATACAATTAAAGGTGATTTTGGACCATTTTGATAAAGTATGGAAAAGATACAAGTTTGTGAAGTTTTATTTACAACTTTATATTTTGTGTGCCCCAGGTACACTGTACATTATTTTTCTGTGAAATCAATTTTGTATTTATCTTTGTATTTTTATCTACATTATTTATATAGAATATTTTGTTATTTCAGGTGTGAAAATAATTAAATATAGGTCCCAAAAATCATTTATAGATGGATTAAAATTAGGTTTTATGTATGGTTTTTTAGTATATCTTTGTATAATTCTTTTGCCCTATCTCCCCTACTTTATTCCTTATCGAGTAAGTCATCATGATTACTACGTCTAGGGGTTTAGGATTACTCAACACATATGGTGTTTCATTTCTTTTTCTTTTCTTCCTTTATTCTTTTATTTTGGAGTTAAATGCAATAAATATACAATATTTTATACAAGATGTTGTACAATTTACAGAGTGCTTATTTTAACACATTAATGATATATACATGCATTTTGCTAGGGAGTTAAGGCAAAATGAAAGAATAAAGCTGATGAAATGGAGATTCATCCCTCACAAGAAAAGATACAAAGAAATATGGGTCATAAATAATCAAATAATTATCAATGATAATAAATAAAAGAAATAAACTAGCAAAATAATGTACAAATATCTACAATAAAATGTTACACATCGTTGCTCCCCAGCAACTACGCCATTTCAAAAAGTGACCTGGCTAAGGAGGAGGGTCGTACGCTCCACACAAGGCATGAGTGCAATCGATATGGTGACCGCTCACAAAGCCCGATGCTAAATTTAACAATCAACCCACCATATAAAATCAAGCAATAAAAGCTTTTTTTATTAGATGTATTGATCAAAATTTTTTATAACCCTTAAATAAATGTATATAATGGACAAGTAGTATGGGTGTCGAAGCTAGGGAGAAAAGTTGGTGTAGTAGGTATATTATTTAAAAAAATTTATGGATAAATAATATAGGTATTTGTACAATATTCACTCAATTAATGATTAATTAATGTTATTGTGGGGTTTTTTATTTCTTATATTATATTTCTATATTTTTAAAGTTTTTTATTTTATATATTTTTATTTTCCTTTTATATTTTGTTATTTTTAATTTCTTTTTCTTTTTAAAATATAATAAAGGTATATATATAACACTCTATATATATATGTAATATGTATATTATGAGTAATATATAATAGAAAATTTATAATAAATATACATAAATAAGAAATTACATAAGGAACATCTTTCTATTTTTAAAAAGATTGAAAATACATAAGGTATTTATAATATGTAATAATAATATATACTATATATAATAATATATAAGCATATTATACAAAATAAGTTATTGTAATTATAAATATGGCTATATGTAATCAAAATGTACAAAAACAAAATATTTTTTTATTTTTTTAATTTTTTTATGTTTTTTATGAATTATAGGATTGTTGTTTTTAGGTATTTTTGAGTCCAAAATATTAAAAATTAGGAACTTTTTAAAATAGGTTGAACTTATTTTAGTATTAAAATTAACAAAAAGAGTCAAAATCTCTAAAAATAAATTTATTATGTAGATATTATATATATATAAAACAAAATTAGAGTTTTGCATTTTTCAAAAAAAATGTTTTATAATTTTTTTGTATTAGAAGAGGTTTTTGATTTTTAGATTTTTCTTTTGCTCTTTTTTGTGATTTTTGGTCCCGAGTTATAAAAAACTATAATAAATATTGGTGAAAATTTTTAGAATTTCTAGAAAAGGTTTTTATTTTTTTGGAATGTTTTAAGTCAAACAAGGAAGAAAATGCTCCTAATTGAAATTTAATAAATGAAAAAAACCACCTAAATGCGGAATCCAATTACCTAGCGTGATTAAGCATTATATTATGCACTTAATAGAACTTTCCCAAAATAAAAAGCACACATGAGATATTTTTAATAGTTGAAAAAAAGAAAATAAACATTCTAGGAAGTACAAGGACCATGATGCAAACAAAATTAACTAAAAACACGAGATGCCATTTTCAGATGTTTAAGAGCTTCGATACAATTTTAACAAAATAAAACGTGCCCTGTACCTGGTAGGGACTAAAGTGTAAACAAAATATATTACAGGGAGTTCATTGTAATTTGTTCGAATAAAAGTTATACTTCAAAACTAATTATTAAATAAAAACTAATTTACAAAAAGTGATGGGGCTTAAGTGGAATATACCCATAAATCAACGTTGCTGGATAATCGAGAACGTGCCACGTCGACTCCACTTGATCTGATTGTGCGGCTCATACGGGCTTCGTTTTGATTTATCTTCAATGCCCCATATTAAATCTAGGGCCTTCTCTTCGATGCGATGGTGCCTAAAGGGTCTACAAAAACACGAAAAACATTGACTCTGATTAACTTCGATCGTGAATTCCGGCTTGCTCCAGGCTCCAAATGCCTCTCTGATAGGTGCTTGTTCTTCTTCTTGGTGACTCCTGCACATGCAGGTACCCTCAGATGGGTTCTAGGTCCCAGCATTGGGGACTTGGGACTCTTTGTAGTCTAGATGACCTAGAGCACCTTCTAGTCTTTGTTTCATCCCTCCAGATGGTCCTTAGGGGCTCATACCTACACCTAAAGTTCTGGTGGCTCGAGGCGAACACCTCGACCTAAAAATTACAGCTAGAAGCTACGTGAGAAGAGATGGAAGCGATGCTAATAAGCCTGGTTTCTCTTCGATTAGACAAATCAAATGAGAAATTAGGTGTATTAGGTGAAGAATGTGACAGGAAGTGAAACGGGATGGTTTGTGGGTCGAAGACTGATCACACCACAATGGAATGAGCTAGGAGCTCGAGCTCACTAGAAATGAAGGATTTGGAATATTTCTAAATTTACTAAACAAAAATAAAAATTAAAGAATCGAAATCTAAGCTAAAAGAGTTACCTAAGAACTGAAGATGAGGCCTTGACTTGGTCGAAAGCCTATGAAGCTGGACCTTATGACGGATCTCATGGGATATGCTGGATCTACTCCACCTTGACTCCTCCTCACTGCAGATGAGTAGCTCTACACTCATGTCACTAGCACGTGGCTTCAGGGCGCAATCAGAGGGGTTAAGAGTGGATTAAGAGCGATCAAACACAAAACTGTGGAGAAGGAGGTAGTTTTATAGGCTGGTGGTGCAGAGATTTTGAGGGAGGATTGCGTGGATGGAGGAGGTGGTAGGCGAGGGAAGGACGACCGACGAAGAGGACATGCATGCAAGGTGCAAAAGGGTGGAGGGCTCGAGGTAAGAGAGGTGTGGGGCATGGCATATAAAATTAGATAAGAGTTCCCTCCTGCAAGTTCTTACAGATATCAGAACCGAGGGAGAGCAGTTGACCCCCCGATCAACAAGGGAAGGATCCTTGTTGGACCACGTGGACCAAACAGGAAACAGAGAAGTAAAAATGGTTTATAAATTAAAAAAATACAAGATGAATTAATTATTTTATGTTTATAAAATAAAAAATGTTTCTAATTTTATGTAGTATCTTTATTTATTTTGTTGAGGTCATTTAATACACGTTACTTTTTACATGTGCATACATAGGTAAATTGACATGTATTTTCAATATTTAACTTTTATCTTGTACTATGTTAATTTTATAAACATTATTTTCATAATTTTTATTTATTTAATTACATATTTAGGTATTTCTTTTGTATTTTTTTGAGCACATTTGTACACTTAAATAATTATGTATAGATTCTTTATAGGTGTATATAGGTATATTTCATCTTAATTGTAGTATCTGATTTTTTATTTTATTATGTTGGTTTAAGTTTATTTTGATTATTGATATGTGTTTTAAATAATATTAATAATTTTATAAAAAATAAAAGATTTTTTTAAATGAGGTAAATATATTTAATAAAATATACATCTATATTGCACAATATGAGCCCAAAACTTAACTTTTGCAACTTTACTCCAAATTAGATGAAACCACCATCACAAAATCGTTTATTAAAAGTTTTATACAAATAAAGTTATTTTGTTCCATTTTGATATAGTATGGAGAAGATACATGTCTGTGAAGTTTTATTTGCGGCTTTTTATTTTGTATGTCCCATGTATATTGTGTATTATTTTTCTGTGAATCAATTTTATATTTTTCTTTGTATTTTTATCTGCATTATTCATATAGTGGATTTGGTTAATTTAGGTGTAAAAATAAGAAAATAGAATAGGTCCCAAAAATCAATTATAGATGGATTCAAATTAGGGTTTTATGTATGGTTTTCTGTGTATCTTTGTACGATTCTTTTGCACTATCTCCCCTACTTCATTCCTAGTCGACAAAGTCATTATGATGATTGGGTCAAAGGGTTTAGGGTATTTCAATACCTATGGTGTTTCATTTCTGTTTCTTTTCTTCTTTTATTCTTTTTCTTAATTAAATGCATTAAATATAAAGTAGTTTATACAACATGTTGTACAATTTACAGGCTGTTTATTTTGACAATGATATATACATGCATTTAGCTAGGGATTTAAGGCTAAAATGAAAGAATAAAGGTGATGAAATGGAGATTCATAATGTATTACTTTTGAGAACTTCACTGATCATAAAATCATGAAATATATGTTTGACCTGAAGGAGTTCAATTTGAGATAGAGACGGTGGTTAGGGCTATTGAAAGACTATGATTGCATCATCTCTTACCATCCCAGTAAGGGTAATGTCGTAGCAAATGCCCTTAGAAGAAGAACTTATTCACATGGGTTAGTTAGTGTTATCCACTTCTTGGGTCTGCTATCAGCGTTGAGCGAATGGAAACCATTTGATAGTATTCCTAATACTATAACTATTCCTAACTAATACAGACCAAAGATCTAGGATAGAACAAATAAAGGACAGGAGGATGACCTCGTATTGAAAGACTTGAGACGAAAGGAATTCCATATACAAGATGGGTTACTTTATAACCATCACAAAGTTTGTGTACCAAACACACTTAAGTTGAGGAAAGACATCTAATGTGAAGCACATTTCTCTAGATCATCTATTCATCTTGGAATTACAAAGATGTATAAGGATCTTTGTTCACATTTTTGGTGCTCGGGAATGAAAAAGATGTTGGTGAGTTGGTGAACTCATGTTTCACCTGCCAGCTGGTAAAGAATTCACATCAAAAGCTACCAGGATTGTTGCAACCTCTCCCTATCCCGAATGGAAATGAGAAATCATTTCCATGGACTTTGTTGCTGGGTTACCTCAAACTGTTGGTGATAAAGACAGTATATGGGTCATAATATATTGTCTAACCAAGGTAGCACATTTTATTCCAATAATCTTATCTTCTATTGCAGATCATCTTGCTGAGTTATATATTACACATGTGATCCATCTACATGGTATCCCAAAGGAGGTAGTTTTCGATCAAAATTCATGATTCACCTCACACTAATGTGATAACTTCATGAAAGCCTTAGCACACAGCTATGCTTGAGCATAGAATAACATCTGTAGACAGATGGTCAATCAGAACGTACTATTTAGATTCTAAAAGATAAGCTACAAGCATGTGCCTTAGAATGGAAATGATCATGGGTTAAACATTTGCCTCTTGTAGAGTTCACCTACAACAATAATTACTATGTAAGTATTGGCATGGCAGCATTTGAAGCACTATATGGATGTAGGAGTGCTACTCCTTTGTGTTGACAAGAGGTCAAGATAAAGAACCTTTAAGATTCAGATAGACTCCAATAGACATGGGAAGCTGTAGAGCTTGCTCTAAAAAGACTAATAACTGCCCAGAGTCTCCAGAAAAGCTATAGTGATACCAAGGGAAAAGTCCTTGAGTTTGAGGTAGGTAACTTTGTATTCCTCAAAGTATCGCCTATCAAGGGAGTTCATAGGTTTGGCTTGCGTGGGAAGTTGGCACCCAGGTTCATGGGTCCCTTTGAAATTATTCAACTGATTAGGAAAGTTGCATATAGACTTGCACTTCCTCTACATCGTTCTGAAATACATGATGTTTTTCATGCATCAAATATGAGATAGTATATTAAGGATCCGAAACATAAGATAATATATGATGATCTGCATGTTGAGCCAAACTTGAATTACCTAGAAATACATGCACAAATACTAGATAAGGATATCAAGAAGTTGAGGAATAAATAGGTACCTCTAGTTAAAGTATTGTGGCGGAACCAAGAGTTTGAAGAAGCCACATCGGAACCTGAGGTAGATATAAGAGAGAAATACCCCTATTTGTTTGAATGACAACACTATATATTGTGTATATTTTCATTATAAATGAAATGACATTCTTTTTCTTTAAAGTTATCACAGTTTCAATCTTCTTTAAGGTTATTATGCATGCACTTCAAGTCTCGAGGACGAGACTTCCTTTAAGGTTGTTATATTTGTAAAACCTTGAACTACTCCCCTCTTGAATCTATATCATAATATCTGGCTCATCAAAAGGAAACCAACGGAATCTGTTTCATGTAAATCAGACTTCGTTTTGAATTGTTATGATTTTCAGAAGAAAGAGAAGGAAGCATAAGATGTCATTAACCATTGATTACAATCATTAATACTAATTAATTGTGATTAAAGAAACTAATGATATATTAAGAACCATTAATCACCATTAGCGAACACTATTTAGATTTCAACAAACGTTAAGCATAAGTAGTGAAAATTAAATCATAATTAGTGAAAGTTAATCACAATTAGCGCTGATGAATCTCCATTTCATCACCAGTTCTTTCAGTTTGGCCTTAAAACCTTAGCTAATTGCATGTAAATATCATTATTTTGCATAAATTAACATCCATTATTGTATAAATACTACAAAAATGCTTTATTTAATTATAAAATAAAAGAATAAAGAAAAAATGAAAAAGGAATAAAATGCCACATGAAATTTATGACCCTAAATCCCAAGATCTGGGCATCATAATGATGGGGTCAACAAGGAATAAAGTAGGAGGAGATAAGGCCAAAAAAATAATAAAAATCCCAAGTTATTTTGCAAAATAATTCATTTTTGGGACCTTTTTTACTTTTTATTATTTATACATAAAATCAATAAACTTTGAACATAAAAATTGTAGATAAAAATACATAGAAAATACAAAATTTACCTCACACAAAAATAATACAAATCATATATTATACACTCAGAATAAAATGCCAAAACCCAAACGTCTCAGAACCATATCTTCTTCATATAAAATAAAAATGCACAAGAATCACCTTGAGTTGTATATAAATTTTTATTATCTATTTAATGAAGGTGGTTCCCTTTAATTTGGAGTTAAGATGCAAAAGTTAGGTTTTGGACCCTTATTGTACATTATACCTGAATAAAATATTCATTTTATTTATCCATTTTATATTTTCATTATTTTATATTTTTATGATTTTGTAAATATTATTTATAGTATATGTACATACTTAAAATATAATAAAACAATAAAAGAATACAACAAAATAAAAGAATATACAAGATACATAGATGAATATATTGCACTTTCAACTATACAATAAATACATCTATTTATTTAAATGTACAAATAACATCAAAAAAATAGAATAAAATATATTTGTGTATATATAAATAAGTTATAAATATATAAATTAAGTGTATAAAATAATAAAAATCTAAAATACTAAATAAAAATAAAACATATAATATATTGGTAAATATACCAATGATTATGCTTGTAATTACTAACGCATATAAAATAACCCATAAAAATAAATAAAAATAGTAATTAAATACTACATAGATAGAAAAATTTTATATTTTATAATCTAAAATTAATAAAATCATTTACTATTATTTATTGATTTTTCAATATTTTATGGATTCCCTTTTTCTGGTTGGTCTACAAAGACCAACCAGAGGGCTTGCTTTGTTGACCTGGGTCAACTTTTCGACCCAGGCCACCTACCGTCTGACTAAGAAGACCCCACGTCTTCTCCCTCATATCCCAAGTGACCAATCACTCTCATCGACTCGATTTTTCATTAACCTCTCCGTTGATCATTCCTAATACATGCTTAATCCTAAAATCTTTTATACATGTCATCGACTCTCAGACATCACCGATCAATAAGGACTCTCATCCCAATTTATAAATAATCCTCCTTGCCTCCATTCTCTGTTTGATCCCTTTTCGAGCCGTAAATACTTATACCCTCGGTCAAGCGTGACACCTGGTGACAACAGGCGATCCCCTATGGTGATGGAGCGGAGCAAGGAGGATAAGAGGCAATCCAAGTGGAGCTATGGCGACACCTCTTCTCCTTGGTGCAAACCAAGTTCGAGTTGTGCCCTTCACCCATTTTCGATAGATTTAGTCGTTGTTTTTCCTTGCCTGCATTTTATTTTGTAGTTAGATCTTAATCTTAGTCGCAATTTCAATTCCTCGATCGTTGGAGCTCTTTACTTCGGCTTTGTTCCATTGTGTTTTCGACTGTGATTTGACCCACTAATCACTCCATTTTGATTCCCTTCCAATTCTTCACAACAATCACCGGTTTCCCCCTTGATACTTACACTGATTCAAGGTGTCCAAGCTCCATCTACTGCCACTCGTTGAAGCCCTATCACCACCGCATTTCACGAGGTTTCAGACCTCTATTTTTGGACTAATACCATCATCTTGAGTCGAGCAATCTTTTTGTGAAGTTCTGCGTTGCGCACCACACACAAGGATCCACTTTTGAAGTTCAAACTCAGTTCCAGGAGAAAGAGACCCTGGGTCCCATCGTTGGGATCTGGAAGCTCACGACTTACCTGCAGATGCAAAAGGACACTAGCAAGCTGCTGGACCTAGCGAAGGAGAGGATCCAGGCATGACAGAGGAGTATTCCATGATCAAAGCAAAGATAGAGGAGTGTTCTTCCCAATTCTACGTGATAACCTAGATACCGTTGGATCAAAGCCATGATCAAGATTTAATCTAAGTTGTCCAATTTAATCGAAGAGGTGAGCACCTCCAGTCATCTGATGCAACAAAAGTGAGCCATGTGGAGCACTCAGTGTTGTCCGATGGCGCATATCATTTGGGTAAATTTCACATCACTTTTCATTGTATGCTATTTTCTTTTTAGCTTGTAAATAAAATTTGTAGTTGTAAAAATATTGTTATAATTGCAAGTAGACCCCTGTACTTTGTTGATATTACATATTGTTCCTTGCGAGGTCACCTCACGTGGACTCTCACGTGAGGAGAAATTTTACATGTTTGTTTTTTTGCACTACAACCCCTGACTTTTATTTTAATCGCAAATATGCCCCTGCTAGCTTGTTCATTTTTGTGCTCGTTTGTTTAATTTTTATAAATATCATCTATGCTCCAAAAATTATGAGAAAGTAAGATAAGGTACTTGGATGCATACTCTTTCACGCTATGATTGTTTTTTGCATTTTACGCATTTTTCTTATTTATTAAAAATAAAAAAGAGCACATTTTGTCCTTGTTTCTATTCAAAGATCCAAATAAATTAAAAATCCTTTTTGAAAAATTCCAAAAAATATTTGATTTATTATTGTATTTTGTACCTTCATACAAAAAATCCCTAAAAATAAAAAAAGAAAACATCTAAAAATTAAAAAGTTCCAAATTCCTTATAAAAATTTAAAAAATTCTTCAAAAATCCAAAAATATTTAGTTCTATCTCTAAATTTTTTTATTTATTACAAATAGTTTAAAGGAATTTTTGGACTCATTTTATATTTTTAATACCTTAAAACATTCGACCAATTTATTTAATCCCTATTTTGATATTGAACTTTAAAAATACTAAAAAATATAGTAAAAAATTGAAAATCACAAAAGTAGTAGAATATTATGAAAAACACAAAAAAAGATTTTATTTAGCAAAATTTTGATTATTTTTAAACTAAATTTATAATTAAAATGCCCCATATTTTATTATATACCCACATATACTTATATATAATTTATATTATTATTAACTATTATAAATATCTTATAAATATTTTAAAACCCTAAAAAATATATAGTATATAAATAGGGCTATACTTATTAATTTTTTTTATTTTTGTATATTTATTACATATATAAACTCTATATCTTATATACATTATCCTATATATTAATATATTAGTATATATATCAGTAAAATATTATATAATATGAAAACATAAAAAAATTATAAAATTATAATTTTAAAAATTAAAAAAATATATAAAAGAAAAAAATAAAATAAATAAAATAAAAAACCCACAAAATATTAATTCATTCATTTATTCATTTATTAAGCTGATATTTGTACAATTACACTTTATTAACTATTCATTATTTATTTATAATTACTAGAAGTTGGCTATCTTGTTTTCTCTCAGTGGTTCGAACTCTAAATGCTTACACATTATGCATCTTTGTTTGTAGAGTAAAATGAATTGTACTTCACATTTTTGGCTATTCAGTGATTATTCATATGTTGTGGGTACTTGTTGTTTGAAGTGGATTTCGTGAGTGGTTGCCTCAGTGACAGTGTAGTCCTCACATTATGTAGGCTACATTAGACCCTTGCAAAATATGTTTCAATAAATGGCATCGTTGCCGAGGAGCAACGTGTATGTAGCCTAATTTGTACATAGTTGTCTTTTCACTTTTACATATTTTCTACTTTTTCCTGATATGTACATATTTCAGCTCTGACTTCTTTGAACACATTATTTGATTATCTATGCTAATATAAATCTTTGTTGTATTTGATGTGAGGGCCTGCAACATGAGGATGATTTCTTAGGAGGTCGATGCAACCAAGCTTGGTGGAGACTGACCTTCTTACGCTGGCCAGTAGGAGAGGCATCACACATAGCAAGGAGAAGACACAACATAGATCTTAGCTTTGGATTTTTTGGTGAGAGAGTGCTATGTTATTCATTATTATTTGTAATAATGCATGGACTTGGCCGTTACACTCCAAGACCTATTTTACCAAGTGACTGTTCACTTGGGGTCCTTGCGATTTTCTTCGAGTTTTCTTCGCTTTCTCACTTTATTTCTCCCTATTTTCCCCTTTATTTTCATTTGTTTCCCGGTGTTTTGAGTTTTCTGCATTTGTTTTTATTTGCATGAAGCACCTAGATTTTAGGACTGCTTGTATTGGTAATGAGGTCCAAATCTTAATAAGAATCATGTTCCTATAGTTTTTTACATTTGGATCTAGTCAAATTAATAATTGTCAAATATTTCGACTTGAACCCACACACAGAGGGAGGCGCCATACAACGCTAGTAGGACCCATTGTGGCAGACACTGAGGTGTCTCCAATATCGGACTCTCAGGTTCATTTCTAAATAGTTGACATGTGGGTCTTCAAACTAATAGCAGTTTATGCTTAGGGTGAATTTGTAGGTTACACATCACCATGTAGATAGGTTTACAAATTTTGTTTGGCATACCACATGGAGAGGGTTAGGAAGCATTGTAAGTCCTCTAACTCTACATGCATCATTAGATTCTATGGTGAGATTTCCATCACCGAATCAACTTGCATGGCTTTTTCGCTATCTCCCTCAAATTTTGAGCACCTATGGCTTAAATGAAAATTCACAAAATTATTAGGCACGTGTATGATAATTATCCAAAAAAGTTAACCCAAAAATTTAAAAACTAGGGAATTGGTAAGTAAACTTTGACCTTAATTAAAGTCTGTAATGGACCTCATTATTTTGGATCCATGAAGTCCTCATTCTCTTCAGATACCTTAGGAGGGGACCGAAATCTCTCCCATGAGCGAGGCACAGCCTGCTAAGGATTGAACCCAAAAACCCAGTCTGTAACTGCTTTGTGTATCACATGGAATTTAAAGTATTGGCACTTCTATTGTACGTGACGAGTAGGACCTAGTCAAGGATGAAGTTCTCTCATTGTGTAGAACACCAAACTTCTATGAAGTATTGAGCTTAGGCCATTCCCTCACGGGTGTGTCTATCTCATTGTCTAGCATCCAAGTAGGACCTTGAACACTTACGGGTGATTCCATTACGAGAAGGGTCCAAAGTATTGGTTTAACCTATAGGCTTCCTTACTCTCATTCTTTCATTGAGTAGGGATCCAAGAAGGGTTACAAGGACCTCAAACAGTTCAGACTATATGTTATATAGGAGGAGGACAAGTACAAGATACTTTTCCGGCAATACTCTTACTCCTATATGGTTAGAATATAAGAACTTACTAAAAGATATGCCTGAAATAACAACTCTCAAAATGAAAAGATAAAAATAGATGATCATTTATGACTTCACATGTCTAGAGTTGGTGAATCCAATTTTGTATTGTGTATTGTATGGATCTAGATTAAGGTTCAAAGATCAAATCCTGTGCACTTGCGCAAATTTGGTCTTATGTGTTTTCTCTTTGACCCCATGCTTGTTTCGAGCCTTTCTACTATTTTGAACTCCTTTTTATTCCTCATTGACCATTTTATCCTTCCTCCTACATCGATCCTTCTTTTCTTCCACGATGTCGATCCATGGATGATCCAGTTGGGAATCTGCTGAGACCTACATTGATTCCATGGAGTCATCATCGTCAATAATTCGAGGTGATTTCCGAGAACCTGATTTGGACCTTGCGAACTGATCTCTAGACTCCTCAGCTTCTTTCCACTCTCAATCTATTTCTTAATAAATCGAGACCGCTCTTGTCATTTCGGCTCGTTGAAAATGGGGGTCAATTTCAGCCTACATCTTTTACTCCATCCACATCTATCTGGGATTGACCCTAATATTAGATTCGTCACTTCAGATGGTATTCAGTCTTACAGTGGTTTGATTGAGCTACCTCTTGCATTGTAGATAGAAGTCAATCCTAGATCACAATCCAGAGTTCATTTCACTAGCATTGTAGATAGAAGTCAATCCTAGATCCCAATCCAGAGTTCATTTCATCAGATTCAGAACTATAGATGGATACTCATGGCAAAGGAAAAGGGATGGGACAACAACCTCCTTAGATTGAGTAGAGCTAGGTGCCTGATTAGAATCAAGTAAATGCTAAGTTGTTGGCTTCCAACCAAGCCATCCAACAACAACTAAATGAGCAGGCACTAGCCCAATCTACATTACAAGACATGATGAATGATTTGAGGAACTTACCTCGAGGAGGAGAGGATGAAATACCCCACGATGATAGAGAGGATGAAGAACAAGAACATGAGGTTCCAAAGCTTACACTAAAAAGGCACATAATCCCGGAGACAGCCATATGACTGAGTGGATTTGCATTCCCCTGGTACATTGTCACTTTGAGATCAAGCCTCAACTCCTTGCTCTTCTTCCCACATATAATGAGAACATCAATGAGGAATCATACATTAACCTGCAACAGTTTCCCACATCTGTGGAACCACACAATCCCCTAACATATCTTTATGCGTAGTCAAGATGACCACATTTCCCTTTAGTCTCCAAGATAAGGCCATGTACTGGGTCGATCATCTAGAGAAGGTCATGACGACCTGGGAGGATCTTAAGTTTACATTCCTCCACAAGTTTTACTCTCTCGATCGGTTCAACTAGATGCGAGCTTAGATTAGCATTTTCTCCCATGCTACCCAGGAGACTATTCATGAAGCATGGGAGCGATTAAAGGATCTGAAGGAGAAATGTCCCCACCATGATATAGCAAAGACCATATTGGTCCAACACTTCTTCGAGGGTCTAACTATATAAAATTAGAGGCTTATACACGCATCATGCGGTGGATCCATTTTAACAAGGACGAAGATTTTGTCTGACAAATATTCAAGGAAATTACCGAAGGAGAAGCCTCCCTCTCTTCATCCCATTCATATCAGAGGCATCTCGAGATCTTCCACAAACCTGTCCATATGGCAGCATCTCAGGAGGTGGACATAGATGAAATCTCCAACCTTAGTATCATTGGGGGCCATCTGTCCAAGATAGACATCATAGGAAAACGTTTACAGGATCTCAAGAAACTTGCAATGATTGAACAAAGAACTCAACATATGGACAAACTAGATCCGATCACGAAGCAACTGGAGTTGCTGGTGAGTACCATCAATGCTATTAAGTTGGTGACTCCACCGCCCGAGACTCCAGCTGAGAAGAAAGAAGAGTAGCCCACGTAGCATCAACCTCAGCCTAGTCCACAACAGCCGACGGTCCATCACGTGTATTATGTGTAGACTCCCAACCAGGCACCACAGTAGCATCAGCTGGTGGTGTACCTACTAGAATTTCAGTCTTCTAATGATCGATTCTCCCATCCACCACCACTCATTTAATAGGTGATGTAGTATAGTCTAATGATACACAGCTAGCCTGTCCAGACCATAGTAGGGCCAGCCTGCAAATTCTCATTTGTTCCCTCAACATCAAGGAGGAGATTTATCCAACCCCACCAATAGCATTCAGTACCACCAGTCTCTGTAGTATCAGAATAATTGGAGACATAACCAGCACCAACTGTATCATTTGTATGCGACTGCACCTCAATAAAAATACCTCACTCCTCACTTCCAACATTATCATCTTCCTCCTCCTCAATAACAATATCAACACCATCCATCTTAGCCTCCGCACCATCAGCCATAGTGTGGTCAGCACACTTAACCTTACGAGGCAGTTCATATAAACCCGAGCCTCGATTACTTGACCTAGTTAGTGAAGGGTTTATCAGAGATGACAAAGAATATAGATGACCTAATGACCACTAAAACTCCAATTTCATCCCAGGTTAAAGCCAACCCTAATAAATTTAAATGAAACGAGCATGTATAAGTGAAGTCTAGTATGTGCATGTAGAGTCAGATGATTGTTACTCTCAGAAGCAGTAGAACCTTGCCTCGGTCTGCCACTTTCAGAGGGAAGAATAAATCTTCGTCTAGTAAATCATCATCTATTGCATCAGTTGTGCCATCCATGAGTCCGAGTGAAGAAAAAGGAGGAGGACCATGCTTGCCATTACCAACCACCACTCCCCAAAAAAGAATAAAAAATCAGAAAAATGAACAAGATAAAAAACGATCATAATCAAAGTGAAGACACACCAACCATGGAGGAGCCAACTTCAAAATGCTGATCCAACGTCAACAGATGGAGTAGATGCCACATCTTGTGGGAGTCCACCCCATAATCAAGATTGTATACTTTTTACAGTCCGGTTGTACAAGATGTTGTGGACATGAATATTGATGTAAATAAGAATAATACTTTTAATTTCATTTTTGTACATATTCCTTTTTCCTGATGCAATTGAAAAATCCAAAAAATGCAAAACGAGAAAATACATTATCTGATACAGGTGTTGTGGAGATTATTAAAATCATGACAGTGGAATTGCCTTTTTTATGAAATCCACGGAAGATATGCCCACTGTGAAGAAGGGGTTGAAAGAAGCATGTACAAACAAGTATCGATCGAACCACAATAACAAACGCTGGCTAGTTGAAAAGCACATCCTCACCATGTCTACACTTGCCGCAATCAGCAATCTCTCGAAAAAGAAGCTATATAAAGGAGAACCTTAATCAGATGCGAGATTTTTGACCAGATCTTCGAGCAATCCCTTCTTGATAACGTCTCTTCAATAAACATGATGTCCGCCTCTTTGCTCACAGAATTCGGGTTGGGTTTGCTCAAGCTGACAAGCATGGTCCTTCAGTTCGTTGATCGACTGATCAAGCAACCTCAAGGTTTATTGGAGGATGTTGTCATAATGGTGCAAGACATGCAGTTTCATGTTGATTTTGTAGTTCTTGATATTGACTCTATTGCACAATTACTCCATACCTTGATTATTCTTAGGACGACCATTCATGCGAACTGTAGAGGCCATAGTTGAGTATGGGTCTTGGAAGATCATGTTTTGCACGATCAGTAACAAAGTAACAATGGATATGGTCAGTGAACCAAAGGTCATATCTGGTGAAAGAAGAGCAGCACCATCTGAAGTAGACTGTGACTTTGTTGCAGAAATCAGAGATAAAGAATTATCTTTGAATGACACATGGACCTTGGAAATCCTCTCTCATAAGGAAGACTTGGAAAGCACAATCGACACATGCTCCAATGTCAGTTGGGAGACTGATTCCAATTTGTTGATGCATATTTTTGATCTAGAAGATTCATGCCAGTCCGAACATGATGAATTCATTGATCATTTGTTCGGCACATTTTCTGCAGAGCCACTGCTGACTGAGGTAAGCACCACCTCCAAAATCAAGGCAGATCATCCATCTACCAATTAAGTTTCTGAAGCGACTATGAAGTAGGCTAGATCAAAACCAGAGTTAAAGCTACTTCCGGTAGACCTCAAATATGCTTTCCATACGGGTGTAGAAAACATGTAAACAATCATTATCAACAGCAGGTTGACCTCAGATTAGGAATCTCGACTGCTCGAGGTTCTAGAGAAAAAATGTAAGGCACTTAGTTGGCATGTATCAGACCTTTGCAGGATAAATCATGCTCTGTGCTTACACCACATCTATTTGGAATATGATGCCAAGCCATCCCAAGAATTTCAAAGATGATTGAACCCTAATAGAGGATGTTGTCATGAAGGAAATCACGAAATGGTGTTTTGCATGATTTATTTTATCCCATCTTCGACTCCAAATAGATGAGTCCCTTGCATATAGTTCTGAAAAATTCAGAGCTCACCATGGTTACAAATGAAAGAGGAGAGGAGATTTCTACTTGGGTAGCAACATCATGGCATGTGTGTGTGTTGATTATTACTACCTCAATGTTGCAATGAAGAAGGACCATTTCCCCTTGCCATTTATTGATTAAGATCTAGAAAGACTGGTCGGGAAGGAGTTATCTGCTTTTGGATGGGTATTTTGGGTACAACCAGGTGGCAATCGCCCCTGAAAACCAAGATAAGACTACCTTCTCTTGCTTGTTCGACACCTTTACGCTTTCAGGAGAATGCCCTTTTATCTGTGCAATGCACCAACCATAAACCAAAGGTGCATTCTTGTAGTTTTTACCGATATGATTGGCAATTTTCTCAAGTTGCTTATGAAGTATTATGGAATAAATCCTCAAGTGCATAACAAAAGTGTGGGGATCGCAACGTATGCGATCCTGAGCGACTAGTCAAACAAGTTGCTTAATGCATCAGACTTTAAAAAAATTGATGAAATTACATGATCCACGAACCATTCATGGATCATTTCATCTAAACCACATATTAGGTAAATGAATACCTCTTGTAGTGTGGTCGTAATCGAGTCTCTAAGATGAATCGCATAAGTCCGACCTGACGGTAGAGACACTTACGAGTATGGAGATGAATCGCGTGCTTCTCGCAATCTGAGTTGTTGATCCAAGCAATAGATCTCTTGATCTCGTCTCACGAGATCAAGTGTCTTCTTCATGAACATGATGCACAGAAAAAGACGGAGATCCACAAACGGTAGAGGCGATGGCCTAACTGCGATGCAACGACGAAAGCAACCTTCTCTCTAAGGTTAGAGTGGATGGCCACTCAAGAGGGGGAGAGAGAGAGTTGGAGTGTGATATGATAATGAGAAAGAAAGAGAGAGCAGTTGTTGTTTAACAACTTCTCCTTAGAAGGGAAAGGGTGCCTCTTCTTATATAGTATTTTGGGAGCCCATCGATCTCAATCCATGGGCTACACAAATCCAATGGTTTAGATTGGTTTGTGTTTGTTTCAATGGCCATGATTTTGTTGCAAGGACATAACAATAAATAATTAAATTAAAGTAAATATATATTGAATAATCAACGCAATTTAATTTCAACTAGATCAATTTTGCATGGAGATAATTTAAAAAAGAGATAAATCTATTTCTTAATGGGACTTGGTGGCCTTCCACATCCTCCCACTAAGGTGACTATTTATCTCCAATTAATTTGCAACAAGTACTTGTTGCAAATTTATTCACACAAATAATTCAAAATTATTTTGTGAATAGTTCAATCATGCCATTGAAAAAATTGGGAATCATATTCACAACCCAAAATAAAATGTAAATTACATTTTCAATTAATTGTCAAATGTGGATCCAATTCACATCAACACTTAATTAGCAAATGTAAATTACAATTATCTCTCTTTAATATATTATAAATCACATTTATAATATATATGAATAATATGGATAACATTATCAGCATTATTCATATCCTTGATAATTAAATCATATTTAATTATCTAAGATCTCAATTCTCATGCATTCAAATAATATGAATATTATACATATTATTTATGATAATTAAATCACATTAATTATCCATTTCTCAATGTTTGGGTATATTAACAATGGAAATTTTCTTGAACACTTTCAAGAATAGTGCGCTTTCTCCGTAGATACTTGGAGATAAGGACCGGACTATTATACGTTATGTGTATATTGACTTGGATGTTGAGATCATGTCTCAAGTCCAGGTCTGAAGGACATCTCACAGATGTTTGATTAAATTAAAGTCGTAGATCTAATCTCCTAATCGCATATGAATCTCATTCATATCAATGTCCAACATTTGAACTGAGATTAGATTACTTCTCTATCGAGAGGAATGACTAAAATCCATACATGTTTCATCACTCCCTTGGTATGGAAGCATCATGGTTATACAATCATTTATGATTACATCACCCTCAGGTATTCCTAATACCCATACTCCTGCATACTAGAAGACATGGATTAAACCCGAAGTTTTAGATCTATTTAGACGGTCTCCTTGAGGGTTTTATCATTAAGTTTCTCATTCGATCAATCATATAATTTCCAAAAAGCATACATCATACCAAGGTATTGTTCACATACTTTACAAAAGTATATATCAAACCTACAAATTCAGTCAAGCTTCCAACACGAGATGGCCGTGCACGAAATTTGATTCCCAATATCTCATGAGTGAGCTCATTCTTCCAGTTTAGTAAATGAACCTGTATGATCCCTTTGAGAGATCGTATTACTCATATGACCTTGTATTCACACCAACGCACCGATGTATAGACCTTGATTAGGCCATCAACTTATCGTTCTGCCAAATGTACGTATTAAGACAAATAGTAACACATCTGTCTCCGGTCAGAGGATGCATGCCTATATGGTGACTGCATACGACATAGGCCTTTGGTTATCTCGATCTCGCTAAGTCAACTCTTTGACCTAACTTATCTAACACCTCAGATATCTCCATTCACATGCAAAGGACCAGCATCAAGAGGTAGAGAAAGGATTTCCATCTCCTTCTCAAGCTGGAGATCCTCTCTTAATAATTATTTGATGGTACTTGATGAGTCCTCAATCTAACTCTTTAGATATTCATCCAAGCACCAATCTCTATGATTCAACAATTGAATCAATAGTTTTATGATCATCAAGATGGCCATGGTACATAGCCCTAATTGTACTAAGGGACATATTATGCAAATTAGTTATTCTTTATTTCATATCAGGGAATGATATATGCATTAACATTTATTGCATAATGGCTTGCCTGGGCTCGCATGTCCAATAATCTCCCACTAGCCCAAAGAGCCATTGATGTGCTAACCTTTAAATCCACACTCATGTGATAATCACATGATATTTATAAAAATGGCTAGGTAAGCTGACCAGTCACTCTATTCTCGAGAGACTACGCCAAGTCCTTTTATGGTACTTGCATATCCCCTAGTAACAGTACTCGCATCCTATACGAATTTGCATTTTATGCAATCAATACTCAATCTTGTTAATTATTGTGTCTTTAACACTACAATTCAATAATCGTTATAACCGGTATGTAATTTCTATTATCCCTTTTAAAATGCCCTATTTCTGGAGATCTCTATCTCCTAAGACTAAGACCCAGTCTTAAGTCTTATAAGGCGTATGCAGTTAAGTTCTTTTAGATCATTATCTATGAAGTCTTAAGTTCTTTAGATATCGTTATTACTGCAATTAAGTGTTTTATCTCCATGGTAGGATTGGTAACAGTTTACTTCTCCCACTGCATGGTAGACATCTAACTTTTGTACGCATTTAGCATACACCCGATTTCTCATAATTGTTGCACAATGGCAAGCAGTTTTAGCATTCACTTCCTCAACTCTTTGAGGTGTTATCCCTTCAAATTGGTTAGTACTATATCTTAAGGGAACAAAGCCTTTCTTGGAAATTTCTAGAAATTGGAAGATGTCCAAGGTGTACCACTAATGTGACGGTCCCAATACCCTCTTTTCGTTGCTTCTGAACAACTTCGTAACTAAGATCTAAGAGGTATCCTTGAGATCATATCTCAAGGTATGGAATATTCAGACTATAAAACACTTAATATTATCCTTATATCATTCCAAATGATTAGGATATCATCTTTAGCACGACGAACACAATTGCATCCCACTAAGCTTCACATGGTTCATCAAGATTCTATATGACATAACTTTTATAATTTCATCAAATCTAATGTTCCAACTACAAAAAGCTTATTTGAGTCCAAAGATGGAGTTCCTTTAGCTTGCACATTTTGCCTTCCTCAACTATGAAGCCGCGGGGCTACTTCATATTAATATCCTAAGAGAGGTATTCATAGAGGAATCCAATACTGACTTCCATGTTGTAGATGCCAAAGTCAAGTTGTGTAGCTATAGGTTGCAATACTCTGATGGGTTTAAGCATGGCCACTGAAGAGCATGTCTCATTGCAAGAAATGTCTTCTCTTCATGTGTATCTTGTGGATATGAGTCATGCTTTAAAGGTCTCTACCTTCTCATCAGGTTCCGTCTTTCTCTTGAAGATCCATTTACACCTTAACAGGTCTTACCCTTATAGATGGATCCTCGAGGGTCCATATACAAAAATTTTATATGAAGTCTACTTTATACTTTATTGCTAACCTCCATCTTTCCATGTCATAATCTATAGAAGCTTCATCATATGAAGTTTGATCATTTGTCAGACTTAACTGACACATGGAATCCATCCTCAAACTCATTTGAATAGATATGAGTGTTTTATATTTAATTCTTCTATTAGTTTTCGATTACAGGAGCCTCATTATCTTCTTAAGATTAAATGAGTCCCTTTACATCATTTTCATCTTGATTCACAAGAAAGTCATCCTCTGATAATCACTTTCTTAGATATGAAATCTTTTAAGAATCTCAAGGTCATAAAGTAAGTATCCAATACCATCCTTTATTTTCCTAACGAAGCAACACTGTATGGTGCTAGATTCTAGCTTACTTTCATACATGACAAAGTTATGGACCAAGCAACCCAAAATCCTCAAGTGTCAAATACAAGGCTAGGTTTTAAACCATAGCTTATGAGGGTTATCGGGTTTAGTTTTGCATGGAATCTTATTAAGATATATAGTAGTATCTACTACATATATGCTTGGAAACTAAGAGGTAGTTATTCCAAAAAAATCATCATTGATTAAATCATATCACACATGATCCATCTGCATCTTCCTACAACTCTATTGAGTTAAGTGTTTCCGGAGGAGTGAGATAGGAATGATATTCATATCTCCATAAGGTATTCCATGAATTCATGTAATAGGTACTTGCTACCTCAGTTAGACCAAATTCATTTCATCTTCCTTCAAACTTTGGTTCTAAACCAAAATTGTGAAATCTTTGAACATTTCAAAGTTTTCTAAGGTCAAGGGAAGAAATCTCATATCACAAAATCATCAATAGATATCACATATCATTAATGTTTTTCATGATATAGATGATCCACATACATCAATATGTATGAGATCATTGAATACATTGGCATCTAACACCATTCTAAAAGAAGGGTGCATTGGACATTTTTACTTCGAATACAATATTCATAAGTATGTAAGATTTGAAAATTCAGACATTCTAAACTTTCATCTCCTACTAGTCTATCGATCTCATCAACAGACTTGTGTCCAAGGTTTGATCCCAATTTATTGTCAAATGATCTTCATCCCCTTATTTATCTTTGAAGGTTTAATTTTTAGTATTAGAAATGTTAATGAACCATTCATTAATTTACTAATTTGGTAGAGTCCCTCAAATGTCAGACTACTATATGAAATATATCCATCGTAACTCTTAACAATAGGTCTATTCTAGAATTCATGTTTATTTCTAACATTTAGAAGTAAACAATGAGAGTATTCTAATATATAGGCCACAGAGACATTCTCTACGACTAAGGGCTCCCTATAAAAATATGAAATCTATCTATCCAATAGAGATTGTTGCAATAATTGCATCAATATCTGTGTGGATGAGTATTAAACCTTAAGATCAAAGTTTCTAGTCTTCTAAAACATATGCAACAATTTGCAAGTGTTGTTAGAAATAAGTGATAGAATTATTAGACTTTAATCTTATCTAATAAGAAAGTTTATTTCAATGATGATATGTAGATATAGATTATACCAATGTGCTATATGGGTCCTTCTCTAAGGATCCATGATAGTCTAGATAGTCACATTATCAGTACATCGGCTTATTGTAATATTGGCATTCATCCAACTCTTTGGATGTCATATGAAAATTACAGAAGTACAATCAGCTCCTTGACTTTCCTTCTTGCTTGGGTCAGATCCACGCTTCCACTACGCTCCCTTAATCTATAAATGACCATTGCCTAAGATAAAGGATCTCTTACATTGAACATGTCCACAAGGGACTTCAATATAAGAGTACTTCAATATTTATAAATGCTTCATCCAATTCATACAACATGAATATTATGAAACTTCATGAATGAGTAGAGTATAGATAGTAGAATGATTACACTCATCATATCTACATTTATCTTAACTCTCCAATATATTGGTACAGATAGGTATTCAAATAGATTGAGTACATCATCTCTTATCGATCCACCATTCAGCATAATGCAGTGAACCATGTCATTCATGATTAAATGTCGAGAGCACATATGTATGCCAAAAATATCTTCTTAGATTTTATAAGGATTATTTGACAATTACGATCATCATCGACATGATACTTTCAAAGCATACTCGATGAGAGATCAAGAATATAAAGGCATACAAACCCTAGGGTTGTAGTCCTATGGTCTTTTTATTTGTAATTCCTCATTATTATGACGAAACTTGCACATTGCAACTACATACATTATGTATCCAACTGCAATTTCAATATCTTGATCTTGGATCCAATCCATGATGTACTGGTTATTATTAAGTATAGTTTTGAGTGGGTTTAATGAGGATTATCTGAAATAAGAAATTTACACGTACACACACACACACATATGCATACATAGTTTACTATGATTTAGGAATTTTTATATCAAAGTTTCTTGCCTTGTCAACACTGAAAGTTCATTCCCTTAATCACTTTCAATGTAAGAGATATACTTACCATTATATCTCAAGCAAGATATAGGATCTCCTTCTTATCTTTGTTACATCCCAATAATATGAGAACTTACAACTCAGTTAAAAAAAGTGGGAACTCATTCCCTCATGCAAGTTCAATGTGCATTCCTAATTTAGTCTTTAACACCCGGGCCCACCACCCCTAAGTTGATGTTGACCCGTCATTTATTGAATCAACTGTCAACAGGATTAGAACTCTCTATGAGCAATCCAATATCGCACCAATAAAATGAGGACTTGATATTAGGGTCACTACGCATACAACATTACTCTTTAGAAATGCAGAGAGCCCAATCCAAATGCGCTTGTATGCAGGAGCTGTCACTTCGGATAAGTGTATCCTACATACAATCCCTAGCAACAGAACCCTTCAGCTTGACAGGAGACCATGGATGTCACTTATGTGATCCTCCATATCATGTTCAAAATCTAATTAATTATTACGAATCATATTCGGATAATTGATTCTTCCAAGGAAAAAATATTACTCTATTCATAATAGAGTAATTTAATTGGATATAATTAATTTATTCATATTAAATCAAATATCAATCCAATTTAATCAACCAACAAACTTGATTGTTACTTTAAGGATGGTACAATCTCAAAAATAAGTATTATTCAAATTTTAATAATTAGAAAAATACTCCATGATCTCATCAACATTATCCTTTCCTTACCCTTTGTCATGACCAGTATCAACGGGAGTGGGACAGACCGCTCACGGAGCACCCTACAACCCAACGCTCCCCATCTGCCTTAGGTCAAGATAATGTAATTTGATCATATAGTATTTTGAGATGTTAATCAGCATTTCTACCGAACATATACCATATTCTATTTTCCAAAACCATTTTTATGAATATTATAAGGAAATTTGCTAAACAAATCCTCAATCCTATTCAAGCAACAAAGTTTTGCATGTAAAGATTGTCCTACAAATATTGTACTATGATCTAGGGGTTTTCATCAAACATTCCATTAATGGCTAATGAAGATCAATCAATTATCTTCATAATGACTAGGCATCATAATTAATAATGGCAAATTCATAATTTCCATTGAATAATAAACAAATTAAGCAAAGAGTTTTGATGATACAATCATCATGCGATCCATCTCCACTAAAAATAGAATATCTAGGGCAAACGAAATCGGATTCACGTGAAATAAAATCGTGCTATTTGCTGGTTTGATGTTACACTTAATCCAAGTGTTTGTATTATTTTTTATGACGGGAAATAAGTAAGTAAATTTAATATTCTTACAGATCCGTGAATACATGCAAAAACAATTTTAGCGGCAGGAACTCTTCGAATCATTTTCATGACTTTTAGCACCAATAATAGGTTACTATTTTTTAAAAATATTTAGACATTATAAATACATTTTAATAAAAAAACATCCAAACCGTGCATAAATAGTCGATTTTTATTTCATCAAAAAACCAATTCTATATCCAAGTTATTTTGCCAAATAATTCATTTTTAGGACCTATTTTATTCTTTAATATTTATACATCAAATAAATAAACTTTGAATATGAAAGTTGTAGAAAAAAATACATAGAAATTAAAAACTTTCTTTACGTAAAAAATACAAATTGTACATTCTACACTCAGAATAAAAAGCCAAAATCCAAATTACCCATACCCATATCTTCACCATATAAAATAAAAGTGCATCAAAATCACCTTTAATTGTATATAACTTTTTTTAGCTATTTAATTAAGGTGGTTTTATTTAATTTGGAGTTAAGATGCAAAAGTTAGGTTTTGGACCCTTATTGTACATTATACCTGAATAAAATATTCATTTTATTCATTCTTTATATTTTTCATTAATTTAATTTTTTATAACTTTCTAAATATTTTGTATAGTATATGTACATACTTAGAATATAATAAAACCATAAAATAATACAAAAAAACAAAATAGAATACAAAATACATAGATTAATACACTATACTTATATCTATATAATAAAAGGATATTTACACCAATAACCCTGAGTAATTTCGTAATTACCCCAGGAACCCTCGATAATCATAAATTGCATACAGAACCCCGAACAATGCTTAACCTTTACATGTCATAACCCTGTGTCAAGTTCCGTTATAATTCTCCGTTAACTCTTACGAAAAAAGTTATATGTTGACAGTTTTGCCCTTCAAAACACATCATATTTAAAACATGATGCCATTATGTAGATGAGACAACATGAAACCCCAAAACCTCTCGTGAAGCTTCCCTTGCATGCACCTTTGCCAGCAAGCTCCCTGCTCCCGCCGCTCGCTCCAGCACCCCCCTAAACGACGCACCTCTGCCCTGCAACCCCCGCCTGCCCGCAAGCCCATGCCTCCCTCCCGTCACCTACCCGCGAGCTCCCGTTGGTCGCCCCAGCTCGCAAGCCCTCGCCCGCGCCACCGTCACCCCACCAGTGCGCAAACCCCCTCCTGCAAGCTCCCCCTGGTCCCGCACACCTGCCCTGCTCCCTGCTCCCGCACTTGCCTTGCCATTACCCCACCCCCTGCTCCCGCACGCCTCCCACAAGCTCTCGCTGATCATGCGTGCCTGCCCTTCCCCCTGCTCCCGCACCTGACCTGCCCCCTGCTCCCACGTGCCTCCGCCCAGCAACCCCCCCAGTCATAAGCCCTCGCCTCCCTCCCTCCGCCTGCCCGCGAGCTCCCGCTGGTTGCCCCAGCCGGCAAGCCCTCGCACGCGCCTGCGCCACCGCCACCCCACTAGCGCGCAAACCCTATCCTTCCCTCAAGCCCTCTCCCTCCCTCTTTGCCACTCTCCTATGAGCTGTCGTTGGTCGCCCCCCACCCTCAAGACCTTGCCTCCCTCCCATGAGCTGTCGTTGGTCACCCCCCACCCGCATGCCCTCGCCTCCCTCCCACGAGCTATCGCTGGTCGCCCCCCGCCTGCAAGCCCTCGCCGCCTTTCCGTCGCCCGCCCGCTGGTCACCCACCCCCCTCGCGCCCGCACACCCCAGTTACGTATGCAAGATCCTGCTGGTCGCCCCCGCCCGCAATCCTCCGCCTCCATTCCGATGCCCGCCTGCTGGTCGCCACCCCCCCCCCCCTCCCGTGCCTGCAAGCCCCAGTTCCGCCTGCAAGCTCCCGCTGGCCTTCCGCCTCCCGCCCAAAAAATCTCGTTGCTTGCCCCCCTCCCCCCTGTTCCCATCGCAAGGCTCGAACCCACCTCCTCTTATCATTTTTATTATTTTTAGTCTCAACTGTTAGATCAGTCATTGGGTTAGATTAACTCAGCCATCTGGTTGAGTTAATGGACTAAAGTAACGGAAGGTTATGAGTGTAAAACGGAGTGGTTATTGAGGGTTCTTTATGCATATCATAGTTACCGAGAGTTCACAGGGTAATTGCGAAATTACACATGGTTATGGGTGTAAATATCCCTATAATAAGTACATTTATGTATTTAATAAACAAATAACATCAGAAAAACACAACAAAATATTTTTGTATATATCTAAAAAAGTTATAAATATATAAATTAAGTGTATGAAATAATAAAATATAAAATACAAAATAAAAATAAAACATATAATATATAAGTAAATATAACTATGGTTGTACTTGTAAATGCTAACTCCTACTAAATAAATCCATAAAATAAATAAAAATAGTAATTAAATACTATATAAAATAATAAATATCTTTATTTTATAACCTTAAATTAATAAAAGCATTACTATGATTTATTGATTTGCAATATTTTATGGATTCCCTTTTTCTAGTTGGTCCACATGGACAAACAAGAGGGCCTGCTTTGTTGACTTGGGTCAATTCTTTTACCCAGGCCACCTACTCGTCTGATTGAAAATACCCCATGTCTTATCCTTCATTTCATGAGTGATCAATCACTTGCATCAACTCAATTTTTCATGGAACCTCTCTATTGATTATTCCTAATACATGCCTAATCCTATTATCTTTCTACTTACCATTAATTCTCCATATGCCACTGGTTAATAAGGACCCTCACCCATGTTTATAAATAACCCTCCTTGCCTCCCTTCTTTGCCTGATCTCGGTTCGAGTCTTAAATTTTCTACCCTCGGCCAAGCATCACACCTGGTGACAACAGGCGATCCCCAGTAGTGCTGGAGCAGAGAAAGGAGGAGAGGAGGTGGTCCAAGATGGAGCTCTATTGACGCCTCTGCTCCATGGTGCAAACTAGGTTTGAGTTGAGTCCTTTACCCATATTTAGATAGATTTTGTAATAGTTTTTCCTTGCCGACATTTTATTTTGTAGTTAGATCTTATTCTTATATGTAATTCAATTCCTCAATCACTGGAGCTCTCAGCTCTGACTTTGTTCTGTAATGTATTCAACTTTGATTCGACACACTAATCGATCCATTTTGATTCCCTTCCATTTCTCCACAAGAATAACCCATTTCCTTCTTGAATCCTACACAAATTCGAGGTGTCCAAGCTCCATGTACCGCTTCTCATCGGAGCTCTATCATATCCCCATTTCATGAGATTTGACACCCCCATTTTTATATCAAATTGTTGTCTCAAGTCGAGCCATCGTTTTGTACAAATCATCATAGAAAACCATGCACCTGAAGCCACTTTTGAAGTTCAAATGCGGTTCTAGTAGGAAGAGACCCCGGGTCTCCATATTCAAGACCTGGAAGCTCATTGGACCTACTAGAGCTGCTGGACCTAGTGGAGGAGAGGATCGAGGCCAGACAGAGGAGTATTCCATGATCAAAGCAAAGATAGAGGAGTGTTCTTCCTTGTTCTTCATGATTTCCTAGATACCGTTAGATCAAAGCCACAACCCATACAATCATGGTTGTCCAATTTAATCAAAGTGGTGAGCGCCTCCAGCCGGCTCATGCAACTTATGTGAGCCACATGGAGCACTCAACACCATCTGATGGCGTGCATCTTTTCGGTAAATTGCACAACACCCCTTCATTGTATGTTATTTTATTTTTAGTCATGTAAATAAATTTCGTAGTTGTAAAAATATTGAAATAATTGCAAGTAGACCCATGTACTTTGTTGATATTACAAATAGGTCGTTGCCAGGTCACCTCACGTTGACCCCCATGTGAGGGGACTTTTTGCATGTATGCCATTGCAATTTTTGTAAATTTAATTAATCCATAAGATGTAAATATTAGTTGTAAATTTTGAGTATTTTGCACTATAGCATCTGACTTTTATTTTAATTACAAATATACCAATGCCAGCTTGTTCATTTTTGTGCATGTTTGTTTAATTTTTATATATATCGCCCGCACTTTAAAAATTATGGGAAAATAGGATAAGGCACCTAGATGCATGCTATTCACGTTATGAAATTTGTTTTGCATTTTATGCACTTTGCTTATTTACTAAAAATAAAAAATAGCACATTTTGACCCCTATTTGCGTTAAAAGAAACAAAAAAATACAGAACCATTTTGAAAAAATTTAAAAAATTATATTTCAAATATTATTGCATTTTGTACCTCCAGACAAAATTCATAAAAATAGAAAAAGAAAACAACTAAAAATTAAAAATATCTAAAATCCTTATAAAAAATATAAAATATCTTCATAAAATATATATTTCAGTCTCCGAATTTTCTTTATGTTATACATTATCTATTACAAATAGTTTTAAGAATTTTGGACTCATTTTATATTTTAATACCTTAAAATCGATTTACTTAATCCTTGTTTTGAGATATCTTGGACTTCAAAAATACATAAAAATAGCAAAAATACTTGAAAAAACACAAAATAGTAGAAAAATATGTAAAAACACAAAAAACATTTTTTTTATTCTTTTTAGCTATGTTTATAATTAGAATGCCCCATATTGTATTATATACCTATATATATACTAATATATAGGTTATATTATTAAATATTATAAATACCTTCTAAATATTTTAAAACAAAAAAAATTTATAAACATGGCTATACTTACTAAAAATTTTTTATTTTTGTAAATTTATTATATATTATACATATAACAATCTTATATCATATATACATTATCTTATATATTCATATTCTCTTGTATATAATATTATATAATATTAGAATATAAAAAGAAATTAAAAAACAGAAAATTTAAAATTTAAAAAATATATAAAAGAAAAAAAATTAAAAAAAAACCCCTAAAACATTAATTCAATCATTGATTCATTTATTAAGCAGAAATATGTATAAATACACCTTTATTAATTATTCATTATAGATTTATAATTAGTAAAAATTGGCTACCATGTTTGTTGTCAGTGGTTCGACCTCTACATGCTCACACATTATACTCCTTTATTTGTAGAGTAAAATAAATTGTACTTCACATTTTTGGTTATTCATTAATTATTCATATGTTGTGTGTACTTGTTATTTGAAGTGGATTTCGTGAGTTGCCTCAATGATAGTGTAGTCCTCGCCTTGTGTAGGCTACATTAAACCCTTGCAAAATCTGTTTCAACAAGCGCTAACTAAGCATCATTAATGAATCTAGAAGCTTCTGGAAATTTCTTACTTAAGCCTTAAGTTTCGGATAAGATTTGGTGGAAACCATGGGCCTCTTACTGTGGTTAAGGGTTAAACCATGGTTTACTAACCATGATTAGCTGTTTTTTAAAGCCTATAAATAGCCCCACCCATTCATTCTCTACGATTTGCACTACCACCACTACCCCAAGGGCTAGGGTTGAGAGGTCGAGAGGAGGAGAGGGAGGAAGAGAAGAAGCATTAGCGAAGCGTTGCCGAGAGGAAGATGAGGAGGAAGAGGGTGTGATCCTCTCCTTATTTGCTTCATTAGTTAGCTTTAAATTGAGATAGGTTTTCGATTCATCTTATTTTCCAATTCGTTTGTTGTTGTGGTTCAAGGAGAAATCTGAGCACAACCCTACTGGAGTGTGGACGGCTCGACCGTCAGCAAGCATACGTCTTCTTTGTATGACTCACCCACCCTTGATAAGAGACTTGTCAATTTTGCAGTTATTATCGATTTTATAATTTTTTTGATGGAAAAATATGTGTAACACTCTACTTAGGTGTGAGAGGCTAGGCACGTCAGTGAACTATGTGATTTATCACTTGCTTCACTCACCTAAAACGTGTGGTGTCTACCGATTCTCCATCACTTATGAAATTTTCAGAGAAATATGACCTGATATAAGGGGAAACTCTGCCAAAATATTCCTATAAATATCACCGTGTACAAGGGAAAGCTCTGCTGAAATTACAAGAGAAAATATGTTCTTCGTGTTCTTCATGTTCTCCGTTCATTGTTCGCATCTTGGTATGTTTTTAGAGTTCTTTATACAATAGTGAAATTCAATAGTTCCAGGAGAAGTAAATCATCCTTTCTAAAAACTAATCACGGTAAAGCATTGTACATGCGAGAGAGAGCTCAATTAGGTAACATAATGCTACCTCTTGTTGTTGGGTTTTCAAGCTAAATGGGATAAGAATACATGTTTATCATGCTCAATATTTTGAAGAACATTCACATGTTTGTTTCATGATTTACTCCAAAATAATTGCTAAAGTAGAATTGGTGAAATGAATTATCCTTGTAGTTTTTGTGATAATTGTGCAATATTATAATGAAATTTGATATGCCATAAATGAGACTTGGTTTCAAGTTTCATACAATCTTTTATGATTAGTATGACTTGGAGTAGATACTACAGGCCAGACATTGAACATGTAGTTTTGTCAGAAGAACATCTATGTTTTAGGCCAAACCTATGTGGTACACAGTTTCCCAGATATGTTGAGCACGTGAAATAAATTATTTGCAATGCGTGGTACTCGACTGCCATTAGGAGGTTGACTAGTTGAAGATGAGGTTGTGCCATGCAGAGGCATGGGTGGCTTGATAGTGGCTGGGCCTCGATAACATGTATTTAATTATTCTAGTTTATGTAATTAAAGGTTATCCTGTTGTTTTAAGCTACTAAGTCCTTGAGGACGGTGCACTTCTTTGTTTGTCAAGCTGAGGGTTTGGAACCCTATATAATAACAAAAATGGAAATTGTCAGGGTAGTATTTGAGTGTCCACAGCTGCGGGGTTCGTGGAGGGGAGAGGACCAATCCTTGATGTGGATTAGAATGGATAGGACCTAAAACAAAAATAGAATAAAGGAACTACTATATAATTTGGTTTGTTGAACCTTTCAAATATAATGTTTTGTCTATATTTCTTTTCTTAAATATTGAGCATTGGCTCATCTCTTTTCTATATTTTCTAAAAATCCAGCATGCATTAGATAGTCATCACAGGGATAATAACCATCTAGTCAGCCACAGTGGCATTACTCTATAAGGTAGTTGGTAATCTTTTTATGCATTTCCTTTACTATTGATGTACATGCAATAGTTATAGTGGAACAAAGTACCGTGTAAACTATATTTTGTGAATGGAAAAATGTTGAAACACTTCCTTCTTAATATTTTTAATTAGTCTATTCCTGAATGTTAGTTGTGATTGCTGAATAAATTATTGCTGAGTAACCATATCAGGATATGGGAGGATTAGATGGCCCATAATTGTGGTCTTGACATCACCTACCCCCATAGATCCTCCCGCCATCTCACTACCTTTTTGGCTGGAACCCACACCTATAAGAAACCCATTCGATCTTCGTTTTGGATTTTATCTCTCGTTAGCCATCGTAACCCACATTGGAACCCCGTGTCAAGTTCTTTGTGACAGCAAGTTGCACTCTGGACCTTCTTGGCATGGATAAGGTGGTGGAGGGCCAGACCCAACTTCATCAGACCTTCCCTCCAGCGATCTTCACCTGCTCCAGAGCTCGTCGAGCAGCTAGGTATGCTTCTTTAGCTATGTTCTAGTTCTAGTAGTCTAGTTTAGATTTTAGTTTCATCATCTAATCTATTCCTTAGCGTAATTTGAAAACTAAAAATTGTCAGAGCCTTTAGATCCGGCCCCAATTCCATCGTAACCTAACTTCGTCCAACTCCCTTTTGCATCCATTTTCTTCCCCATCATCTTCTTCACAAAATACCCTTGTTTCCCCCAAGATCCGCGCATGGAATCGAGCCATCAGGGCTCCCTTTGCTGCCTTCATTGGAGCTCCAATCACCCAACTCATCATGTGCTACTTCAGCTTCAATAGAAGCTCGAGGAAATAGACCTCGACCCCCTTAAAATTTTGGTGCAGGTCTGCGATAGTGAAATCCACATGGAGTACTACTCTAAGGATAGAATAGGAGCTCTAGGCATTGCTCGCTCTTGGGCTCCTCCAGCAAGCCTCGGGGGCATTTGAAGGACCTGGTCAATGCACAATCCCCCTAGGAAGACAAGGAGCTTCTCAGTTGAGGAGGAGGATGCCTGAAGCAGACAAGAGAAGCGAATCATGAAAAGCAAATCAAACTCGTCGATGACGAGTTCATAGTTCTTCAAACATCTCTCTCTATGATCGGATCTGGCTTGGGGCACATATCTAATTTGGGTCCTTGATTGAAGATGAAGCAAAACCCCTTGGGAGTCACACATCAAGCCACATGGTCGTACCTCCATCGTTTGATGGCACACCTTTAAAGGGATAAATTAATAAGTAACCCCTCGTTTTTTATGGTTTTAATATTTAGTCCTATAAATGCTAGATTACATTTAAAAGTGGTGTGAAATTTGCAAGTGGTCCATGTACTTTATTGTAAATTGCATTTAGGACCCCTACTAGGTCAGCTCACATAGGGCTCTATGTGAGTTGGCATTTTGCAGGCGTACCCCCCGGTTTGTGTAATTTAAATTTTAGTATATAAAATTTGTAAAAACATGTTACATTTTTGGTGTATTTGCACAGAGTCCTTCAGCATTTTATTTTATTACAAATATGCCTCTACTAGGCATTGTAAATTAATATTTGCTTTTACTTTGGACTAAATATCTCCTAAGCTTGAAAAATTGGAAAAAATTACTGAAGATGCTTTGAATGCTGCTTATTCATGCTATAATTTTTATTTACTATTTCATTGCATTTTCAATTTATTATTTTTAGAGCTATTTATTCCATGTTTAGATATAAAATTAAAAAAATAGAAAAAACACTTTTGAAAATTCTAAAAAAGTTATATATATATATATATATATTACTATAGAATGTAGCTACAGATGAAAACTCACAAAAACATAGCAAAAGAAAACCCTTAAAATTGAAAACCCTCTCTAACCCAAAAATAATAAAAAAATTCAAAAATACAAAAAAATATTTATAGCTATTATATTTTTATATATACATATTTTACATATTAAAATTAGTTTTGTGAATTTTTTAACTCTTTATTTTTTTATAAATATCAATCTTTGCCTTTTTATTAACTCCATGTTTTGGAGTATTTTAGATTTTAATATTTAAAAATTAAAAAAAATCCACAAAAAATAGAAAAATAGTGAAAAATATAAAAAAGATAAAATGATTTATTTTCCAATTTTTGAACATTATTAGCTATATTTATAAATAGAAAACCATATATAGCTTATATATTCTTATATATATAAACATATATACTTATTAATATAAGTATTATTATTATAAAAAGTAATCAATATTTTCAATGCCTTAAAAAAATAAAAAGTACTATTCGTAATTGTATTTAATAAATTCTATATATTTATTAGATATATTATATATATTACCTACATTATAGATATTACATATACTTATAAATACTTATTATATATTAAAAAGCAAAAAAAAACCAAAAAAATATACAAAGAAAATAAAAATTATAAAATTAAAAAAGTATAGACATAAAAAATCCATAAAAATTAAATATCATTAAAACCCTCGAAAATTAAAAAAAGCAGAAAATTGCATAAAAAAATTTTTTTTCCATTTTCGTAGAAAATGAATAACCTATTCCATTGCTCCATGTGTTCGATTCTCTACCATACTTACACCTATACACATCTGTAATTGATTTATAATAAATTTTAACTCACAAACATTGATCTCTTAATATTACTGTGGGTTAATTGTTTATTAAAGAGATACTTGGTGACTCAACGATTGCTAATCGTATTTGATTAGCAAACTTACGAAAAACCCCTCCAATCAAATGGAACTTGCCCCATTTTTCTTTTCATCCGTTTTTACTTCTTCTTGCTCACTCATTGTGAGCCTTCTTCCACTTTTCTCTTCATCTAATTCTTCATCAACATATCCATTTCCTCATTATTATGCTTCTCTCTCCAAGATGTCGTCTCATGGAAGCTTTAGTCGGGACTCCATCAACACACACATCAATTCCATGGGGTCTACATCTTCAATGATTTACGGCAATTCCCAAGAACCTGATTTTGACCTTGCGAACCGATCTCCAGACTCCACGACTTCATCTATCTATTCCTCCATGAACCAGGATCACTCTTGTCCTGCCATTTGCCCCTTGGGGATGGAGATCGATGTCAGTCAATATCAAATGCTCCATTCACACATATTTGGAGTTAACCTTAATTCCAGATCATCATTTCCCTATGGTGCCGATAATTATGATTCTAAATGTGATTTATTTCATGATGTAGATCAAGAACCAACACTGGACCCCATTCTAATCACATACTTTGATTCTGATTCAAAGATGGCTCCTCAAGAGAAAGAAAAGAGATCGAGCCTGGTCAAAACATCGTAATTTCACAATTTCTTGCTTCCATCCAGGACATCTGACATCAATTGACAAGTCAGGCCTTATCCCGTGTTGCTTTCCAAGAAATATTGAATGATCTGAGGGGGAGAGAGGAAAGAAGAGTAGGGGAGGAGATGATGGAGAAGATGGAGACCGTGAGGGCCCACAGATGAGGATAGAGAGAGGCCCAAGCCTCGTCTCAAAGAAACATACGATTCTAGTGATGTCTAGATGATAGAGTGGATACAGATCCCTATAGTCCACGTACATTTTGAGCTCAAGATGCAGTTTCTTTCTCTTCTGCCCTCGTTCCATGGAAATACCAATGAAGAGTCCTACATCCATCTTAAACAATTTTCTAGCATCTATCATACCACTCACTACCCCAACATCCCGTTGGGTATAGTCAAGATGATCGCATTCCTCTTCAACCTTCAAGATAAGGCTCTCCACTAGATCAACCATATGGGGAAGGTCGTGATGATGTGGGAGGAATTGAAATATGAATTCTCCATAAGTATTATCCATTGGGTCATATGAATCAGATGCGAGCACGGATCAACAATTTCTCCCAAGGTTTGTATGAATCAATACACGAAGCCTAGGAGAGATTTGTTTATTTATAGGAGAAGTATCCCCATCATGACATCTCAGGGACCAGCCTGGTCCAACACTTCTTCAGGGGTCTTATTCTTGGGAGTCAGAGGCTTGTAGATGCTGCTTGTGGTGGCTCACATTTCAACAAGGATGAGGACGTCGTCTATAAATTCTTTGAAGTGATGGCCGGAGGAGAGGCCACTCTATCCTCATCCCATGCATATCAACGACAGTCGTAAGTCCACCACAAGCCCATCAATATGGCGACAGCCAGTGACTATGAAAAGGATGAGAGTTCCAACCTCAACATTATCTGGAGCCACTTGTCTCAAGTTGATATTATTGAAAAGCATCACATGACATGGAGAAACTTTCCGTGATCGAACAGAGGACTCAACACCTGGACAAGCTGGATTAGATTACAAAGTAGATGGAGCTGCTTGTGAGCACCATCAACACCGTACAATCTGTGAGCTCGACTGCCACCACTCCCACTAAATCGAAGGAACCATCATCTCCACAACAGCCTCAGTTGAGTTCAAGTCAGCCTCATGTCTAGCACGTATATTACGTGCAGGCACCTGATCAGTCGACGTCGCCATCTCAACAGATTGTCTTGTATCAACCAAAGCTCCAGCCCCATCATTTGCCAATCTATATTTTCCGCCGCCACTTATCATACAAGAGGTCAATGGCATATGGAACAATGATGCACAAATGCCACATCCAGGCAAACACTAGCAGGGCCAGTCATTGGCTATCAAAGCATATCATCAGCCCGCCAGTGGGAGGTTTATCTAGGGATCTCACCAGCCTCAGCAGCAGCCTACGCAATATCAAAACAACTGGAGGCAGAACTAGCAATACAAGTAGCTTGTGTACTGCCAATATCAGCCGTATCACCATTATGTATGTGCTTCTTATAACCAGTATCCTCCTCCTCCGCAATTCCATCAACAACAACTCCTGCCTCCTCACCATGATTCTCAAAATTCCCAACCTCCCAATATTGTCCTCAGCATGGTTAGCACGTTGAATCATTCGAGGTCACTCCAATGAACCTAGCGCTCGACTACTTGGCCCAACTCATCAAGGGCTTAGTAGAGATGTCCCATAAACTTGACAAACTCACTGCCACCAAAACTCCTATTCCATCGCTGGTCGAGGGGAACCTCAATAAATTCAAGCGTAAAGAGCATGTAGTTTGTGATGTTTCAACCGATCCGTCAAAGTCGGATATTTCACTTTATGTTTTATCTCATGAAGTGACTGTTAGGAGCGATTGAACTTTGCAGCCATCTAATTCCTCTAAGGGGAAGAACAAAGCAACTTCTAGAGAGTTATATTCTGCATCAACCATTCCAACAAACCTAGCTAGGTGGGGAAAAAGATGATGGAGAAGCAGCACTAGCCACCGTCCACAGCCACCATCAAGAGAACAAATTACAAAAAAAATTAGCATAAAGAAAATTTACAAAAAGAAATAAAGAGCCCAAGTCGAGAAGGACAACCACTAGTATAGCCCGCACTAGTAGGCAGTCTAGAGCATCACGACGAAGCCCAAGCTCATGTTGATAGATTTTTGTTAGTTTTGAATGATGGGCCATCTATTAGCCAATGATTTATAAATTAGTATGTAACTAAGAACTCTGAATTTTCTTCTTTGAATATTCCATTTCCAGATGTTATGAAAAGATCTAAAATTTGAAAATCAGAAACATAATTGTATGACCCTGAAGTGGTTGAAATTATTGAAAATCTTGTTCTGAAAATACCACTTGTGAAGGACATGAACTACATTCCAATAGTCAAGAAAGGACTAAAAGAGGCATGTACCTACAAATGTCTGAATCATAGAAATAGGCACAACCGAGGAGAGAAACACATCTTGACCATGGCCATAGTAAATGCAATTAGTGACCTCCCACAAAAAAAAGAAAGACAAGGAGCATCCAACATGAGATGCCAGATCTTCGACCAAGATTTTTAGTGGACTCTACTTGATAGTGGGTCTTCAATAACCTTATTCCTTACTCGCTACTACAAGAATTTGGGATTGGACCAGTTATGCCAATGAAAAACCACCTACTCTATTGTTCTAAAAGAAGAACAATGTTGCTGAATCGATCGGGTGAAATTTTAGCAGAAGAAGATAATTTTTAGTTATCTTTTTATTATTTTTATTTATTTATACTCCTAAACAAGATGTATATATGTCAAGTATGGGAGTGTCAAACTCAGGGAGGTAAACTGTTGGAAACTAGGGTTTAACTATAGAAAATCTAAGGTTATACAAGTTTTCTAATTTTTATTTCTGTTTAGGGATTTTTCAATATTTTTGTTTTTGAAAAATATTTTGTAATTTTTATTTTGTTTTTATTTTGATATTTCTATTTTTTAATTTATTTTTTCTATTTTTATGAATTTTCTAGAAGTTTTTAGAATTTTTTAATTTACTGTATTTTTAATGTTGATTATGAATTTTATTGAAAAAGGATTTTTATTTTAGATTTATAAGATAGAAAATAGTAGAAAAATATTTTTATTTTATTTTTACTAGAAAGTGGATGGAGTTATCTTTAAAATTATATATTATGTGTTTTCATGTGATTTTTAATGAGTTAGTTATGATTTCTTAAAGTTTAGTGTATTTCATTTTTTATTTGTTTTATTATTTAGTTTTTGTTTTTAGTTTATTATGTAAAATATGGTAAAATATTCTTAGAGTAATTTTTATAGGATTTTTAAAGAAGTTTTTATATTTTTATAGTTTTTGAAATTTATTATATTTTTATGGTATTTCTAATGAATTATTAAAAATAGAAAATATTTTTTTGAAAATAATAATTAAAATTGTATATAGTATATTATACTGGGGATCAAGATGTATTTTTATTATATTTTTAGGTTTTTGTATTTTATTTATTATGTATAGTATATGATACTATACATGGGTATTACTGCATAGAATCTGGAAATTAAAGGGTGTGAGAAAAAATAGTAGAACAAGAACAAATATCCGTGCAAAAAATGCCAAAAAACATGTTGACCACGTGCTTTCCACTTTGAAGGAATCTGTTCGTGATTCGACAAAGTTTGGGAAACTTCACGCAAAATCTACAGTGAGCTCTTGCCTCCACGTACCTTGAGTCTACCAAGGATCTTCTAAGAATAATAGAGAAATCGAGGGGTTCTAGGAAAATTTGCCCAGAATCATCTAGCACACTTGTAGCGCACGACCATAGCTTAAGCGATGGGCGGTGGCTTCTTGTCCTTACCCGTGGTGTGTTGTTGACCGTCTGATAAAAAATAGATCCACGACTCTACTCCGATCTGGGAATCAGTCCTTGTTCCTCCTCGACTTTATGGAACTCCATGCGGTTTGATCCCTAATGCATTAGATTGAGATCTCCAATCATGATATGAAATTATTACTCCAAATCTGAAAGGCGGTAACGTTTCTAATCTCTCTCTAGCAGTGTCTAAGGTGATTCGTGTGCGGCGACGGACTATGGTGTCTCTCGATCTGCAAAGGGGGATGCGATTCTCTAGATAGTTGTAATTCTAGCGGTCTCGCTAAGAAAGTTTTATATTTTGCAAATTCCAATCGGTGTTCCTCCTGGCTATGGTGGTGCTCGTTCTGCAAAAAAAACTGTTCCTTGATTTGTACAAATTGGATGCATTTCAATAATAGTAGATCAATGGAGTTAGAAAAATAATAGTAATATTCATCTATGATCTATATATCCAACGAGTTACATATTGATTCCAACATATTGACTCAACTCTCTGCTACATACTCATGATTGAGTTGAAGAACTACACATCAACACATGAGTTCAGGCCCTTTCAAAAAATATCTTTCGATGAGAGGGATCTTAGCTCGGATGAAGGAAGTGCAGTAACATGAAAAGGGTGAACGGTCTACGTTTATGGATGATCAAATCTCAAATTGGGTCTCGCTCTGAGAGAGATAAGTATGTGCGGGATAGAGGGTGGAACCAGAAGTGAAGGACCTCCGATCATAGTGGATCGGAGGATGGAACCGAGAAAATAAAGGAAAATAGAGAGTGTGAGGAAGAGAAATCAGAGAGGGGAATGGAGGGAGAAGAGGAGAAGATGAATTCTAACTTGGAAAATGTGGATGCGTACCTTTGGATCTGGAGCAGCGACTCCAGAAGATCTTCGCCTCTGACGCAGTAGAGATGGACCGTGAAGGCTCAACGATGCGAAGGAGCACAGATCAACTTCTGCAAGGATCGCACCGGACCTCCTCTCCTTCCCTTGCTCGACGGTGGACAGAGAAGACCTATCACCACGCTTAGCTCTCTCTCGCCGGAACTCGGGGATATCGAAGGACGAGAATGGCGGATGTCGATGACTTATATAGAGGAGGAGAGGTCCGGTTACTGCCATGGGGTATGGATACTAGGATGTTGGAGGAACGGTCGGCCAACGACCGCTCATTGAGGTTGTTGGCGGAACGATGCGGGAGGAGAAGAAAGACGGAGGGAGGCGCAATGTGTGGAGAAGGGGATCGGGGAAGAAACATGGAAGAAAGATGAGGAAGAGAGATAAGGGAATGGTAGCGAGTGGGGAAATAAAAATAATAAAATTAATTAATACAATTAATAATAGGTTAGATTAATAATTAGATTATTTAATAAATTACTATATAATTTAATGGGTAAATATATAATAATTAAAGAATTAATTTAAATATATTATTAAATGATTAAGAATATAATTAAATAATTACACTAATAATAAGTTATGAAATATTAATTAATGAATGAATTAATAAGTAAATACATAAATGAATTAATTAATGAATTATTATTTATTTTAATTTAAGAATAAAGTATTAGTATTAATTAATAATATAAGTTATGGTACATTATACAATTATACCAATACGGTATTGAAACCCACATTTTTCATATTAACTCTGATTTTAGCGAAACCAATGTCATTTTATAGATAATTAAATAATACAAATTTTAAGACTAAGTTTGCTCAATTTGGAGTTCGTATGACCGAGTTATGAGGTCTGGAAAATTTAGGTAGCAGCATTGTGGCTTTGGGTTTATTAGCATTTTGACTTAAGTTATATATATAGAAGATTTCTTAAAAAATTAAATTATTGGATTTGCAGTTAATTAATTTAAAATCCTAGAAGTTTCTACATATAATACATATAGACAACGGGTCCCAAATGCCAAAACTCACCTATTTTATTGTAATATTTTTTTGATATTTTAGTAAATATTGTCAAGTATAAAATTATGTTTAAAAGTGAGCTTGGTCTGTTTGGAGTTTTCTGTAAATAGTTATGAACCTCGGAAGTCAGCTTTTATGGCTTTTTCGGTTCATTATTATATTTTATTTTTTTGATGAATTATTTTTCTTATATTTTTATATAATAAGATATATTTTATGATCAACTTTTGTAAAAGAAGTAATTTGATTTGTGATTGTATAAGTGATAAATAAAATAGGTGAAATATCTACCATGTGTAGAATGTGATTAATGTATATTTTTGGTCTTGATTTTCTGGATATTTTTTATAACTTAGGCTCCTTATCTCCCCCTACTTATTTATTTTGTCGATCAAGTCAATATTGACCTGGTCTCGAGGTTAGGATCAGTCTGTATATATTTTATATCTATAGCCTTCTTTTATTTTATTTTTCTTTTTATCTTTGTTCTTTTATTTTGGGAAAAATAAGTGTTAAACATATAATATTGATATTTGTGGTTAAAATGATAATTAGTTGGAATCACTGATTATTTATATGCATTTTACCAAGGATTTTAGCCAAAATGAAAGAATAAAGGTGATGAATCATGGATTCATTAGCTGATAAGAATGATCCTATAATTCCCAGATCGATCCATGAAGCAGTCTAGAGGTATGTTGAAGGACATTATCATAACTGTACAAGACATGAAATTTCTATTTGAATTTGCATCCTAGACATGGACTCATCTGCACCGTTACTCTAGACCCCCATTATGCTAGGACAATTATTACTTCGCACAGTCGAGGCAGTTGTTGACTACTGGTATGAGAGAAGGTCACTTTCCGCTGCAGCACCGACAAAGTTAGCTTGGATTTGGTCAGTGAGCCAAAAGCAGCATCTGATATGGAGAAAACAAAATCAGCAGTATACTTTGATATTGTGGACATCAAAGTCCCATAAATTTCTCTGAATGATATTATAAAACAGGAAATCCTCTCTTCAAAGGAGTACATGGAAATCACAGTCAACCCATGCTTCCTTGCCGATTGGGAGACTGAATCAGAATTTTAGTCACTAAGTAACATGTTTGAAGAAGATTCAAGTTAAACTAAACTTGATGAAATCATTACAAATATGTGGCAGCCCCTCGGCTATCCTTGTTAATTCAACTGAGTTATCAATCGAATTAAGTTTGTCGTTCGTTGTAGTCAGGTAATCGAGATTTCGTCAAAAACCACTTAGATTTAATGTTCGATTAAACTCAAGCGGCAAATTTATTTTACTTGGGCAAGCCTGAGGTCGAACTCATCGAGGCAGCTTTCTCCTTAGGTAAATTTTAAGTTAATTTCGATGTCAAATTTCAGGAGAATATTTTTGGCCTTTTTCTTATGCAATTGGAGAAAATACAATGCAATTTCGAGCCAAATTTCCAGTTAAATCGTAAAAGATAGTCAAATGAGGTCCAAAATTAATGAAACTTGGCCACAAGATGAATGCGATGAGACTAAGCTACTGCATTTTTTTGGAATTTTTAGACTGTAATCGAATTAAATATGGATGCAGGGTAGTTTTTGCAAAATCAAAATCAATTTTAATAAATACCAAGGTACATTATATTTAGATATAAAAATTATCCTTGACATGTCTACGTGAGACGAATCCAGGAAAATTAATAAACCAAAAAAATTGTGAATTGGACTTATTAAAAATCAATTAGGCAAAATACTATTTGATTTATTCAGGCCTCGTGACTTGTGCAAATCTATGATTTTTGGGCAGTATAGAGCAGCTTAAACTAAGTCTAATGTGATTTTATGGTGATTTTTGGAGCAATAAATAATTTAATATTTAATTTAAAGCACATAGTGGGCAAAATATGTCAAATTCCATAAAAATAATATTATTTAATTCCTTGATGCTCACAAAAATATGACACGTGTTCTCACAGATAAAGCTCAAGTTAAACTACAACATGCAATTTTTGGAATTTGAAAATGATGAGAAATGGACACCTAAATATGCGTGCAAACACAAGGACCAAAATGCAAAACAGGAAATTAAAATTGCTTAAAATAAAACGTACATACATGGACTAAAGTGCAAATAACTATAATGTTGGGGGTACGGATGTAATTTTTCCACTGGAACATGTGCTCCTCACGTGATGCGCCTAGCAGGGACTAATTTGTAAATCTGGAAAGTTGCGGGGGCCTCTGTGAAATCTACCCAGTCCTCACGTGAGAAACACGTGAGGTACTAGGCTCGGGAAACTTTGGAGGCTCGAACAGAGGCTTGGATGCTCTGGAGGTTCGGCCGTGCTTCGGTTGCTCTGAGCCTAGGGTCGGGGTAGAGGCTTGGAGTGCGCTACATGGCAAGTGGCAGACCGTCAGATCTGGAGCGATCCAATGGCTGCGGGGGATGGAGACGTGGCGCGCATGGCTCCGTCAGATCAAGAGAGATCTAACGGTGGAGTTGACTTCTGGAGCGGTGCGACGTGGCTCGATGCTGGCCGTTGGATCCAACGGAGCTAGAGCTGATGAAGAGGGGGTACGTGGTTGCGTAAGGGCCATTAGATCCTCCTGATCCAACGGTGGCTGGTGCTCGAAGGCGAAGGCTATGTGTCGCGACGGGGACCATTAGATCAAGATAATCTAACAGTGATTGTGCGACGTCTCCTCCGGTCCGTCGCCTCCTGCGACGTACATGGCGGGGCTCCGGTGAAGAGGGTCTGGCTCCGCCGCTCTCTCCCATGGCCGGTAAAGGTCGCTAGAGACTACTGGGGGGCTCGGATCAGTCGTGGAGACGTGGCGGAGCGTCCGGAGGTCTTGGATAAAGCAGAGGCGGTCTGGAAGCCAAGGTCGATGGAGCTCGTAGCAGCTCCAGTAATGACTCTGCCTAGTAAAGATGACGTTCTTGCAGGGTTAGTTTGTGCCAGAAACAATGGTGCTCGTGTTCGTGGGAGTGCAAGGGATGTGCGGTGAGGCTCGAGAGCGGGGCGAAAATGGTCTGGTGACTTCCTCTGCCGTGAAGGCGGAGCTTTGGTCGGAGGGGAGTTCAGTGCGTCGTCGGAGCGATTGACTAGGTGCGTGAAGATTAGAGCTTCAAGGTTAAGCTCGATGGATAGTTAGTGGACGGTGGAATCTATCGAGGTGGCGTAATAAATTAAAAAAAACAAAGGAAAACAAGAAGAAGATCGGAGGAGTAATGGAGGTATCTAATTGGGGATTGGAAGCTCGAAGGATGCTCTCGATCGTCGCTTGAGGGACGGTAGAGGGCCCGAGATCGAGCAACTCGTCAGAGGAGCTGTGGCACGACGAGGATACACCGTGGATCTCGCCGGAGGTGAAGACCTGTAGTCGCTCGATTTCACACTCAATTGCTGTCACCAATGGGTATCTCAGAGCTCTAAGACACCTCTCGCTATGCAGATGAAGATGAATGTAGAGGGCGAGTGGAATAAATAGGAGCAGGACGTTGGAAATGAAGTGGGGTGGATGGAAAGTAGAGGGAGAAGAAGTAAAAGTTGAATAAGATAAATAAAATAATAAAATAATATAAGTAGGCTACTAAAAATAAAAGAGAAAATAAAGGTAAAGGAAAATATTAAAATAAATAGATAAATGTAAATAAATAATTAAATAAAATAAATAATAATAAATAAAATAAAATAAAATCCGAAAATAATAAAAAATGGGGTGACACGTGGCAGCTCCATGAGCTGCCACGTGTCGCTCCCAGAAAATTCACAAATTAAATGTAAAGAAAAATAAAAAAGAAATAACAAAAGGGGTCAAATAAAAAAGTGGTCAACACAAAAGTTGCTCGTCTTGACGAGATCTACAAATTTTGTTAAGGGTTGAAAATCAAAAGAAGTCATCTGTACAAAATAAATTTTTGGGTGGTACCTTATAGATATAAAATACCGCATTTTTATCTTTTGCAATTTTTTTGTCATTTTTAATTAAGAGAAAATCAAAATAAAAATAGATAAAATATCAAATGAATATTTACAATTTAATCTATTTTTTTGTATTTTTTTAATTAAAAAAATAAAAGGATAAAATGAAGGGTAGTTTAGTCAATATGTACAATATACAATAGGGGCCCAAAACCCAAGTTTCACATACGATCTTCGATTTTAATGAAATTGGTCTTTTTTTATGGTCTTTGAATGTATATTATTTTAAAAGTGAGTAGACCTAAATCGGACAATGTATGAGAGAGATATGTGTGTTTTAAGGCTCCTTGTTTCAAACTTGGACTCGGGTTTTATTGGTCAATTTTACAAGTTAGTATTTTTTTATATTTTTCTTTAATTAGTGTTAGTAATATATACACTATAGAGTTGATTTTATTGGATTTGGAGATAGTATAAAATATATACAAATAGGGTACTATGGTGAATATACATGTGATTATTTACAAGTGAATTTGGATTCTTATTTAATGCGAATATGGATGCGAAAATGCAGATATTATTTATGCATGCATGAATGCTAATTATGCAATATAAGTGGAAAAATGTATCGAATTACTCGAGAACAAAGCTCTATTTTCAACTTTTAGAGTGATGAATCACATATTCATCGATATGTTCAACACGTTTATTTCAAAGCTAGGAGTGATAGAAGTTGACAACAACTCATTGATTCAAGCAAATCAACCATCTACCAACACCATTATTGAAGTAATTACAGAGCAAGCTCATCAATTACTAGAACTTAAACTGCTCCGATAGGTCTAAAGTACGCATTCCTTATAGGTGAAGAGAACATGTATCCGTGCATCATTAGTAGCAAGCTAACCCCGGATCAAGAATCACGACTTCTCGAGATTCTAGAAAAGAACCGCAAGGCACTTGGATGGAAAGTTTCAGATCTCTGAGGGATGAATCCAGTATGTGTTCACACCAAATCTATCTCGAAGATGATTGCAAGTTGCTCCGAGAATTTTAAAGAAAACTAAATCCGAACTTGCGGGACGTACTGATGAAAGAAATCATGAAGTGGTATGAAGCAAGTTTCATTCATCCCATCTCTGACTCAAAATGGGTCACCATCCACCTGCATGTAGTTCCCAAGAAATCATGGCTCACCGTGGTAAAAAAAGAGACCAAGGACAAGAGATCTCTACCTAAGTAACGACATCCTAGTGGGTGGGTATTTACTACTGCCATTTGAATCTCGCAACAAAGAAGGACTACATCTCTCCACCATTCATTGATCAAGTTCTTAAGAGAATAGCATGGAAGGAACTCTTCTACTTTTCAGATGGGTGCTCCGAGTATAACAAAGTGGCGATCGCCCTAGAAAACCAAGATAAGACAACTTTTACTTACCAGTTCGACACTTATACTTTCAGTAGAATGCCCTTTGGCCTTTGCAATGCACATGACAGTTTTTAGAGTGCATTTTTGTCATCTTTATTGATATGGTCGGTAGTTTTCTTGAAGTCTTCTTGGATGATTTCTCCATCTACTGTGACAGTTTTGATTCTTATCTTCAACACCTAGATAGGGTACTCCAGAAGTGTCATGAAGTAAATCTCGTTATACATGGGAAAAGAGCCATTTCATGTTTATTGAAGGAATAGTGTTGGGTCATGTTGTCTCCAAACGTGGCATGGAGGTCAACCCGACGAAGGTGGATGTTATTGCTAAACTCAAGCTGCCTCAAAATGTGTAGAATGTGAGGTCATTCTTAGGGCATATCAGCTTCTATCGCCACTTTATCAAGGACTTCAACAAACTTGCCCGGCCTATCATAGAGCTGCTTTGCAAGGAGACCGATTTCATTGTAAATCAACAGGTTCTCTAATCATTCTATCAACTGAAAGAGCTCATCACTCAGGCTCCAGTCCTACAGCCACCCAGTTGGTCTCTTCCCTTTGAGATCATGACGGATGTGTCTGATTTTGCAGTTGGGGCTCTATTAGGATAAATAAGGGATACATTTCTCTATGTTATTCAATACGCCAGCAAAGTGCTCAATGAAGCACAAAGAAATTATACACTAATAGAGAAAGAGATGCTGGAGGTGGTTTTCACTTTAGAGAAGTTCAGATCCTATTTATTAGGATCAAAAGTTGTTATCTTTACTGGCCACTCTACCATCTGATACTTACAACAGAAGAAGGATGCAAGATCACATCTTCTCAGATGGTTCCTTCCCTTCCAAAAGTTCGATTTGGAGATCAGAGATAAGCATGGAGTTCAAAATGTGGTAGCAGACCACTTATCCAGAATAGAATGCCAAGATACTCCATTAAGCAGTACACCGATGGCGGAAACATTCCCTGAAGAATCCATCCTCAACATTGGTTCCCTTCTTTGGTATGCCGATATTGTAAACTATCTCATCTCTAGGCTATTCCGCAAGATTTACGAGGATCAAGAAGGACAAATTCATGTCCAATATCCATTTCTACCAATGGGAAAATCCATAATTGTTCAGGGAAGGTTCATATTGCATTTGGCGTCAGTGTATTCCTCAGGAGGAGTACACAAGTGTCCTCGAGAACTGCCATAAGCTTGAATCTGGCGGACATCATCCTGGAAGCAGAATGACATCAAAGATATTATAGTGTGGCCACTAGTGGACGACACTATCCAAGTATGCAAATGATTATGTGAAAGCATGTACCGACTATCAGAAAATAAGGAAAACCCTTGGTGTCAAAGACAACATGCCCCTCAAATTTATCTAGATATATGATGTGTTCGATGCATGGGCATTGATTTTACGGGTCCATTTCGTAAAAGTCAGGGCTATGAATACATCCTTCTTGTTGTTGTTTATGTGAGTCGATGGATGGAAGCCATTCTAGCTCGAGCTGCAGATAGTAGAACAATTTGTAAATTCTTGAATGATAACAACATCTCGTGGTTTAGGATGTCGAAAATTCTAATTTCAGACAGAGGCAACAACTTCATCAATAAGGAGCTTAAGAAATTAACGAAGGAGTATGACATCAATCATCAGATGCCATCTCCTTATCATCCATAGTCAAATGGGTTGGCTAAACTATCGAACAGATAAATCAAGAGAATCCTGCAGAAACTAGTGAGGTCGGACAGAAAGAACTGGTCACAATTTTAGGATTCAGTTCTCTGGGCATATAGAACAACCTACAAGACTCCCTTGGGCATGTTTCCCTACCATCTTATTTATGGGAAGCCATGCCACCTACTAGTGGAACTAATTCTTAAATCATTTTAGGCAGTGAACATCTACTACATCAACTCACAAAAGGTGGTCAGCAGAGAAAGTTGCATCTGAACGGACTCCCGTAATTCATAGAATATGCCTACGACAATATATTGATGTACAAAGAGAAGATCAAACCCTGGAAGGACAAGCATATCAGACGAAAGCCCTTTGAACCTAGATAGAAGGGTGGTTTTTCGATGTGAAGTTGAAGATTTTCCAAGGAAAATTGAAGAGCAAATGGATAGAGCGATACAAAGTCAGGACTGTGCATGGCAACAAAAGTGTACTGATATCAGAATTGCCATCTGACGTGCAACCCTTCGTTGTCAACGACCGGTTGCTGAAGCCGTACTTAGAGCATGATACATTCCTGGAAGTTGTGGACTCTGTACAAGTTATCATTGAAGATGAATTTACCGTTGCAATAGCTTCGGTGGAGCAGGATAATGCTCATCAAAATATCTTTTATTAGATTTTATTCTTTTCTTCTTTTCATTCTTATTTTTCTAATTCTTTCTTCCATGTTGCCCCCACTGATGAATCTACATTTCATCATCTTTATTCTATCATTTTGGCCTTAAAAACTCTAGTAAATGCATTTAAATAGGCTTAATTTAGGCTTTTTGTCATCCATGCATCATTGTGTAAATAGTGTATAAAATGTGGTTTTTAAAGCCAAAATTATAGAATAAAGAAAAGAAAAGAAAAAGAATAAAATATTGTAAATATTTTATGACCCAAAACCATAAAACCTAGGCATCTCGATGACTAGGTCGACAAAGAATAAAGTAGAGGGAGATAAGGGCTAGAATCTAATAAATTTCCTTTATTTAATTCATTTTTTTATTCATTTTGGGACCTATTTTTAGTTTCACTTTTTATACTTCAAATAAGGAAACTTTATACATGACAATTGTAAATAATTAAATAAAGAAAAATACAAAATTAATTTCATATAAAAATAATGTACAGGTCAAAAGTTATGTTCTGAATAAGATTCCAAAATCCCAACTTCTCAGACATGTATCTCTCAAATAAAAACTTGAAATGTCTCAAAATCACCTTTAATTGTATATAATTTTCAATAATCTATTTAATGAAGGTGGTTTCGTATTTTTTGGAGTTACGGTTTGGAAGTTGAGTTTTGGACCCCTATTGTATAACTATACCGATTAAAATATTCATTTTATTTATTATTCATTATTTTTATTGTTTCATATTTTTATTATTTTATAAATATTATATATGTACATATTAAAACTGGAATTAAATGATAAATAAAATATTAAAAATAAATTTCTTGTATAAAATACATAGATGAATTACCAATGTACAGTGTAAGAACCACATTTTTGGCCGTTCTCGCCGATATTTGCAGGACGCATAGTGCATCTTTTCACAATGAAGTCTTCTTGACTTTTTCTCCTCTTATATCCACCATACACGTACAGGGTACATATTGAGGATTAGATCATGGATTCGTCCTATTATCTTCGATCTTTGAAGCATGTTCATCACGTTGGCTGACCCCCCTTTGTTGTGCGTCAGAACATTAGTTTTTGCCCACATTCTCGAATTTGTATAGGCCGATTCTTTCAACAAATCGCTGGGATTCCTTCTTGACTCTTTCTCCCCATACATCCATTATACACGCCCAATCATTATATCGAGGGTTGAGTTGTCTATTATCTAGATACACACCGATCTTCTTGACATCTCATCAACTCTCTAACCAGCCTCTGCCATTCCTGTCAGAGCCTCGTTTTTGTCCGTTTTCTCGGATTTTTCAAGGCCGATCTTTTCACCCAATCGCTAAGCTTCCTTCACGACTTTTTCTCCTTGATGTAGCCTTATACATGCCCAGAGGTTGCTTGAAGGATTAGATCAACGATTTGCTAGATATCCATCGTTATTTGGAGCCGTCCACCTCACGTGTACAAAACACCTCGTCTTCTTCCCATTCGTTTTTTGAACCCTCTTGGACCCATTTTATCCACCCTTCTTGAAGCTCAAATAGAGTGAAGTGACAGTGAGATCTCCAGCTCCTCGGAGGCGCGGCTAGGCGAGTCAAAGGGAGGCTCCACCCCTACCTCCAGCTACTGTTCGTCGAGGTTCCACCTTCCCGGTTTCTAGGCCAGTCGAGGACATTTTTTTTGCTTTTTTCCTTGCTCTTTATTTACTTGTAGATCATAGATTTATGCTAGCATTTTGTTTACTTGTTTTTTAGTCACTTAATCACTCAGTTCACCCCTCGTCTGAGCAAGCTCCGGCGAGCTTCCAACCCATCATTTCGACTTTCATTCATCCTCCTTGACGCGGCTCACATCTCACCGCCGCCATCCTCCGCTAGTCTACGTATCCTCATACACAACCTCCTCCATCTTCAGCCACATACGGTGGTCGGAGCACATCCTTCTTCCCTCACCAAATCGAAGGAAAACCAATTCATATTCAATTTTTTTGTGCACCTAACATCTTGGCCGAGTTTTGTACTCGAGCCCTTCTTCTAATTGCAGGTTCATCGGAGCACTTTCACGCACATCCCCTTATTGTCCAAGAGCAGCTTGACGCTATCTGGATTAGTGGCAAGTTTTAGGGTCATACCCCTGCATTTTTGGCATACTTCAAGAAGTTTTCAAGTATATTTTTGAACTGCAGTTTCGTAATTAGTATTGCATCTGCGCCCCTATGTTGTAATGGCTATAACTCATTCATTTAAACTCTGTTTTTTGTGAGATTTTTTTGTTAGAAAGTTGTTTAAACGTTCAACATCATATCCAAATTCCTGAATTTTCTGGTGTACGAACTATTTATGACGAATTTATGAAATCAGAGTACTGATTGAGCTTGTTTTGTTGATAATGCTTTAAATACGCAATACCACTTGCTCATTTTTGGATATGTTGTAGGAATTAGTAGGGCCGAATTTATGTTCAAATTTCATCAAAAGATATTGCGATTTGTGTCCTGTAGAATTTCTACAATATTTCGAGTGATTTATTTATTGATGGAGCATCGTTTATCTATTTGAAAATCTAAAAATATGTCCGTGTGCCCTTGAGCTTGTTCCACAACCATGGATTTTTGTTGTATTTTTATCATGTTGTTTAGTTAGTTAAAAAAATCAAAAACTTCATTTCTACATTCATGCTGTCTTTTATTTTTTATATATTCATTCTCTTTTTAAAATTCCCAAAAAAAATATATTTTGTTTATTTTGTGTTTTATCTCCAATCCAAAAATCACTAAAAATACAAACGAAAACTCATAAAAATAGAAAAACTCTAAAAACCTTCATAAAAATTTGTAAAAATCATAAAAAATCTAAAAATTGTGTTTTCTCTTCCTGAATTTTCTTTTTTGTATTATCTTTAGTTTAAAATAAATTTGGAGAACTTTTGACATTGTTTGATATTTTTCATCTCCATTTTAATTTCGACCATTAGTTTTGTTCACTGTTTTCAATATTTATTATTTTAAAATACCAAAAAATTTAGGAAGAATATAGAAAAACCACAAAAATATTAGAAAAATATAAAAATCCTAAAATATTTTTTTCCTGAATTTTCCTTATTGTTACTTACTTTTATAAATTACTTATTCCTCTACTCTCTTATATTGTATATATATTCTATTTAATGAAAAAGAAAATATAAAAATATAAAATATAAAAAAGGAAAAAAATACAAAATCAGTAAATAAAAAATCAAATATAAAATTATAAAATAAAAAATTAAATAAAAAAATATAAAATTAAAAACCCACAAAAAATAGCATGTATAGGCAAATACATCACAGTCACACTTGTGCAGTCACTTGCCTTGTTCTACCTGTCTGCTCCCTGTGTTCGACCTCTACACATACTTGCATCTATACACATCTTTGTTGTAGAGTTATAATAAATTTTAACTCCGCTCCGCTTTTCATTGTTTGATTCTTGTTGTGGGTTAATTGTTGTTTGAATTTCGGATTTCGTGTGAGCTCAAATCAGCGACTATTGATTTGCCTTGTAAATCGACACAACCTCCCGCAAAATTCAGTTCAACAAATGGCGCCGTTGCTGGGGAGCAACAGCGCTTAGTTCGGGTTTTGCTTGCTTGTGATTGTTTGTCTATTTTCGCGGTTTTTATTTCTGCTTATTTTATTTTCCTTCTTTTTGATCTATCTATTAAGTTGTCTAACCTCCACTTTTGTTGAATTTGTGTGAGGAACCGTGGATTGAGGGAGGCGCTCCACCCTAGGCACCTACGCACTGACGTGAAGCCGACGACAGTCTGCCAGCCTAGCACCTAGGAGACTTAGAGATTTGTGAAGACCAAGCTGCCTTTTATTTTCTGTATTTTTTTTTGTAATTTGAAGTGAGTGAGAGACTTTATATTATTGTAATAATACATGTACACTGGACATTGGACTCTCGAGCATAATTTCCAAGTGTTTGTACACTTGGGGGCTCACCGCGGTTTTTGTCGGCTTTTTTTCGCATTTTTTTATTTGTTTTTCGGTTTCATTTTTATTTCTTTTGTGTGATTGATCTCTTAGCCATAGGAGTTGCTTGACGTAGTATTAAGGCCAAACACCTAATATATTTGCATGTGCCTATAGTCTCATTTAGACTTAGACAAATTCTCAAACTATGCTTCACCCTAATAGCAGCTTCTCCCCTTAGGGCAATTTCATCGGTTTGCATTTGCATATAGATAGGTTTCAATTCTGTTGAGCATCCTTGCCTGTAGAGTGCTGGAGGCAAGGTGAGCTTTTACGCTTTAGCATACATCATCGTTTTGCCGCTTGCATTGCTTTTCCGACTCTCCCTTTGATTTTACCAACCTAGGTGCCTAAACGAATTGAATCACCGATAGGCGCATGCATTGCTTATTAAAAATCCAAAAAAGTGATAATCAAATAAAATTGGGACTGCAAACATTACTCGACCCTAAAATCAACCAAAAAGAAAATCTTGTATTGGGGTGAGTAATCCCCTCATTGTCTTCGCTTTTACTTGATCGTGCACACCCTAAGGACTAGTGCCCAAATCCTATTCAGCCCCTAAGTGTGTGTGCAACTTTTGGACTTCTCACCTAACTCTAAAACAGACAAAATAAAAAGACCGCATTTTACGGTCTCTACCGAGTTGAGTAGGTGAATTGAGGGTTTGTATTGTGTGAGTTTTGTTTGTGATTGTTTGTGTACATCCTAGATCGCCTCTGCGCATTTGTGCCTTCTTCTTCACTCTCTTGACTTGACCTTCGTGCTCCCTCGAATCATTTCCTTTTGCTTTCGAGATGGACCCCTGGAGCGCATTTTATCCGGACTTTGCAGATCCCTCGTTCACTCCAGTCGATCTACATCCCTTTTATCAGGAGGATCCTCCTCCTATTTTTTCTGATTTTTGTACATATCCGCCTCAGCCACAGTATCAGGACTCGGATTTCTACCCACACCCACCTCCACCTCCACCTGTATATTATCCACCTCCACCTTCACTTCCTCCCGAGACTGACCTATGGGAGTCACCTCCCTCGATCTCCATGAGTGATATCTTGAACTGAATAATAGAGCACATTAATTCGATGAATGATGATCTTGCTATCTTGAGGAAAAACCAGATCAACGCTCCATTCGTCGAGGTTACGGATTTCCTTGTGGGTGATCATGGGAGCTTGCAATCGCCCAAAATACAAAAAAATGAGAAAAATTTAATACAAAACGAGTTCAGGAGACCTTTGATCGAGTTAGACTATGAGGAGAGCGCCCATTTGCCAAACCATTTGACCACACAGCCTTTCACACCTTGTCCCACCTTTGACCCCGAGGATGCCTCTGTACAGACAGCTCTTGGCATGCCTCGTGTACATGCTGATTCCGACCTTCTCCCTTGTATGAAGGAGGTCCAAAATTCAAAAAAATGTTGACTGAACCCGAAGTGGTGGCCACCATTCATGAAATTATCCGTGCCCCACTTCAGCAGGCCATGACCAATTTATTATCTCCTCTTCCAAGAAGACAAAGCAGAGGAGCAGATCAGAGCATCATATTTTGACCATGGCCACTGCCCACGCCATCACACACCGTCCCATTCCTCGAGAGAAGAACACAGCTACCCCTTTCATCACTTGCACCATCTCTGACCATACTTGTGATCACACTCTTCTCGACGGCAGTGCTTCGATTAGCATTATACCCTTCTCGTTGGTACAGTCTCTTCACTTAGGGCCTCTAAAGAAAATCAGGATGATTGTTCAGTTTGCTGATGGATCTATCAAGAGGCCAAAGGGTATCTTTGAAAACGCCATCATATCGATTCAGGGCACGAGCTACCATGTTGATTTTGTCGTTTTGCCTATGGAGACCTCCACAGGAGAACCCTCTCCAATCGTCCTGGGATTACCATTCCTCGAATCTGCGAGGGTCTTTATTGATTATGGATCAGGAGAGATTCACTTCCGTCCTGTTGACAAGGGCAAAACGTTGATCATCGCACCCACAGTTGACCAGAGACCTGCACATAATGCACCTTCACTGATTCTAGCTGACTTCGAGGCCTATGACCAATCTCATGATATTAGAGACATTCGTTTTACGATCGCTGATGAGACCTGAGAAATCCTCCGAAAGGGGGAAGACTCATAAAGCATGGACCTAAAAGTTCCTCCTTCTAGTATGTGGCGATGTGTTGATGAAATCCGCGGGACTTACATGATTGATACCATAGAGCGGAGGGCAGACACCAAGACTAGACAGGACGGACCGAGTTTGACTACTTCCACTGATAAGTTCGTTTCTAGTCGCTCAAATGTGATGATGATTGAGGTCGGTTATGATCTTAACCATTATTTTCAGAAATTCAGGCCTTTTGATGAAAAAAATGATCCAGTAGGTATCTTGAGGACGAACAGAGTTCAACTTCTTCCACTGATGATTTCATTCCTTTTGGTTTTGACCTGAACGAGACCTCGCAGGACGACTCTGATTACACTTCTTTCGATGATGATGAGTTTGTCCCATTCCACTTTGATATCAGCTAGATCCCCAAGGCCTGACCTAGTTGTACTTCTTCCACTCGCCCGTCTGCGCCTTCACACCATAGGACCACCAAGGGCGAACCTAGCCATACTACTTCCATTGACCAGTTCGTGCTTTTCAATTTGACTCCACTGAGGGCCTTTACCCTGTCAACCCTGATCGGTTTGTGTCATCTGTGGACCCCGATGTTGACATGCACCACACCAGATCTATCCCTCAGTGGTCTCGCAAGAAGGTTCTCTTTCTACCTTCTTTATCCTCTGTACATCCACTCTGTTGTATAGTCTCTCTCGTGTATCTCTGTCCATCTTTCGTATTGCTCGACCACCCATTCCTCATGTTTGCCTTGCTTAGGACATACTTTGTCCTAAGTATAGGGGGTGGACGAGCCGAGTGTTCGTCGTTCAGTTTCATTACTCATGTCGTTGCCTGTACTTAAGGCTTATTATACCCTAAGTATAGGGGGAGTGATGTTTACATCCGTTTCCATCATCTGATCTAGTACCCATCTTTGGATCTCTTTTCTCTTTTCTTCTTTTCTTCTTTTCTTTTTTTATCCTCTTTATCTATCAAAAGGTGTTGCCCCTTGTTGTCAGACTTCTATACCTAGGACGTACTTTGTCCTAAGTATAGGGGGGTATGCACCCCGAATTCTTTCATTCTTCGATCCTCTCCATTGTCTTTTCTTCTTGTCTATACATAGGGATATCTTACCCTAAGTATAGGGGGAGACAATCTGAGTACGATCTATTCATTCCCACCCTTGACCCTCCTTGCTATGTGTACAGTCTGCTATACTTAGAATTATTTGATCCTAAGTATAGGGGAGACGGTCAACTTCTCATTGATTCATTTCTTCGTTCGTTTATTCTTTAGATTTTCCTTTACTCAGTACGAGTTATGTCTTCTCTTTTCTCTCTGATCTATGAGGACATAGCTCAATCTAAGCATAGGGGGGTCATATATACTATGCATATACTTTAGCCATAACTCTTACTTTCGTATCTTCTTAATAATTATGGCTAATAATAGTTTTCTTTAAAATTCATTAAAATCCTTAATAAAAAGATGTTGATTATTCCTCAAATTCTTTTTGTATATACCGATTAATAAATCAGGTGAAAATGTTTTTTGCAAAATGTTTGAAAAATAGTTTGAAAATCTTTGTGAAAAATCTTTTGAAAACTATTTTGAAAATATTTTGTTACATGTTTTCAACATTTGTAAAACATTTTGGTTTGTAAAGTTTATTTTCTTTGTGTCAAATAAAATTTTTGAAAAATTATTTGCAAATGGTTTTAAAATGGTTGCAAAAATTGTGAAAAATCTATCTATACTATTTAGAAAACCTTTGCAAAATGATTTTCAAATGTGTGTATATGTTTGTAAAATGTTTCTAAAAATTATTTTGGACTATAGTTTTCAAATTGTTTGTAAAATGATTTTCAAATAGTTTGAGGAATATATACATCACACCAAAATATATTATATACATATATCTATAAAATTGATCACTTACCCCGTAAATTCTTAAAATCTACTTCTTGTATATATAAGAAGCATCCCCGCGTAAATATTTTAACCTAGTTTTTATCCAAAATTTTTGTTTTCAAAAATCCCAAAAACATTTGCAAAATTAAAATATTAAAACCTTTGAAAAATATTTTTTAAAAATAAAAAAATGCATATGCATCATCTTTTCAAAAATCCATAAAAAAGTTCAAAATATTTGAAAATTGCATCACAAAAATATTTTCTGCATAACATTTGCATAGCATTCACATTTCTTCGGATTGAGTTTGATAATTGAACGAGTCTAAATAAAATCCGAAGATTGGAGCTTGGTTAGACTTAAATCTACGTAATTAATAGGAACCTTATAGGAGCTGGAATTGAGGTACTTCAGGTCTAGTTGACTTAATTCTTTGAGGATCACGGGACTTGGTTCAATGGATTCTTGACTGCCTAAGTAGAGTATTTCGGAGCACACACATGACTCTCATTGATAATGGCCTAACTTGAACACCTGCACCTTTCACTTGGCTCAACTCAGTTGGAGTGGTGAGGGGGTTGGATTTGCCGGTATGAGACACACACAGATGGAAACACTTGTCCTCCTCTAGGGAGGGAAGTGCATCCCAACCCGTCCGGTGATGATGAGTTTCGAGGACAGGAGATTGTGGGTTGCAATCAAGCTTCAAAAGAGGGATAGTCTACTAGCTCAAGAGGAAAAACTCCCTATGTAAATGCTGTTGTATATAGTATTCAAAAAAAACAAAAAAACAAAAAGCAAAAACTCCAAAAAAGTGGACATGCTTGTACAAAAATAAAATTGCCTTCCAGAGTGTATATATGTGTATAATCAATAACCAAGCTTGAGCCTCAAAGTCAAATCATGTGAGCCCGCAGCTGGATGACTTGACTATACTGGTCTTGCATCCTAGGATAGGTAGCTACACTGGCTACCGTCCATTCTTCTCTTCACCCCCTCCTCTTGAGTTGGTTGCCACTTGAACTTAGAAGGGAATACCCAGCTCCTCGAGGAATGAGTTGTTGGATTGGGGAATCATTGGGTTGTCATACTGGAGAAGTCAGTCTCTTTAACATTCAATTGTGGAGAGCCACCATCACTTACATTGTACGAGTCAGATTCATAGTCATAAGGGTTTGCGTATGAGTTGAAGTATTCTGACCTGGCTATTGAGGAGACTTAAGCAGAGTTTTGGGATTCTCGAAGGCTGTTGGATTTCAAATCTGGTTCTCATTAAGGTTCCACCCGCACTAAAATTCCAAAGGACCGACTTAAGCTCCAAACTTTGATTTTGTGAAGACAACTTTGATAGTTAAACTTAATCCAATTTTCTTCTTTTTCTTCTCTTTGATTTTCTTTTCTGCACTTATTGCATAAGTGTTTGCTAGGGACTAGCAAAGGCAAGTATAGGGGGATGATGAATCTACATTTCATCGTCTTTATTCTATCATTTTGGCCTTAAAAACTCTAGTAAATGCGTGTAAATAGGCTTAATTTAGTCTTTTTATCATCCATGCATCATTGTGTAAATAGTGTATAAAATGTGGTTTTTAAAGCTAAAATTATAGAATAAAGAAAAGAAAAGAAAAAGAATAAAATATTGTAAATATTTTATGACCCAAAACCCCAAGACCTAGGCATCTCGATGACTAGGTCGACAAAGAATAAAGTAGAGGGAGATAAGGGCCAGAATCTAATAAAATTCCTTTATTTAATTCATTTTTTTATTCATTTTGGGACCTATTTTTAGTTCCACTTTTTATACTTCAAATAAAGAAATTTTATACATGACATTTGTAGATAATTAAATAAAGAAAAATATAAAATTAATTTCAAATAAAATCAATGTACAGGTCAAAAGTTATGATCTGAATAAGATTCCAAAATCCCAACTTCCCAGACCTGTATCTCTCAAATAAAAACTTGGAATGTATCAAAATCACCTTTAATTGTATATAATTTTCAATAATCTATTTAATGAAGGTGGATTCGTATTTTTTTAGGTTACGGTCTGAAAGTTGAGTTTTGGACCCCTATTGTATAACTATATCGATTAAAATATTCATTTTATTTATTATTCATAATTTTTATTATTTCATAATTTTATTATTTCATAAATATTATATATGTACATATTAAAACTGGAATAAAATGATAAATAAAACATTAAAAATAAAATTCTTGTATAAAATACATATACGAATTACCAATGAACAGTGTAAGAACCACATTTTTGGCCGTTTTCGTCGATTTTTGGAGGACGCATGAAGTCTTCTTGAGTTTTTCTCCTCTTATATCCACCATACACGCCCATGGTACATATTGAGGATTTGATCATGGATTCTTCCCTATTATCTTCAATCTTTGGAGCATGTTCATCACGTTGTCTGACCCCCCTATGCTGTGCGTCAGAACATTAGTTCTTGCCCACTTTCTCGAATTTGGATAGGCCGATTCTTTCACAAATCGCTGGGCTTCCTTCTTGACTTTTTCTCCCCATACATCCATTATACACGCCCAATCATTATATCGAGGGTTGAGTTGTCGCTTCTCTAGATACACACCGATCTTCTTGCCATCTCATCAACTCTCTAACCAGCCTCTGCCACTCCTGTGAGAGCCTCGTTTTTGTCCGTTTTCTCGTATTTTTCAAGGTCGATCCTTTCACCCAATCGCTAATCTTCCTTCACGACATTTTCTCTTTGATGTAGCCTTATACACGCCCAGAGGTTGCTTAAAGGACTGGATCAACGATTCGCTAGATATCCGTCGTTCTTTTGAGCCACCCACCTCACATGTACAAAACACCTCATCTTCTTCCCATTCATTTTTTGAACCCTCTTGGACCCATTTTGGCCACTCTTCTTGGATCTCAAGATAGAGTGAAGTGACAGTGAGCTCTCCAGCTCCTCGGAGGCGCGGCTAGTCGAGTCAAAGGGCAGCTCCACCCCTACCCTCCAGCCACCGACCGTCGAGGTTCCACCTTCCTGGTTTCTAGGCCAGTCGAGGTCATTTTTTTTCTTGTTTCCTTGCTCTTTATTCACTTGTAGATCATAGATTTATGCTAGAATTTTGTTTACTTGCGTTTTAGTCACTTAATCACTCAGTTCACCCCTCGTTGGGATGTGCTTCCAACCCATCATTTCGACTTTCATTCATCCTCCTCGACGCAGCTCACATCTCACCGCCGCCATCCTCCGCTATTCTACGTATCCTCATACACAACCCCCTCCATCTTCAGCCACATACGGTGGCCGGAGCACGTCCTTCTTCCCTCACCAAATCAAAGGAAAACCCATTCATGTCCCATTTTTTGTGTACCTAACATCTTGGACGAGTTTTGTACTCAAGCCCTTCTTCTAATTGCAGGTACATCGAAGCACTTTCACGCACATCCCCTTATTGTCCAAGAGCAGCTTGACGCCACCTAGATTAGTGGCAAGTTTTGCGGCAATACCCCTGCATTTTTGGCATACTTCAAGAAGTTTTCGAGTATATTTTTGAACTGCAGTTTCGTAATTAGTATTGCATCTGCGCCCCTGTGTTGTAATGGCTATAACTCATAGATCTGAACTCAGTTTTTTATGAGATTATTTTGTTAGAAATATGTTTAAACGTTGTACATCATATCCAAATTTCAGAATTTTCTGGTTTACGAACTATTTATCGCGAATTTATGAAATTATAGTACTGATTGGGCTTATTTTGTTGATAATGCTTTAAATACTCGATATCACATGCTCATTTTTGGATATATTGTAGGAATTAGTAGGGTCGAATTTATGTTCAATTTCATCAAAAGATATTGCGATTTGTGTCCTGTAGAATTTCTACAATATTTCGAGTGATTTATTTATTTCTGGAGCACCATTTATCTATTTGAAAATCTAAAAATATGTTCGTGTGCCCCTGAGCTTATTCTACAACTATGGATTTTTGTTGTATTTTTATCATGTTGTTTGGTTAGTCAAAAAAATCAAAAATATCATTTCTACCTTCATGTTGTCTTTTATTTTTAATATATTCATTCTCTTTAGAAAATTTCCCAAAAAATATATTTTGTTTATTTTTATGTGTTTTATCTTCATTCTAAAAATCACTAAAAAACACAAAAGAAAACTCATAAAAATAGAAAAACTCCAAAACCCTTCATAAAAATTTATAAAAATTATAAAAAAATATAAAAATTATGTTTTCTCTACCTGTATTTTCTTTACTTTAAATTAATTTAAATAACTTTTGAGACTGTTTGATATTTTTCATCTCCATTTTAATTTCGTTCATTAGTTTTGTTGACTGTTTTCAATATTTTTTATTTTAAAATACCCAAAAAAATAGGAAAAATATAGACAAATCATAAAAATATTAGAAAAATATAAAAAGCCTAAAAATATTTTATTTCTTGAATTTTCCTTATTTTTACCTACTTTTATAAATTACTTTATCCTATCCTCTCTTATATTGTATATATATTCTATTTCAAGTAAAAGAAAATATAAAAATATAAAATATAAAAAAGGAAAAATACAAATTCAGTAAATTAAAAATCAAATATAAATTATAAAATAAAAAATCAAATAAAAAATATAAAATTAAAAACCCACAAAAAATAACATTTATAGGCAAATACATCACAGTAACACTTGTGCATTTACTTGCCTCGTTCTACCTGTCTGCTCCCTGTGTTCGACCTCTACACATACTTGCATCTATACACATCTTTGTTGTAGAGTTATAATAAATTTTTACTCCGCACCGCTTTTCATTATTTGATTCTTGTTGTGGGTTAATTGTTTGAATTTCGGATTTCGCGTAGGTCAAACAACGACTGTTGATTTGCCTTGTGAATCGACACGACCTCCCGTAAAATTCGGTTCAACACTCACCCCATTCATCTGTGTTGTACCTAGGATATGCTTCATCCTAAGTATAGGGAGGTGAGCACCCTCAGGTTATTCGTTATTCATTCTTATGCTTGACCCTTAATTCTTGACCTTCTATATATACTTAGGGATATTTTACCCTAAGTATAGGAGGGACAAGTTGAGTACATTGATTTCGTACATTCTGGATCCTCGATCGCCCCCATTATGTCTAAAGTCTGTTATACTTAGGATTAGTTGATCCTAAACATAGGGGGGATGATGAACTTCTCATTCTTTAGTCATTGTAGTGTAGGCTTTCCTATACTTAGCTCGAGTTATGTCTTCCTTTTTCTCTCTGACCTAAGAGGACATATCTCAAGCTAAGTATATGGGGGTTATATATATGTTGTATATACTTTATCCATAACTCGTACTTGCATATTTTCAATAATATGGCTAATATACTATATGAATCGGAATATACAATTATTCAACTATAAAGAATATACTATGAATATGTATAAAAATTTTTGAACTATACATATAAATAATAAGATGGTTAAAAATATTTTTATAAATATTTGAAAAATTGTTGGAAAATTCTTTGAAAAAACTTTTGAAAACCATTTGTAAAGTATTTTATAGAATATTTTCAAACCTTTGTAAAATTTTTTGTTTGTAAAAATTCCTTTTCTTTATTTAAATACAATATTTTAAAAATCTATTTGCACACAATTTGGAAAATGTTTTACAAAAGTATTTTGAAAAATCTATGCATACAGTTTAAAAAATCTACGTAAAATGGTGTTCAATCTTGTAAATATTTGCAAAAATTTTTTGTCAAATTATTTTCAAAATAAATTTATCAAAATAGTTGTGAAAATATTTTCAAATTATTTTGAAAACTATATAGATAATTGAAGCAAATAAACTTCTTTACAATCTTTATATAAAAAACTGTAAATAATAGCTAGCTTAATACCTATAAATACCTAGTGTAAATTACTAAAATAATTCTTGTAAGTGTAGATGCACTCCCGTGTAAGTATCTGCACATAATTCCATAACTAACGAGTATTAAATCCCTAAAATTTTCAAAATTTTCAAAATTTTAAAAATTTGCAAAAAAAATTCCAAAAAATCCATAAAAATTTTACAATAAAAAAATTGCTTCATAAAAATAATATTTTCGTGCATTGTGCATAGCATTTGCATTTTTTGGAATAATCAAGAAAATTTAACAGGTCTCAGTAAAGTCTGAAGTTTTGTGCTTGGTATATACCTTAATACACTTAATTTCATGGGAACCCATTAGGGACTAGATTTGGGGATATTTCATATCACCTTTACTTAATTGTTTAGGTTCCATTAGACTATATTCATGAGTTGATTTCATTATATCTAAATAAAATCCTTCATATTATCCATACGACTCTTGAGATAGTGGATTGACTAGAAACCTCACACTTAACACTTAGCTCAACCCAGATGGAATATTGAAAAATCTTGAAGTGGGGACGATGCCAGGCCGCTTCGTCAAGGTTGGCTCAAGAACATTCTTGGGGATTGCCAAAATCGATACTCTAACCACTTCTTTTGGTAGCCATGATATCTAAAGAACGAAGACTGGATTGAGACAATGCTTCAGTTGATGAATGGTCTATTGGTGCAACATTTTCTAAGATCCAAAACATGGGCTGATCGAAAGACTCTATATCTGTCGAGGAACAAACAAGAGTGTAGTGTAATGTAAAGTCAAAGAAAAATCCAAAAAGAATCCTATACTGAAAATTCCATAAAAATATTGAGCTTAAAGAAAAAAGCTTGCTTCTTGGTGCAGACTCAATTACACTGACCGAGCTTCATAAGGTAATGAAGACTACATTAGTCCATTCCCACTTATTTTACCATTCTTCTAGCTTCTCCCCCATTCGGTTGTAAAGACTGGAAGCACCTGACCTTAGAAAGAAATATCTATCTCCACGAGGATAACTTACCAGAGGAGCAAACTCATTGGTAGCTCAGTAGTTTGTTTGGGAAGAGCAAAAAAATTCACACAAATGGTTCTACCTTTTCAAGGTTACGAGAGTATGCGATTGAGAGGATGGTTCTGACAAGACAATGAAGAGAAATGGATAATAGGATTATGGAACTTAAGGGTTGTTGTGTCATACTTCCTAACCTTAATGCAGTTCTGAACACACCAATAATTGACAAATCTCCATTTCATCACCTTTATTCTTTGGACTTTAAACCCTTGCTAAATGCATGTAAATAACATTTTTTTGTACAAAATAACATTCATGATTTACACTGCAATTATTATATAAAATACTCTACTAAATGACAAAATAAAAAAAACAAATAAAAGAAAAGGAAAGGAAATGAACTACAATAGGTTTGAATGATCTAAACCTCGAGACCTAGCCATCATGATGACTAGGTCGACAAGGAATAAAATAGGGGGAGAAAAGGGCCCAAAACTCAACATCCTAATTCCTAACTCCTCAATAAATATGTTTTGGGACCCATTTTACTATCTTATTTTTACAGTTCAAATAAATAAACTTTGAACATGAAACTTGTAGATAAAAATACAAAGAAAAATACAAAATTTATATCACTAAAAAAACATAATGTTCCCTAGACACTAAAAAAGTGCTGCAAAGAAAAGTTCACAAACCTGTATCTTCTCCATATGAAATCAAAAGTAACGAAACTGACCTCTATTGTTCATAAAATTTAATTATCTATTTAGTGAAGGCGGTTTCATTCAATTATGAGTTAGGATGCAAAAGTTAGTTTTGGGCCCTCATTGTGCAATTTACCTGAATAAAATAATCAATTTATTTATTCTTTATATTTTTTACTATTTTCTATTTTATAATTTTGTAAATAATATTTGAAATACATATATATAAATATAATTAAAAGGAAATAAAACCATTAAAAATACAATAGAATAAATAAATGTATTATATTGCATAGATGAATTATACATGTATATAATTATATAGTAAATACAAATAATTATTCAAGTGTAAAAATAACTAAGAAAAATATTATATATATATATATATATATATATTTGTGTGTGTGTGTTCAAATAAGTTATAAATATATAAATATATATTAATATATTAAATGTATAAAATAATAATATCTAAAATTCAAAATAAATTTTGAAATACATTATACATAGGTAAATATACATATACTTATACATACAAAAAGTAACATACAATTAATTAACTCAAAAAAATAAATACAAATCACCATGAAATACTAAATAAATAATAAATATTTTTTATTCTTTCACAAAAATTAAAAAACATATTTATTATTTATCTTATATTTATTTTTGAAATTTCTCTCTATTTTTTCGTGTAGGTAGCTTACGTGGACCAATGGGGAGGCAGGGATTGCTCACCCATGTCAACATCCCCATCCCTTCTTTGGACCGATCTAAACCATGAACCTCCCTTCTTCTCTTACTTTTGGGGCTCAAATCAAGTCCTGATGCCCTTCGATTCCATCTGCACATATCTTCGTCTTCCAAAGATCTTTCATGCAGACCCATGTTCTGATTGAGTCGGTCTTTGGGTCGCGTGAAAACCCTAGGTCAAGAGAGCCATGTATATATGTTAGCATTCCGCCTCTATTCGATTTTTGATCCCATTTTCTCCCTTGAAATCCCAAGATTTCTCGTGCTTTGGTTCAATGATGATAACAACAAGCTCGTCGGTCATATTGGCGTGGAGGAAAAGGCCTGAATCTTGGTTATCCGAGCTCACTGACCCTCTCGCTTGAGCTCCACCTTGACTCCTTCTTAGAGCTTGATCCATACTTTCCAGGTTCTTTTCATTTTTAGGAGTAATGGTAACATATATTAGACTTTTCTGTCCGTCATTTTAGTCTTTTATTTCACTATTTTTCTTAATCAAAGTTCGCCAAAGCTCTAGCTCCGACCACCGTTTCCGCCGTCCTCGATGGTGCTTGCCTTGCCTGACACCCTCATCTTCTTCCCCTTCATCTACTTTACGCCCCAGGAACCCCCATCCATCTCGATCTTCTCCAGATCGAGCTCTCGGTACTCCTCCACTATCGTTCACCAGAGTACATCTACCTCACTCCATCTCCCCTCCTCAATAAAAAAGGACAAGGCCAGAGCCTTTCTTTTTATTTTGTGCATCAAGTCATGCATGATCTAGGCCTAGAGGACCCCATCACCGCCAAATTTTGTTGAGACAAAGGCATCCTTGGAGCTCATTCTTCATCCACCCTCCAGTACCTCACGATGGGTCAACTCCAACAATGCAGAAGACCTCTAGCTCCATTTTGCGACACTTGGGAAGCTTTCAATTGGTCAGAGCTGCAAGTTGTTGTCGATTAAAGGAGCTTGAACGCTAAGTTCATCCCTATTATTCATGAAGAGAGGGAACCGTCAGATTGTGGGAGCGCTCCAGATTTCACGCCAACCATTGGATTGAGCCAAGTTATAGACATCTGATCCCCTTTTGGGATCTAATCCAGTCGCTCATCGCCGAAGCATCATCGGGCAACCAGCAAATGACGCATATTGAGTGAATCTTCCTTTGTCATCTGATAGCATGCTAAGGGGTTTTTTTCATAGACCATCTTCCTCTTTTGTATTTTCATTTTAGTCCATAAAATGCATGTTGTAGTTTAAATTCTCTAATATTTGCACTTTCTCCCCCACATTAACTTTATTTGTTATTAGGTCTTGTTCACATCACCATATGTGCCCATACACGTGAGGTACTTGGGTATTTTGCACAGGATCCCCTATGGCTTTTTGTTATTATTCAATATTTAAATTTGTATTCCATTGTTAATCTTTCTTGTTAATTTTCAAGTAGGTCGTATAAGTTTATTGAAATTGCAAGTATACTCCTATCAACATGTAACGATTAAATATTCTTGGGATTTTTGCATAGAGGTCCTTATAATTTGGATTTATGTTCTAGAATGCATTTAAAGTTTGATTATATTATGTTTTGTTCCCTGCTAGAATATTAATTTTTAATTCTTGTATTACTTTTATTAAAAATATCATTTCGCATCTAAACGATTGTAGGAAAAATATTTTAAGTGCTTCGACTCATATTTAATCACATATATTTTCTGTTAGGTAATTAAAAATATTTTCCTATTTCAAAAAAATAAAAAACATTGCATTTATTCCATATTTGCACTAAAAAATAAAAAAAAGTATAAAAATGTTTTGAAAAATTCTTAAAAAATTAAAGTATCGTTACTATTGCATTTTTAAACTCAAGACCAAAAATAACTAAAAAATTCAAATGAAAAATAATAAAGATCGAAAATCATAAATAAACTTATATAAACTATTAAAAATCATTGAAAATTCCAAAAATACCATTTTCTATTTCTTTATCTTATTTATATTATCTATTATATTTTAAAAATAGGTTTGGAAAATTTTAAGGTATTTACCTATTTTTAAATTCTAAAACCATCCACCCTTTTAGTCTTGTTCACTATTTTATCATTTTTAGCACTTAAAAATACAAAAACTTGCAAAAAATAAAGAAAAGTCCAAAAACGGACAAAAATATAAAAAAAGTCAAAAGAATTATACATCTATTTTGAGTATTTATAGCTATAGTTATACATATACTAGCCAAAATTCTATATATAGATATATATACTTATATTATTATTGCTATTTTTATTATTAGAAAAAACAAAAAAAATTAAAACCTTAAAAAAATAAAAAAAGGGTTATACCTTAGAGTATTTTTTCTAATTTCTATATATATTATTTATTTATGTCCTATATAGTAGCTATGTTATACATCTTACTACTTTATACTTATAAATATGTTTATTACATTTATTAAAAAGAAAATAAAAAGTACAAATTAGAAATCCAAAAAATATTAGAAAACCTACAAAAATTCAAAAATCCATAAAAAACACAAAAAAACATTTATTGCCTTTTGTATAATTTGTGGTGTATTTCCATTGTTCCTTAGTAGTTCGACTCGTACGCTTAAATACTATGCATATCATTTCATCGGGTATAATATTTTTTAGCTCACTGTACTTATTAATTGAGCATTAATGTGGGTTAATTGTTGATTGCAACACTTTGATTGAGGATATCTGAGAGCCAATAGAGCGATCGACACGTCTATTGTCGGACTCGACTTATCGGACACCACAGACCCTCCAAGTCCGGAAGCTAGAAACCCCTTTTGATTTGAGTGTTCATTAAATGGTGCCATTGCCGGGGAGCAATGCTTAGGATAGATTTTTATGTTGATTTTCCTTTCATTTATTTCTTGCTTTATTTTATTTTCTTTAATATAAAAATTTATTTGTGCTAATCATTTTTCTCGTGAGTAATATGATTGTGAAGGTGATTCTTTAGGGAGTTTATGCACTTGAAACAATGAGGAGAGTGGTTCTTCTACTTGTGAGCCACTTGGAGAGAGCAGGAGAGAGAAGCATAGTAGAATTAGCATATAATTTTTATTTATTTTGTGAGAGAGGGACTGACTTTTATTTACATTATTAATTGTTAATAATACAAGAGGATACTAAACATTCGAGCTTATTTTACCAAGTGATCGTTCACTTGGGGGCTCACCGAGTTTTTTCGCAGATTTCTTCACCTTCTTTTATTCTCACAATTTCCCCTTATTTTCTTTGTTCCCACAATTTGTGCTTTCTGACCTTTATTTTTATTTGGTTTTTGTGATTGATCCCTTAGATTTTTAAGATTTCTTGATCGAGTAACTAGGACGAAACACCTAATATCTTGAATGCTCCTATAGTTCACATTCGAATCTAGTCAAACTCAATATGTTCTTCATGTTAATAATAATAATTCATGCTTAGTGTGATTTCACCTCTTGCATCTCGTATATATTAGATTTAAAAATTCTTGCTTTGCATCTCGTATGGAGAGAGATGGGAAGCATTTTCTATCTGAACATTCATCATAAATGTACTAGGGTGAGATTTCCATCCTAGTGTCACCTTGCATCACTTTATTGCGTTATCCCTCTGATTTTGAGCACCTTGGTTTAAAACAAAATCCAAAAAAATCATTAGGTACTTGTTACTGAAAAAGACAAAAAAAGTGAAAATTCAAATAATTAAAACAAGGGTACTGTTAAATAAATTTTCACCCTAATTAAAAGTTGTAACGAACGTCATTGTTTGGGGTTCAGAAAGAACTGTGGTTGCCTCAACTATCACCTGGGACCACGAAATATTGGAACTTATATTGTATAATGGTGAGTAGGGTCTTGTCGATGTTGGTGCTCTCATCTTGTGTAGAGCATCTGACTTGATCTAAAGAAGTGGTTTCACCTATTGGTTTCCTTTCTCTATTTCTTTGGTTGATTTGCCCCGAAGGACCAATATTGAGGACCTTAAAGAGTGCATATCACAGATACAAAGGAGGTGGAACAAGTACGGGGATACTTTCCTGACTGTACACACTCTCCTCTAGGGCCAGCCATTAAGTACGTGTTATAATTTTTGCCTAAATCACAAATCTAAAACTGAAAAGTTAAAAATAGTCGAATCTTCATGGCTTCACAAATGTTTACTTGGTGATCCAATTTTGTTTGGATCAAGATTTAGATCAAATATCAAGTCCAACGCACTTGCGCCATTTTGTCATTTCTTCTTTTTACATTTCTCTTTGACCCTTTCTCATTGTGAGCCTTCCACTATTTTACACTCCATTTATTTCTTGTCCATCAATGTATCTTTCATCCATCTCCAATAATTCGGGGCGATCCCCAAGTGCATGGTTCGGATCTTGCGGACCATCCTCTGGTTCCCCGCTTCTCCTACCTCCGTCAAACTAGGAAAACTCTCATATTGAATTCTGCCCTTTTTGAATAGAGATTGATTTCACCCCATACACTTCTCCTACCTTAATAAAATTCAGAATTGACCCTGATTCTGAATTATTTTCCATATATGGTTCATGCATGCTGATTAATCGGGGTATTTTTGCAATTGTAGATCTGGACCCCGATTTGGAGCTCGAGCTTTTACTGTCCGATCAGAGATGGCTCCAACTGGTAGAGGAAAGGGGCCATAGCTATCGAGCACAGAGGAGAACACTGATCATGGAACGAACTAGAATGAGGTTAATAGTTAGTTATTGGCCTCCATACAAGCAATTAAATAGTAGTTGAATGATCAAGAACTTGCCCAGGTTTCCTTTCAGGAGGTGTTAAATGACCTGAGGAGGAGGTCAGAGGTTAGATATGGACACCGAGGAGGAGATCATTTCCATGTTGATGATGAGGATAACCATTCTGTAGATGGACCTCGTGGATGCGAGGGAGAGGGAAGGAAAGGTTGACCTAAGGCCACTTTGAAGCAGACATACAATCATGGGGCCGACCGTATCATCGAGTGGATCTAGTTTCCCTTGATCCACAGAAATTTTGAACTGAAGCCGCAACTCTTATCTCTCTCTCTCCTCCCCAACTTCCACGGGAACTCGAATGTGGAGCCTTATATCCATCTACAACGATTTAGATGCATCTACATCACCACTCATTACCCCAACATCCTGTTGGGCATAATCAAGATGACTGCTTTCCCCTTTAGCCTTCATGGCAAACCTCTTTAGTGGATCAACCACTTGGGGAATGTTGTGACGACATGGGAAGACCTGAAGTCAGCATTCCTACACAAGTACTACCCTCTCGACCATCTCAATCTCATGTGTTCTAAGATAGACGACATTTCCTATGGACCCCAAGAGTTTATTCATGAGACCTGAGAGCTTTTTATAGATTTAATAGAGAAGTGCCCCCACCATGACATATAGAAGAGCAGCTTGGTCCAACACTTTTTTGGGGGACTCACTGAGAACAGTTAACGTCTGATTGACGTTGCATGTAGAGGATCACACTTTAACAAGGATGAGGATGTATTATGGTGGATATTCGAGGAGATGGCTGAAGGATAGGCCTCACTTTCATCCTCTCATTCCTTCCAAATTCAACAACAACCACAGAACCTCTGCAAAAATGTCTATATAGCAGATACTCATGAAGTGAACAAGTGTGACAAATTCAACCTGAGCATCATCGGGAGTCACATGTCCAAAAGTGCACATCAATGAAAAGAGGTTGCAGGACCTAGAGAAGCTCGCTAAAATCAAGAAAAGAATGAAGGGCATGGACAAGCTCGACATCATTACTAAGCAGCTAGATCAGATAGTGAACACTGTCAGTGCCTACAACATCGTGACAACTGCCCTTGATACTCCATATGAGAAGAAGGAGCAAATAGTGCAACATCTTCATCACCTGAGTTTGAGTCAGCCTCTAGTGCATCACATATATTACGTGCAGATGCCCGAGCAGCCACAGTCGCAAACACAAATTTTTGTTTACCAGATACCTAAGTTTTAGCACCACTACCTTGAGCCATGTTCCTCACCTACACCACTCATTTAGGAGGTGAATGCCATTTGGAGAAATGTCCAGCAACTGACCCGTCCTCAGGGACAACCACAGGGTCAGAACAATGCTAATCGACCATATCACTAGCAACAAGGAGGGAGAAACTACCAGCCCAACCCAACCCATTACCAGCAGCCTCCACACCATAGATACACTTGGAGGCAAAATTATCAGAAGTCTGGATACCATCAATAACAATATCAACAGTTGACTGCTCGATCTCATTATATGTATTCCTCCCAACAATACCAACAATACCCCTCTCTTCTTCCTTCTCCTCAGTACTCTCAGGGTTATCAACAACATCCTCCCCACTATCAGCAGAGTCAGAGACCACACCAGGTCGAATCCTCTGAGGTTGCACCGATTAGTCCTGCAATGGATTGTTTGGCCAAGACAACAGAGAACATGGCTGAAGGAGCCAAAAAATAGATGACCTGACTGCTACCAAAACTACAATTCCAACCCAGGTCGAGGCCAATTCGAATAACTTCCATTGTAAGGAGCATGTAGTCTATAGTGTTCAACACAATTTAGGTGAAAATATCATTTTATCTATTTTGTTGGCTCTCAGGAGTGGTAGTATACTCCAGTCATCTACAATAACATAACAGAAGAGCAAAGCATCCCATGGTGAATCCTCAGCCAAACTAGTCGATGGGGATAAAAATGTTTTTGATGATGCAGCACCACCAATAATAAAAACTCAAAAAATGAAGAAAAGTAAAAAATTAAATAAGAAATCAACAGCCAATGTGAAGATGTGCCAACAATAGAGATGCCAGCAACAACAACAATATAACCAATGCCAACTGATGGATCTAAGACTGCAAAGTTTTTTGGTCCAGAGAATGTAGATGATATTGCACATTTTTGCCATCTACCCGTAAACAATGATATGGATAAAATTTTACACAATTCAGTTTCTTCATATGTATATATTCCTTTTTCCAGATGCTATTAAATAAAAAAGTATAAAATTTTGAAAAATGCTCTTTTTGATCCTAGCATTGTGAAAATATTGCAAAATATTATGCTTGAAATGTCTTTGTTGAAAGCCATGGAGTGCATGCCTGTTATGAAAAGAGGATTGAAAGAAGCATGCACAACAAAGCATCTGAATAGTAGAAATTGATAGAGAAAACCAGAGACGCATATTCTGACCATGGCTACTGTCAATGATAGTAGTAATCTCCCAAAAAAAGAAACAAGGGAGCTCTGTTCGTCAAATGTCAGATATTTAATCAAGAGTTTGAGCGCACATTGCTCAATAGTGGATCACCAATTAATTTGTTGCCTTCTTCCTTGCTCAAGGAATTTGGAGTAGGGCCTCTCAAGCTCACAAAGATGATTCTACAGTTTGTGAATAGATCCTTTAAGCAGTCCAGGGGTATGTTAGAGGACGTGGTCGTAATAGTTCAAGGGATGCAATTCCCTGTTGATTTCATTGTCCTAGACATGGACACCTGCGCACCTCTGCTCCGCACTCTGATCATCCTCGATCGGACATTCCTTCAAATTATCGAAGCAATGGTAGACTATGGAACTAGAGAGATCACATTTTGCTCCAACAATGATAAAGTGTTGATAGAGACGGTCCCAGATTCGAAACAAGTTGAGACTGTGACTTTCTAAAATGTGAAAACTTGAACCAAATGAGTAAAAAGACTGTGAATCAGAGGCACCAATATGTTCTTTGATGACAATGAGACACATGAGTTCCTCTCTGTAGAGGACGCCCTAGATAGTGCAGTCACATTTATCGATGTCTTCAATGATGAGATTTTTGCTGATGGTAATGTTGAGTTTATTGAAAAACCAACCTCGTTTAAACAGGATGTATTCATTTCATATCTATATGATGTGTTAAATTCAAATTATGAATGCACAATGGTGGATAGCCAACGGATGAATCAACACTTGTTACAGTCTCTGAAGTCCCCATCAAGCTGACTCCTACTCCCCTAGAGCTCAAGCCTCTTCCCTCAAACATGAAGTATGCCTTTATTGCACGTCAATCAGATATGCATCCAATCATTATCAATTCCCATATGACCAAAGAACAAGAATCTCATCTATTGAGGTAATTGAAAGAAATCATAAGGCTATATGATTTAATATTACGGATCTCCATGGGATAAATCCACCATCTACTCGCATTACATCTATCTTGAAGAAGACAACAAACCCTCTTGGGAACTTCGGTGCAGATTGAACCCCAGCCTACGGGAGATGGTCATGAAAGAAATCAAAAAATGGTGTGATGCGAGATATAACCATCCCATCTCCAACTTGAAATGTGTGAGTCCCCTACACGTAGTGACCAAGAAATCCAGGATCATGATTGTCACCAATAATAAAAGAGAATATATTCTGATCCGAGTGTCGACCTCATTGCATGTCTGTCTAGATTACAACTGCTTAAATCTTATAACCAAGAAGGACAATTTTCCATTGCCCTTCATCGATCAGATAGTCGAAAGGTTGGCCGCGAAGGAATACTTTTGAATGTTAGACAATTACTCCGAGTATAATCAAGTCTCCATCGCTCTAGAAGATAAAGAGAAGACTATATTCACCTATCTTTTCAGGGCATAAGCCTTCAATAATGCCATTTGAATTGTGCAATGCACCCGCTACATTCCAAAGGCGCATGTTGGTTGTATTTGCTGATAAGGTTCGTAGTTTTCTTGATTGAAGGACAACTCGTTCTAGAAAGACATATTTGATCAATGCTTTGGATATTTAGGCCGAGTCTTGAAGATGTCTTGTGAGGTGAACCTTGTATTGTCATGGGTGAGGAGTCACTTTTATGTTGACTGAAGGCATTATACTAGTTCATGTCATATCCAAGCATATCATGGAGGTTGACCCATCCATGGAAGACGTGATTTTAATCTTGAGACACCTACAAATCTAAAGCAATTCCGATCATTTCTGGGGCACGTTGGATATTATCACAGATTTATTAATGACTTCAGCGAGATTTCCCGACCGCAGACTGAGCTACATGGGAATGAGGCTAATTTTGTGGTTGATGATCGAGTCCTCCAATCCTTCAATCAATTGTAGGATTTAATCACACATGCTCCTATCCTCCAGCCACCTCCAATCCTTCAATCAATTGAAGGATTTAATCACACACGCTCCTATTCTCCAGTCACCTGGTTGGTCTATACCTTTTGAGATCATGACGGATGTTTCTGACTTCGCAATTAGTGTTGTGTTAGGACAAAGATGAGATGGGTTTCCATTTGCAATTCATTACTCTAGAATAACATTAGATGAGGCCCGGAAGAACTACACAGTGATAGAGAAAGAGCTACTAGTCGTAGTATTTGCCTTAGAAAAATTCATATCACAATTACTCAGGTCAAAGGTCATTATCTGTAGATCATTCTGCCATCAAGTACATACATAGAAAGAAGGATGACAAGCCTCACTTGATTCGGTGGATTCTTCTAGTCTAAGAATTAGAATTGAAAATTCGTAATAAATCTGGAGTCAAAAATGTGGTGGCAGATCATCTTTCCAGAATCATCGAAGTTAAAACTCCTTAGAAGAATTCCATTCCTGTCACTGAGAGTTTTCCATGTGAAGCAATCTTGTCTATCGCCTCACTCCCTTGTATGTAGGTATAGTAAACTTTCTTATCTCTAAGAAAACTCCGCCTGACCGGTCAAAGATCATGACATCCATTTCTACTAGTGGGAGGATCCATATCTATTCTAAGAGGGAGCATATTTCATCTGGAGGAGGTGTATACCTCGGGAGGAGATCAAAGGTATCCAAGACCGCTATCACATGCTTGAAGCTGGTGGACACCATTTTGGAAAGAGAACGACAATAAAAGTACTTTAATGTGGCCTTTGGTGGCCATCTTTATTCAAGGATACAAATGATTATGTAAAGAAATGTACGTACTGTAAAATAATGGCCAGAAACATTAGCATTAGAGACACAATTCAAATATCAGTCATCTTCAATACATGTGGCATTGATTTTTTGCTCTCGTTCCCTAACAGTCAGAGCTTTGAATACATTATGTTGGTCGTTGATGATGTAAGCAGACGGGCGGAGGAAATCCCCGCTCGAGCAGTAGACAATTACTCTGTCTGTCAATTTCTGAAGGACAACATCATCTAGTAGTTCAGGATTCCAAAGATTCTGATATTTGATCGGTGAGCCACTTCATAAACAAATAGGCCAAGAAGCTGACCAAAGAATACAACATTGAACATCATGTTGCAACGTCGTATCCAATGGCTTGGCTGAATGCTCAAAAAGGGAGATCAAGACTACCATGTAGAAGCTTGTACGACCTGACTGAAAGAATTGGTCATAGTTGCTTGATTCAGTTCTCTGGGCTTATCGTACAACGTACAAGTTTCCTCTTAGCATGTCTCCCTACTACCTTGTTTATGGCAAGCCATGTTATTGGCACATGGAGTTAATTCACAAATCATTATGGTCATTAAATATATGCAACTTGGATTCCGAACAGGTTTGCAAGAACAGAAAAGTTGATCTGAATTGTTTGCTAGAATTTAGATACCATGCATACAACACCACCTGATGTATAAGGAGGAAATCAAGAAATGGCATGATAAACACATCCGAAGAAAGGTTTTCGAGCATAGACAGAAGTTGTAGTTATTCGATGCAAAGTTGAAAATCAGTCCAAGCAAACTGAAGAGCAAATGGAATGGGCCTGTCATTATGAGAACTGTATGTGACAATGGGAGCTTACTGATATATGAATTGTCACCTAACATACAACCTTTTGTAGTCAACGGATAATTGCTGAAGCTATACTTAAAGCACAATACATTCTTGTCCTTTATCGATTCCATACAAGTTGTATTTCAAGATGAGCTCACAGATATAAATGGATTGGAAACTTGAGCCAAAAATCTCATAAAAGTTATTATGTTTTATTCTTTTCCTTTTATTTTTTGAAATTCTTCCGAAAAGGTCTCGTCCCTTTCATCAATGTTTTAGTTAGGACATACTTTGTCATAAGTATAGGGGGAAGAGTACTCCAAGTTATTCACCTCACATGTCTCCTCAACTCTTGATATTCTATCTATACTTAGAGATATTTTACCCTAAGTATAAAGCCGATGATTTCATATATTTCCATCCTTGACCCACCCCGCCTTGTCTATAATCTTTTATACTTAAGATTATTTGATCCAAAGTATAAGGGGGAAGGTTGACTTCTCATTCTTTCAATATTTAGTCGTTGAAGTATAGGCTTTTCTATACCTAGTCCAAGTTATGTCTTCCTTTTTTCTCCTTGATCTATGAGGACATAGCTCAAGCTAATTATAGGGGGTCATATATACCTTGTATATACTTTAAACATAACTCGTACTTCTGTATTTCCAATAATATGGTTAATTAATCAAATACATAATAACTCTTTGAAAGTACGTGTAATAAATTGGGTTTAAAATGTTTTGCAAAATGATTTGAAAAATGGTTGAAAAATGTCTTGAAAAATCTTTTGGAAAAACTTTTTGAAAAAGTTTGCAAAATGCTTTCAAACCTTTGTAAAAATCTTTTGTATGTAAAATTTCTTTTAGTCGTATGAATAATTTTTTTAAAAATTTGTTTTAAAATGGTTTGGAAAATGTTTGCAATAATACTTTTAAAATTCCATATATACTCTTTGAAAAATATATGCAAAATGATTTTTAAATTTTGTGAATGTTTGTAAAAATGTCTGTCAAATTATTTGCAAAAATAAGTTTTCAAAATGTTTGCAGAAACGCTTTCAGATGTTTTGAGAACCTTGTGTAAATAGTTTCTCAAATAAAAGACCTTACAAAAGTAGTATAAAATATGTATATAAATCTTGTAGAAATCACTAACATTCAACTTGTAAATTCCCAATGTAAAGTACACCCTCTTATAAATATAGAAGCACTCCCATGTATATATCAGTACAAACCTTTATTCAAAAATCCTAAAAAATTCAAAACTCAAAATCTCTAAAGAATTGTAAAATTCGAAATCCATAAAATTTTGCAAAATCTTTTCAAAAATCCGCATAAACATTTATAAAAACTTTTTCCAAAAATATGTAAAAAGTTCAAAATAGAAAATAGCTTCACAAAAAGATATTCTCTTGCATTATACATATCATATGCATTTTTCAGAATGATCCAGTAAATTGAACAAGTATGAATTAAAGTCTAAAGATTAGAGCTTATTATAGACCTTAATACACTTAATTACAGAGAACACATTAAGGACTAGAATTGGGATACTTCAAGTCACCTTGACTTAATTCTTTAGGTTCCATGAGACTAGGTTCATGATTTGATTTATTGTGTCTAACTAGAACCCTTCATATCATCCGTAAGACTCAGCTTAACTCATATGGACTAGAGACCTCGCTCTTAATACTTAGCTCAACTCATATGTACTATTGAAAAATCTAAGAGTCTAAGTAGAGATGATGCTATGCCGCTTCGTTGAGTGGCTCTTGAACCATGCTTCGGGATTCCTGAAATCGGTACTCTAACCCACTTCTTCTGATAACCAAGATATCAAAATAATGGAGATGGATTGAGACAATGCTTCGGATGAGGAATGGTCTGCTGGCACAACTTTTTGCAAGACTCTAAAATATGGGAGAACCAAAAGAATCTATATCCGTCAGGGCACAAGAAGTATGCAAATGCAATGCGAAATCAAAGAAAAATCCAAAGAAGAAGCCTAAAAAAAGTTTCACAAAAACATGAGCTTCCAAAAAAAGCCCGCTTATCGACCGTTCTTCACATGGGAATGAAGACTACACTGGTCCATTCCCATTTTTTTCACATTCTTCTAGCTTCTTCTCCTTTATATTGTAAATATCAATGGCTTCTGACCTTAGAAGGAAATATCAGTCTCCATGAGGACGAGATACCAAGAGTGCAGACTCCTTTATAGTTCAACACTTTTGTTTGGGAAGAGCTAAAAAAATACACACACATGGATATGTAATTTCAAGGTAGCAAGAGTATGCGACTGAGAGGATGGCTCTGACCTAACTGTAAAGAGAACTGGATGATTGGATTATGGAACCTAGGGGTTGTTGTGTCACACATCCAAACCTTGATGTGGTTACGGACAAACTGAAAATATGAAGGTCTTAACTGAGATCCAAACTATGATTTTAATAGACAAGTTTAAGGGTCAAAAACCTTTCCGAGTTATTTCTTTTTCTATTCTTTATTTTCTTTTTCCGTACTTATGGGTACAAGTGTTTGCTAGAGACTAGCAAAGGCAAGTATATGGGGTGTGATGAATCTCCATTTCATTACCTTTATTCTTTCATTTTATCCTTTAAACCGAAACTAAATGCTTGGAAATAACATTATTTTGTACAAAATAACATTCATGTTTTACATTGTAAATATTGTATAAGATGCTTTATTAAATGCTAAAATAAATGAATAAAGAACATGAATGAAAAGGAAATTAAATATCGTAGGTATAGAATGACCCTAAACCCCAGGACCTAGGCATCATGATGATTGGGTTGATAAGAAATAAAGTAGGGGGAGATAAGGGCCAAAAATAACACAAAACCCTAATTCCTATTTCTCAAAAAATAGGTTTTGGGACCCATTTATTGTCTTGTTTTTTACCTCAAATCAATAAACTTTGAACATGAATCTTGTAACTAAAAATACAAAGAAAAATACAAAATTTATTTCACTCAACAACGATGCATTGTGTGCCCTAGACACTCAAAATAAAATACCATAAAGAAACTTCACATACGTCTTCTCCATATGAACTCCAAATTCACCAAACTCGCCTTTATTATTTATAAAATTAAATTATCTATGTAATGAAGGTAGTTTCATTCAACCAGGAGTCAAGATGCAAAAGTTAGGTTTTGTGCCCTTATTATACAATTTACATGAATAAAATAACAAATTTAATTATTCTTTATACTTTTTACTCTTTTCAGTTTTACATAATTTAAATGAAAAAAACCATCAAAAATATAATAAAATAAATAAGTGTATTATATTACATAGATGAATTATAAATGCATATACTTATATAATAAATACATATAATTATTTAAGTGTACAAATAATTTCAAAAAAAAACATTATAAAAAATACATGAGTATTCAAATATGTTATAAATACATAATTAAGTGTATAAAATAATAAAATCTCAAATACAAAATAAAATTTAAAATACATTAAATAGAGGTAATATACCTATACTTGTGCATACAACAAGTAACATACAATAAATTAACTCAAGAAATAAATAAAAATTGTAATAAATTACTACATATAACCATAAATATTTTTTTATGTTTTCATAAACAACAACAACAACAAATCCTTTTCCCACAATTAAGTAGGGTCGACTACATGGATTCTTCGCCTCCATTCTGATCTATCTTGGGTCAATCTCGGATTTATATCCAAAAAACTAAGATCCCTTTGTATAGTCTCTTTCCAACACTTCTTGGGCCATCCTCGCCCTCTCTTAGCCGGCTCAACATCCCAACACTCGCATCTCCTAACCGATGCATCAGTTGACCTTCTTTGCAAATGACCAAACCATCTTAAGCGGTTTTCTCGCATCTTATCCTCGATCGGAGCTACACCAACTTTCTTCCTGATTGCATCATTCCGAATCCAATCTTTATGTGTATGTTCACACATCCATCTTAGCATTTTCATTTCTGCTACAACCATTCTCTGCACATGTCAATGGTTCACAGGCCAACATTTAGAACCAAAAAGCATAGCAGGTCTCACGGTTGCTTTGTAAATTTTCCTTTAATTTTTAAAGGAATTTTCTTATCACAGAGAACAGTGGAGGCTCCTCTCCACTTTAGGCAGCCTACATTTATTCTATTAGTAACATCTCCATCAATTTCCCCATCATGTTGCAAAATAGATCCCAGATATCTAAAAGAATCTCTCTTCTGAATGTTATCGTCACCAATCTTCACCTCGATTCCTTCACCATTGCGTCCATCAAAGGTGCATTCCATATATTCCATCTTAGCCCTACTTATACGAAAACCTTTAGTCTCCAGTGCATGTCTCCAAACCTTAAGCTTCTCATTTACTCCATCTCTAGTCTCGTCAATCAATACAATATCATCAGCAAATAACATACACCAAGATAACTCATCCTGAATGTGACTTGTCAACTCGTCCATAATCAAAGTAAAAAGAAATGGACTCAAATCTGAACCTTGATGTAAACCAATGTTGATATCAAAATAATCAGTCTTCCCCATTGGGGTCCTTACACAAGATAAAGCCCTATCATACATATCCTTTATTAGATTAATGTATAGGACAGGTACTTGTCTCTTCTCCAAAACTCTCCACAGTATCTCTCATGGGACGGAATCATAAGCCTTCTCCAAATCAATAAAGATCATATGGAGATTCTTCCTTATAGCTCTATAAATCTCCATTGTTCTCCTCAGCAAATGGATGGCTTCAATAGTTGAGCGACCTGACATGAATCCGAATTGGTTTTCTTTTACTTGGGAAACTTGCCTCAACCTTCTTTCGATCATACGTTCCCAAATTTTCATAGTGTGACTCATCAGCTTGATACCTCCATAATTTGGACAATTTTGAATGTCTCCTTTGTTCTTATAAAGAGGCACCACGATACTCTTCCTCCAATCTTTAGGCATTTTCTTGCTTCGCCAAATAACATTGAATAGATTCGTAAGCCAAGTCAAACCGTGCTCACCAAAGACTTTCCATACTTCTATAGGGATGTCATCCGGTCCAACACCTTTCCCAGGTCTCATAACCTTCAAAGCCTCCTCTGCTTCTTATCTTTGTATTCGTCTATAGCATGCATGATTCAAGTAACTTTCACTACTAGCTAGATCACCCAAAGTGATCTCTCTATTTCCTTCTCCAATGAAAAGTTTATGGAAGTACTGCTCCCATCTAGTCTCTATATCCTTCTGAGTAACAAGCATGTGACCTTCCTCGTCCTTAATACATCTCACTTGAGAAAGGTCTTTGGTCTTTCTTTCTCTTGCTTTGGCCAACTTGAATATATCCTTCTGGCCCTCCTTAGAGTTGAGATTTCATAAAAAAAACTTCATAAGCTTTTGACTTAGCTTCGCTTACAGCCTTCTTTGCTTCCTTCTTTGCTATTTTATAGTCTATGACAGTTTCCTCTGTTCTATCCTTGGACATAGCTTTAAAGCAAGCTCTTTTAATTTTTAGTTTCTCTTGCACCCCTTCACTCCACCACCAATCCTCCTTTTGACCCGGAGCTCCTCCTTTTGACTCGCCTAGCATCTCTTTTGCTACCTTTCGGATACAAGATGCTACTGCTTCCCACATCTCGTTTGCACTACCACTAAAACATTCTCCCTGAAGCTTGATTGCTTCAGCGGAAGATTCCACCACCTAGTTCTAGTGATCTTAGGAACCTTCCTTTTCTTTACCAGCCCTTTTATTTGTAAATCCAAGACTAACAAGCGATGTTGGGTTGTAAAACTCTCTCCAGGGATTACTTTGCTATCTTTTCAACACAACCGATCCCTTCTCCTCAACGCAAAGTAATCTATCTGTGTTCTAGTTGAGCCACTCTTATAAGATATGTTTTCATAAAAAATAATAATAATATCATTTATTATTATTTTTCTATTTATTGTTGAAGTTTCTCTCTATTTTGTCATGTAGCTAGCAAACGTGGACCAATGGGGAGGCAAGGATTGCTGACCCCAGTCAACACCCCTCATATGGAGTCATGTTCTAATTAAGTCAACTGGACCACAAAGCTAGCATGTATGTGTTCCTTATATACATATCTTCATGACCCATGGACTAACTGGAACACACAGCTGGTAGATATGTGTTCCTTCTACACATATCTTCGCCTTCCAAAGATTCCATGCAGACCCATGTTCTGATTGAGTCAACCTTTGGGACACGTGAAAACCCTAGTTCAAGAGAGCCATGTATATATGTTAGCCTTCTACCTCCATTTGAGTTTTTATCTCGTTTTCTCCCTTGAAATCCTCATATTTCTCATGCTTTGGTTCGTTGGTGATAGCAACGAGCTCGCCGACCATCTTGGCATGGAGGAAGGGGCCTGAATCATGGTGATCCGAGTTCACCAGCCCTCTCGCCTGAGCTCTCCACCTTCGCTCCTTCTTCTTTTAGGTTAAGCCATAGTTTCCCGTTTCTTTTCATTCTGTGGAGTAATGGTGGCATATATTATCATTTTATTTCCATAATTTTTGTCTTTTATTTCGCTATTTTGCTTAATCGAAGATTGCCAGAGCTCCAACTTCGGCCACTGTTTTCACAATCTTCGACTATGCTCCACCTTGCTTGACACCTTCATCTTTTTCCCCTTCATCTGCTCTTTACCCTAAGCACACCCATCCATCTCGATCTTCTCTAGATCAAGCTCCTAATACTCCTCCGCCACCGCTCGTCGGAGTACCCTCTGCCCCACTCCATCTCTGCTTCCCAACGAATCAAACCATCCCAAAACATTTCTTTTACTTTTTCACATCTAACCGTGCAGGACCAGGGCCTAGAGGACCCATCTGGGTGGAATTTGGCTGAGATGAATGCATCTCTGGATCTCATTCTTCATCGACCCTCCAGGATCGCACTGATGGGTCCCAGAACTAATTGAGAACTCCGACCAATGCAGAAGACTCCTACTCCATTTTGCAACACTTGGGAAGCTTCCAGGTTGTCGGAGCTGCGAGCTGTGGCCGATCTAAGGAGCTCGAGTGCCAAGTTCATCCCTATTCTTCGTGAAGAGAAGGAACCATAAGTTAGTGGGAGCGCTCCAGATTTCATGCCAGCCATTGGATCAAGCCGAGTTATAGCCATCAGATCCCCTCCTGGGATCTCATCCAGCTGCTCATCACCGAAGTGTCATCGGGTGACTAGTAGCTGACGCATGTGAAATGAATCCTCCTCCTCCGTCCGATAGCGCGCTAAGGGGAATTTTCCACAGACCCTCTTCTACTTTTGTATTTTCATTTTAATCCATAAAATGCATGTTGTAGTTTAAAATTTTCTGTAATATCTGCACTTTAGCGCCCGCATTAACTTTATTGCTATTAGGTCCTATCGACGTCACATCACATGCACATACACATGAGGTACTCGGGTATTTTGGACATGATCCCTTGTGGGTTTTTGTTATTATTTAGTCCTTTAAATATGTATTCTAGTTCTATACATTTTGCTTAATTTGCAAGTAGGCTCTTTATGTTATTGGAAATTGCAAGTATACCCTACTAGCCCTTTAATATTAAATATTCATGGGATTTATTTACAAAGGCTCTTATACTTTGGATTTATGTTCTGGAATGCATTTATAGTTTGTTTGAATCTGTTTAGGTACCTTTTATATCACTTTATTAAAAGTTTCATTTTGCATCTAAAAAATTATAGGAAAATTATTTTAAGTGCTTGGACTCATATTAAATCACATATATTTTTCACCAGGCAATTAAAAACATTTTCCCATTTTTAAAATTAAAATTTGAATTTATTCCATGCTTTCATTAAAATATACAAAAAAGTTTATAAAAATGTTTTGAAATTTTCCAAAAAAATACATTGTCTTTAATATTGTATTTTTTATCACTAGACCAAAAGTCACTAAAACATTTAAAAGCAAAATAGTAAAAATTGAAAACCCAATAAACCTTATGAAATTATTAAAAATTATGAAAAATCCAAAAATATCATTTTCTTTTCGGCATCTTATTTATATTATCTATTATACTTTGAAAATAGTTTTGGAAAATTTTGAATTATTTACCTATTTTTAAATTTGAAAACCATCCGACCTTTTATTCTTATTCACTGCTTCACATTTTTAGCCACTAAAAATATACAAATATAGCACAATTTAAAAGAAAAAAATCCAAAAATATAGCAAAATATAAAAAAGATAAAAACATTTTATTTCATCTATCTTGACTATTTATAGTTATATCTATATATATTAGCCTATATTATATATAGCTATATGTACTTATATTATTATTGCTAATATTATTATTAAAAATTCCAAAAAAATATTTTAAAACATTAAAAAATAAAAAGACTACACCTTAGTGCTTTTTATGATTTCTATATACATTATATATTTATATGCTATATTATAGCTATATTATACAATTTTACCCCAATATACTTATATATATACCTATTACATATTTATTAAAAAGAGAACTAAAAATCAGAAAAAAAATATAAAGAAAATATATTTTATAAAATTAATTACAAAATAAAAAATTATAAATTATAAATAAAAAATAAATATACAAACCTGTAAAAAATAAAAATCCTTATAAAAACACAAAAACATATATTGCATTTCCTGTCCATTTTTATGGTTTATTCATGTTGCTCGAGAGTGGTTCGACCCCTGCACCTACATGCTATATATATCATTTCCTAGGATATAACAAATTTTAGCTAAATGTACTTATTGGGTGAGCATTTGTGCGGGTTAATTATTGATTGCAACACTTTGATTGAGGATATTTGAGAGCTAAGAGAGCGATCGACACAATGATTATCAGTCCCAACTTGTTGGGCATTGCAGACCCTCCAAGACCGGACATTAGGATCCCTCTTCGATTTGAGTGTTCATTAATAATCCAAAAGTTTTAACTAAGCTCCAAACTTCAATTTTAATAAGACAAGTTTAAAAGTCAAAAATGGTTCCAAGTTATTCCTTTTAATTTTCTTTATTTTCTTTTTCTCTACCTATTACCATAAGTGCTTACTAGGGACTAGCAAAGGCAAGTATTGGGGGTGATGAATCTTAATTTCACCACATGTATTCTTTCATTTTGGACTTAAATCCATAGTTAAATGAATGTATATATCATTAATTTGTGGAAAATAACACTCGACAATTCACAATTAGTATTGTATAAATTATTGTAAAAAATATTGTATTTATTGCCAAAATAAAAGAATAAAGAAAATAAAAGAAGTGTCTAAGACACTGAGTGACCCTAGCCCCCTGGGAAATAATCATCATGTTGACTTGGTCGACAAGGAATAAAGTACGGGGAGATAGGAAGACCAATTATACAACAAATACAACAAAGGAATCCTAAATCTATAGACAAATAGTAGGCCTTTTAGGATGTATTTTATTTTCTTATTTTTATCCATCAAATCAATAAACCCTCAACAAATATTGTACATAAAAGTACAAAGAAAAATACAATTTATTGCACTAAAAAATAATGCATAATATATTCGGGACACACAAAAAATAAAAAGCTGCAAAGAAAACTTTGCAGACTTGTATGTTCTCCATACAGACTCAAAATTCACAAAACTCACCTTTATTGTCCATAAAATAAAATTAACTGTTTAATGAAGATGTTTCATTCAATTTACAATCAAGATGCAAAAGATGGCTTTTGGGCCCTCATTGTGCAGTATACCTGTATATTATATTCAATATATTTAGTCTTTACATTTTTCATTTTCTTCTTTTATAAATTTTTAAATATAATTTAAAACACATACTAATAATTAAAATAAAATACAAAAATAAAAAATTAAAGAAAATAAATAAAGTACTTCAATATATATATATATATATACGAAGTATACATATATTTACCTATAAGATATATGTATAAATTTAATTAAGCATGTAAATAAACTTAGAAAAATGTAATAAAAATACCTAAATATATATTTAAATAAATTATAAATATATAAAACACGCGTAAATAATAAGAAAAGATAAAATTCAAAGTAAAGTTAAAATATATATAATACAAGTATATTTACCTATATATGCAAATATTAACATGTTAGAAATAGATGTGTAAAATAAATAAATATCATAATTAAATACAACATAAAATTACAAGTATTTTTCATTTTTGAAAAAAAATAATAAATTCAATGGCTATTTTAAATAGATTTAATAAGGGGATTTTTATTATGAATTTCCTTGTTGGTCCACGTGGACGAACCAAGGGCACTCACCTTTGTTCACCGTCCAACTATTCGGCCTCCACCTCCCCATGTGTCAGACCCAACCCTTTTCTGCCAATTATACATACCACCTCCATCTGCCTCCCTCTTCTAGATCACCACCACCATGCTCTCCCTTCATCCTTGGCACTTGCCAACTACCAAATCTTCATCTATCCAGTTTGATCCTCCCACCATCTCATAACATTTTTTGGCTAGAACCCACTCCTATAAGAACACCCATCCAGCCTTGGTTTTGTATTTTATCTCCCTTTAGCGATCGTAACCCCCGTTGGAAGCCCTAGTCGAGCTCTGGGTGACAACAGGTTGCAATCCCGACCTTCGAGACCTTGATAAGGTGGTGGACGGCCAGATCAAAGTTCACCGGACCTTCCCTCCGGCGAGCTTCACCCGCTCCGAGCTCTAAAGCTCGTTAGCATGCTAGATATGCTTCTTTAGCTAGTTTTTTAGTTCCAACAGCCTAGTTTAGGTTTTAATTTCATCATTTAATCAGTTCTGTAGTGTAATTTGAAAAATCAAAATTGTCGGAGCATTTAGATCAGGCCCAAATCCATCGTAACCCGTCCTCGTTCTGACTCCTTCCACCTCCATTTTCTTCCGCATCACCTTCTTCACAAAAGCCCCTTGTTTCCCCCTCGATTCTCACACAGAATCAAGCTACCAGAGCATCCTATGCCACCCTTATCGAAGTTCCTATCACTCCGTTCATCCTGTGCTTCTTCAGATTCTATAGAGGGTCAAGGAGATAGCCCTCCCCCTTAACATTTTGGTGCAGATCCACGATCATGAATTCCACCAGGAGCACCACTTGAAGTATAAAATAGGAGCTCCATGCGTTGCATGCTCATGGGATCCTCTGGCGAGCACCAGGGCATGTGATGAACCTGGTCGACACAAAATTCCCTCGGGAAGATGAGGAGCTTCTCAGTTGAGGAGGAGGCCTAAAGCCAACGGGAGCAGAAAATAAAACTCATTGATAGCGAGTTCTTAATAGTTCTTCTACCACCTCTCTCCACCATCAGATCCGGTTTAGGGTATAGATCTAATATGGTCCCTTGATTAAAGATGAAGGCAAGCCCCTTGGCAGCCGCACATCAAGCCGCATGGTCGCACCTCTGTTGTTTGATAGCACATGTTTAAAGGGGTAAACTAATAAGAAACCCCTCACTTTTTTTAGTTTTAATATTTAGTCTTGTAAATATTAGTGTACATTCAAAAAAGTAATGTGAAATTTGTAAGTGGGCCATGTGCTTTATTGTAAATTGCATTTAGGTCCCCTACCAGGTCATCTCATGTGGGCTCTACGTGAGTTAGCATTTTGCATGCGCATCCTTTGGTTTGTGTAATTTAAATTTGGTACATAAAATGTGTAAAAATGTGTTATATTTTTGGTGCATTTGCATAGAGCACTTCACCTTTTTATTTTATTGCAAATATGCACCCGCTAAACCTTATAAATTAGTTTGTATATTTTATTCTGGATTAAATGGCCACTAGGCTTGAAAGTTTACGAAAATTGTTTTGAAGATGCTTTGAATGCTACTTATTCATGCTATATTTTTTATTAGTTATTTACATTGCATTTTTAGTTTGTTAAAATTAATTTCAAATCTATTTATTCAATGATTTAAGATAAAAATATAAAAAAATTAGAAAAAGATTTTTAAACATTCGAAAATATATATTTTATATAACTAACTCTATAGTATAGCTACAGACCGAAAATCACGAAAAAATATCAAAACAAAACCCTAAAAATTGAAAACCCACTCTAACCCTAAAAGAAATCAGAAATTATTTTCAGAAATACAATAAAGTAATTTTCAGTCTTATATTTTTATATATACATATTTATGCATATTAAATTTGGTTTTGAAAAATTTTGAACCCTTTATCAATTTTTAAATCTAAAATAAATCTCAACCTTTTCACTAACTCCCTATTTCAGAGTATTTTAGATTTTAAAAATACCTAAAAATTAGCTAAAATTTCCCAGAAAAATTAAAAAATATAGAAAAATATAAAAAAGACAAAAATAATTTATTCTGTAACTTTTTATCACAATTAGCTATACTTATAAATAGAAAACCATATATAACTTGTATATACTAATATATAGTTGTGTATTTTTTAATATAAGAATTATTAATATAAATATTTATAAATGTTTTAAATACCTTCAAAAAATTAAAAGGATTGTTCCTAATTGTAGTCACTGAATTCTATATATGTATTACATATATTATACATATTACATATTCTTATATATAGCTATTGTATAAATTAAATAGGAAAAATACAAAAATATAAAAATATAATAAAAATTATAAAAAAAATATAAACCATAAAAGAATCCATAAAAATTAAATATCATTAAAAACCCACAAAAATAAAAAGCAGAAAATTGAATAAAAATATGCGTTGCCTAATTGTGTAGATAATAAATAATCTATTCCCCTAGCTCCATGTGTTCGACACTCTACCATACTTACATCTGTACACATCTATAGTAGAGTTTTAAAAATTTTTAACTCACGCACGTTGATCGCTTAATATTATTGTGGGTTGGTTGTTGATTAGAGAGACACTTGGTCATGCAGCGATTGCTAATTGTGTTTGATTAGCAAAATAGTGCAAAACGCCTCTGATCATTCATCTACCTTAATAGTGAAGAACATCGATTCCACACTAAAGGTCGGACTCATGGGATGCGGACTAGGTCAAGAGGGATGTGAACACCAAATTTCTAATGGAAGTAGGTGACAAAGAATCCTTTTGAAATATGGGATCTTGGTGATGAACGAGAAGATGATAAAGGTAGTGAGACCAATTGAATGGTTGAACTAGAGCAAAAACATAAATAAGGACTTGAACCTCAAGAATGATGTGGAAGAGGATTGACTTCCAATGTAAAAGCACTAGAAGAAGACTCAATTGAGGAACCTAGGAAGGGGCCTAAGGTTTGGAGCTATGAGAGTCTTCATAAAGTTCTAGACGAGCATCAGGGCTCCCCATGTAAAACTTGTATTAGGGAGTCTAATATTTCAAAGATGGTAGATCCGGTGCCAAGGCATCCTAGGATGGCTAATATGATTGAGGGATTTACGACAAATGTAGTTGAGTTTATGATGGAGCTAAGACGGTAGAGGAAGGCATTACCTATGATTTTGAGGTTCACGTAGAACTCGATGACTGCAACGGGTAAGATGGAATTTAAAAGATAATCTGGATTACTTGGAAACATCATAGAATCAAATAAGGTCATGATCTTGTTCATGTTGAAGATCCGAGTGAACTCTAGGAAGTTGTTATTAAAAACATGCCATAATATGGGTCGGGAGTTCATGAATTGTAGACAAGAGTAGGTGAAGATCCGGTATTCTACGGAGGTGGATCAGAAGGAAGAAGTGCCCTTTGACCTCTTGGGTACCATCTGGGAATGCTTACAAGTTTGTGTAACCAAAGGTGTGCTTGGAAAGGTGAAAGATCTAAGAAAAGAGAATAAAAACAAAAAGAACAAGGGGTCTGGACTTATAGATGATCGATCAAGGCATGTGTGATGATCAATCAGGCTCTCTTTGGTGATCGATCCAGATGGTGCTAGGGCTTTGAAAAACTTGTTCTTTGAATGGTGTTTCTCGCTTTTAAGAGTGTGTGATGAGCGAGGGTGCCTTGGATGTATATTTAAGGACTATTGGATGCGTTGGATGGGATAAAACATGGATTTCAAATGATACTAATGTGTCCTTCTTTCCTAATGTGTAGATATGATGTGTCCTCTATTAGGAAGGGATGGGTGTTGATGAATCTCCATTTCATCACCTTTGTTCTTCATTTTGTCCTCAAATCCCATGCTAAATGCATGTATATAACATTAATTTGTGCAAAATAACATTCATTTATTGATATATATATATAATGTATAAAATATTGTATTTCATACCAAATTGAAGAATAAAGGAAAGAAAAGAAAAAGAATGAAATACTAAAGGTATTTAGTGACCCTAAACCCAAAGACTAAGTCAAGATTTGACATGGTCGACAAGGAATAAAGTAGGGAGAGATTAGAGCCAATAATTACACAAAAACCATAATTTTTATTCTTCAATAAATTCATTCTAGGATCTATTTTATTTTTCTATTTTAATACCTCAAATCAATAAACACTCTATATGAAACTTGTGCAAAAAAATATAAATAAAAATACAAAGTTTTTTTCATTTAAAAATAATGCACAGTGTGCTTGAGACACAGAATAAAAATCCATGAAGAAAACTTTCCAGACCTGTATCTTCTCCATACAATTTCAAAATTCACTAAAGTCACCTTTATTGTTAACAAAATAAAATTATCTATTGAATGAAGCTTTTTCATTTAATTTAGAGTTAATATGCAAACGTTGGCTTTTGGGCCCTCATTGTGCAGGATCTTTAAATATAATATTCAATTTATTTATTATTTATAGTTTTTAAGGTTCTTGTATTTTATATATTTGTAAATATTATACAAAACACTTTTAAATAATATAATTAAATAAAAAACAATAAAAAATGCATTAAATAAATAAAGTTATATAATACATAGATGAAATATACTTATATTACATGTAATATATATGTATATTTTTTAAGTATGTAATTAAACTTAGAAAAAATAAAAAATTATCCAAATGTGTATTAAAATAAGTTATAAATACATACAATATGTATATAAAATAATAAAATACAAAATACAAAATAAAAATAAAATGCATCGAATATAGGTTAATATACCTATAATAATAGATGTAAAAAATAACACTTAATAAATTCACTCATAAAAATAAATATAAAGCATATAAAAATACATAAAATAAGGAATAAACATCATGTTTTAAGAAAAAAATAAAATCATTTATTATTTTTTCAAAGTATTTATGCATTTTCCCTTATTTTGCCCTTTAGTGTGTGACGTGGACCACTAAGGAGGCATGGATTGATGAACTTGATCAATTGCCCCACCTCTGTCCTTGGATAGGTTCATGTTGTGCATCTTCCCTTTTTTTGCCAACTTTTGGGTCTAAAATCAAGCCCCTACTCACCTCGACTCCATCTACAATCCTCTCCATCTCCCAATGATCTTATACGTGGTCCCATGATCCTCTCAAGTCAACCACCGAGTTGCATGAAAACCCCAATCAAAGATCCTCGTCTCAACCACTTGTATAAATCTCTACCCCCTCGCTTTTTGTTTTTGATCCTTTCGCTCATGTTCAATATGATCTTCACTCTAGCGAGTGAGGGAGGTGATCGTTCCTTCATCGTCTAGTCTGCAATGAGCTATAGGCATGATTGAGTCGATCTAACCATCGTCGGTGAGCTCTGCCTTGTGGTTATGTGCTCCCTGTCTCTGAGCAGGTTTGAACGCCTTTTTATCACATTTAGGTAGATTTTCTTTCCAGCATTTTATTTCCGTCTTTATTTCTCGCATTTAATGATTGTTTTAACATAGATTCAATTTAGTCACTCGTCGAAGCATTAGTCTTGACCACTATATCACATGTTATTCCTTTCGTTCTCTCCACGTACCGCTACCACTACCTTCCCTGGCATCTTCTCCACCTCCCGACCAACTCCATTCATCCTAGTCAGCCCAAGATCAGGCACTCAGAGCTCCTTCCTCTGCCTATTGTCGAATCCCACCACCACGACGTACGTCGCCCATTTTCACCCAATAACCACAACAGAACCCTTCATATTTACATTTGGAAGATAACTATGAAGGTTTTGGATGTTGTAGACTCCATCTAACGGGTCTTAAGTCCAAGAACATCATCTCTAGGCACCCTAGGTTGCAAGAGCCTCCAAGGTCCCATCGCTAGGTCCTGAACCATGTTGAGGGTACCATTAGTCGTGGACCTCTTCCTTGGTCGATTAGAGAATCAGAGCAGCAAGATTCGTTCCTAGAACAAGGATATCTAATTGGAGGAAGCTCTCCCAGGCGTAGCTTCTTCCTTATTCTTCCAGCAACCTCCTCCACTGTTAGATTAAGAGCTTCGTCTAGATTGCACATCCATCATCAGATCATGAGCGCTGACGATCGTCAGATGCATTTGAGGATCTAATATGATCTATTGATCAGTGAAGTGGTATTGAATGTTGTGGAACATTGGACGCGCTTAAGTGAAATGATAGCGACTGCCCACACACGCACATTGGGGTAATTTTGCAACCATACCCCTATTCTTTTTGTATTTACCTTTTAGCCTGAATACATTCATCTCTACTTCAAACGTTTTTGTAATATTTAAATTTCAAATTTTGCATTTATTTTATTTACATTTAGGTCCTCCGCCGGGTCACCTTACGAATGCATACACATGAGGTGGTGGGACATTTTGCATAGGACCCCCCTTTGGTTATGTGTATTTATTTTAGTCATGTATTTTTAGTAAAGTATTATATTTTGTGAAAAAATGCATCCAAGCCATAAACGTTTTGTGATATTACAAAAATACCATTACTAATATTTAATTTTCTTTTCATTTCTTTTATACTTATTAAATGAAATGTCTCTGATGCCCTATAAATTCAAGGAAACTTAGGATAGAGGCAAGATATTTAACTTGATCACACATATTTTTTGTGGAGGCTTTTTATTCTATTTTTATAATTATTAAAAATTAAAAATAGAGCATTTATTCCCTATTTATTTTTAAAAATATAAAAAATATAAAATGTCTTTTAAAAATTCCAAAAAAATAAAATGTTTTTAGTACTTTATTTTGTAACTTCAAACAAAAAATCACCAAAAAATTATGAAAGAAAAACACTTAAAAATTAAAAAAATCCCAAAAACTTTATAAAATTTAGTAAAAGTAATATAAAATCCCAAAAATATTTGTTTCTATCTCTGATTTTTTATTATATTAATATTATTGATAAAAATAGTTTTAGGAATTTTGGACATATTTAACTATTTTTAAATCCTGAAATAACATAGTTTAGTATTATAAGTCCCAATTAATTATAAATACGAAATTTAGTAAAAACTGTAAGAAAATTCATAAAAACATAGAAAAATATCAGAAACACAAAGATAGTTTTTTATAATTTTGTACTATATATAGTTATATTTAAAAATATAAAACCTCATATATAGCTTTTATATTAGTACTATATATTACTCATTATTATTAATAAATCCCTATAAATACTTTAAAAACCTTAAAAAATAAAAAGGACGAGACTTACTTATAATTTTTTAATTTTCTATATATATATCTTATATATATCATTTATTTATTATTATATATATACATCTATTATATCTTTTAAAAAGAAAAGGAAATTAAAACTATAAAAATATAAAAAGAAAATACAATTTAAATATAAAAATTGACAATTGAAAATCATTAAAAATTAATTGTAATTGAGTACCCACAAAATATTACAAATAAAAATACAAGAGAATGAAATTTTGGATTCATAGCCTAATATATCATGTTTGCTCCCTGAGTTCGACACTCTACATACTTACATCTTTACACACCTTTTGTAGAGATATAATAAATTTTAACTCCACACACATATTGCATTGCTTTATTATTCATCTGTGGCTTAACTATTGTCTAATCTGGTTTCGTGAGAGGTCACCACAGCGATGATGTTCTCGCCTTATGAGAATATCAGATCCTCGCAGAAGTTGTTTCATCAAATGGCATTGTTGCTAAGGAGCAACGTTTAGGATAGTTTTTGTGTGCACTTTTCATCCATCATTTTATGTTTCATTTTCTCTTATTTAGATAACTGTTTATCTGTGTTGATACATTTCTTTGCTGACTTTGTTGCAAGGCACCGCAGAGCTAGGGCAATCTTCTTAGGAGGGTTGGTACACCCGAGTCACGTAGATATCGACTCCTTCTTAACGAGTTAGTTAGAGAGGCAACTTGGACAACTTTGGAGACTTGTGTAGCATAGCTTTATATTAGTATTTTTCCTTTCTTTTTGTGTGAGAGAGACTCTATTTATTGTTGTAATAATATAATTGGAAACTCGGGACTCTCATGCATATTTTACCAAATGATTGTTCACTTGGGGGCTCACCGATTTTCTCGTATTTTCACTACCTTCTACACTTTCATCCTCCCTATTTTCCTCTTATTTTCTTTTATTCCTCGCAATTTGTGCTTTCCATCTTTAATTTCATTTACTTTATGTGATTGAGCCCATAGATTTGTAGGATTGTTTGATCGAGTAAAATATGTCCAAATCCCTAATATTTGCATGCTCCTATAGTCTACATTAGGATCTAGCTCAAACTCAACTTGTGCTTCACGATAATAGCAATCCGTGCTTAGGCGATTTCACTGCCTTGCATACCACATATAGATTAGGTTTAAAAATATTGTAGGGCATCCTGCGTGGAGAGAGCCGGGAAGCTCTGTAAGTCTCCTAACAGAGCATTCATCATTTTGATATAAGGGTAAGATTTGCATTCTAGTGTCACCTTGCATTACTTTGCCGCTAAATCACTATGTTTTTTATAATTTAGGCTTAAAAGAAAATACAAAAAATATTATTTGTCAACTATTATTGAAAAAAATGAAAAAAAAAGTTAAAATCCAAAAATTCAAATAAGGGGACTACTAATAAACTTTGACCCTAATAAAATTTGTAGTGAACATCATTGTCTGGGATACACAAAGCCCACCTTCTATTCAAATACATTCCAGATAGAGTGAGGCATGACCCTTAAGGAATAGAGCTAAAAACCTGATTTGTGGATGCCTTGATTATCATCTGGGACCAATGAAATATTGGCGCTTCTATCGTACATAGGCGAGTAGGGCATTGTCAACGATGGTGTTCTCACCTTGTGTAGAACATCTGACTTGGTCTGAAGTACTGAGCATAGGGCATGCCCTTATGGGGGTGTCTGTCTCATCGTCATGCAACCGAGTGCCTCATTTTTTTGGGAAGTTTTGATTTTGCCTATCGGCTTCCTATCTTCTTCTTTCGATGAGTAGCCCACCAGTCCCGATAAGTGCAGATCACATGGTAAAAAGGAAGTGAAAATACATGATTCTTTTCTGGCAGTACTCACTTTCCTATAGGGCTAGTAATTAAGGACGTATTACAAGATTGCCTGAAACAACAATAAAATTGAAAAGATAAAAATTATCGAACTCTCATAGCTTGCATATCTGGGCAACCGTGTACCACCTAGGTTTGTCCTACCAATACGGATGTTCTTCTTCTAACAAACTTACAGGTTGCATGCCTAACTTGTAGTATTTTCTCCAAGTTATCCTTATCGTATAAGATAGTATGAAACCTGAAACCGTATCTCATTTATGACAAATCAAATTTCAACTAGTATCAGTATAATATTGCACAATTATCACATCAACTGCAAGGATGATTCATTTCACTAATTCTAGTTTAGCAATTATTTTTGAGTAAATCATAAAACAAGCATGTGAACGTTTTATAAAATAGCGAGCATGATAAGAATGTATTCTTATCCAGTTAGACTTGAATACCCAATAACAAGAGGCAGGATTTCATTACCTAATTGAGCTCTCTCTCACGTATGCAGTGCTTTATCGTGATTCATTTCAGAAAGGATGATTTACGGTTCTTGAAACAATCGAATTTCACTTTTGTATCATGAACACTAAGAGCATGGCAAGATTGCAAAGAATGAACGAAGAATCTGAAGAACATATTTTCTCTCATATTTTCAATAGAGCTTCTCCTTATACCGGGTGATATTTCTAGGAAAATTTCGGTAGAGTTTCCCCTTATATCGGGTCATATTTTTTCGAAAACTTCGACAAAATTTCCCCTTATATAGAGATATATTTCTATGAAAATGGAAAGATTTTTTCTATATGATCACCAAGAGAAAATAGTAGTGAAACATAAAGAATATAATATAACTACAAGCAATAGAGAATCAGTAGACACCACTCATCTTAGGTGAGTGAAGCGTGTGCCAAATCATAGGGTTCACAGATGTGCCTAGTTGCTCGCACCTAAGTAGGGTGTTACACATATTTCTCCATCAAAAAAACTATAAAATTGATAATAACCACAAAATTCGCAAATATCTTGTGAAGGGTAAGTCATACGAAGAACACGTATGCTCACTGACGGCCGAGCCGCTTGCACCCAAGCAGGGCTATGCTCAGATTTCTCCTTGAATCGCAACACCAAACGAATTGGATACAAAGATGAATCGAAAAACTTAGATCAAGTTAGAGCTTACTTATGAAACCAACTAGGAGAGGATCACACCATCTTCCTCCTCCTCATCCTCCTGCTAGAGCTTCGGTAGAGCTGCTTCTCTGCCTCCCTCTCCTCCTCCCAACCTCTCGACCCTAGCCCGCGGGGTAGTGATGGTAGCAGAAATCATATAGAATGAATGGGTAGGGGGCTTTTTAAAGGCTTCAAAAAACCGCTAACCATGGTTTAGCCTTTAATCGCAGTTAGCAGCCCATGGTTTTCGCTCATGGTTTTGGCCAAAGCTTATCCAAAACTTAAGGCTTAGGTTGGAACTTTCCAGAAGTTTTTATTTGCTAATGATGCTTAATTAGCGCTAGTTGTGATTAACTTTGACTAGTCACGATTAACTTTTGTGACTCATGCTTAACTTTTGTTGACTTCTAATTAGTATTCTCTAATTCTAATTAATGATCCTTAATATATCATTAGTTTCTTTAATCAAGATTACTTAGTATTAATGATGGTCATCAAGGGTTAATGACATATAAAGCCTCCTTACTTCTCTTTCTTCCAAAAATCATAACAATTCGAAACAAAGTCCAATTCACATGAGACAAATTCCATTGGGGTCCTCTTGACGAGCTGGATCTTATGATATAAGATTCGAGAGGGGCCTGGTTCAAGGCTTTATAGGTGAATATTCAGTAGTGGACAAGGGTCAAGTACAAAGGGACGCATGGTGGTGGTGGTCTCAAGGAAGGAGTCAGATGAGGTGGCGTGTCTAATTGGGAGAAAAGGGTGGTGTCACAAGGGTCTGGCACAAGAGGAGGCAGAGGCCGGACATTTGACCGGGGGTCAACGGTCTGTGCCCTCTAGTCTGGGAAATTGAGAATAAAAATACCCTTATTAAATCAACTAAAAATTGAAAATGAATTTATTATTTTTTATCAATACCTGAAAAATACTTTTAATTTTATGTAGTATTTTATGCTTATTTTTATTTATTTTTAAACATTTATTAGTAACATGTTAATATTTATATGTATATATAGGTAAATATACATGTAATATATATTTTTATATTATATTTTGTATTTTATAGTTTCTTATTATTTACAGGTATTTTATATATTTATAATTTTAAAATACATATTTAAGTATTTTTGTTACATTTTTTAGTTTATTTACATAATTAATTCTTTACATATATTGCATAGGTATATATAGGTATACTTCTTCTATATATTGAAGTACTTTATTTATTTACTTTAATTTTATGATGGTTTTATTTTAGTTTAATTATGTACATGTGTTTTAAATAATATCTACAAATTTATAAAAATAAAATGAAGTGAAAATGTAAAGAATAAATATATTGAATATAATATACAAGTATATTGCACAATGAGGGCCCAGAACCTAACTTTTTCATCTTAACTCCAAATTGAATGAAAACACTTCATTAAATATCTAATTTTATTTTATGAAAAATAAAAGTGAGGTTGGTGAATTATGAGTCTATATGGAGAAGATACAGGTCCGTAAAGTTTTCTTTGCGGCTTTTTGTTTTGTTTATCTCGGGCACAATGTGCATTATTTTTTATTAAAATAAAATCTGTATTTTTATTTGTATTTGTATGTACAATATCCATGTTGAGGGTTTATTGATTTGATGTATAAAATAAGAAAATAAAATAGGTCCCAAAGGGCCAATTATTGGCCTATAAAATCAGGCTTTCTGTGTTATATTTGTTGTACAATTGACAGCCCTATCTCCCCTTATTTTATTCTTCATCGACCAAGTCATCATGATCACTAGGTCTTGGGGGCTGGGGTTACTCAATGTCTTTGACACTTATGTCTTTCTTTATTATTTTATTTTGGCAATAAATATATATTTTGTACAATATTTTATACAATATTAATTGTGATATATTACGTGTTTATTTTCACAAATTAATGATATAAAAATGCATTTAACTAGGGATTTAAGGTCAAAATGAAAGAAAAATAATGACGAAATGAGGATCCGCCATTGAACCGAACGTAGAGCCACATGTTACCACTCCAGGACCCATTATCATCCTTCCTACTCTCACCCCTTACTTCTTTGGTTTCATTCCTATGCCTATCTGCCCCAACCCCTCAACTTTTGACTTGACTTCGGCATATCTTGACTATCATATAAGCCCTACGAAGCAGCTCACCCGACAAGCCTTCATTGACACTTACATCCTAAGTTACATCAGATATGAGAGAGGGTTGATGAAGTGATGAATTTTCAACGAGAGATTGCATCATTCTCTAACGGCTATGATCAGTTCGTAAATGACCAATCCAAGATGGTTTACCACATGTCTAATGAGATGCATAAGAGGCATATCTCATAGTTCCCTCTTAATCCAGCACCTGTAGCACGTAGGCCCCATGCACTATGTACCTAAGCTTATCTCTCAACACCTTAACAAGCCCCTACATCTCCTCAACCTTCACCCCGACCTTTTATTCCTGACGTCTCCTCCTCTAGACTAGGCAAGGGAATTCGTATGCCTACTCATGTCCCTGAACCAGAAGAAGAATAATAAAAGACTTAGTCAGATGATTCTGAATCTGGAACTCCAATTTACGAATACAGTTCAAACACTCTTAGAGTCATCAAGAAAGGAAGGAAGGCTCAATGCTTACCCTATGATGAGGATTCGGATTATGCGCCTATTGATTCAAAGTAGAGGTCAGTCGTGCTATCCTAATAAGTAAGGTCAATAGTCGCTGCAATGATCGATCTCTCTAAAGACAACAACAATCAAGTCATAATATATGAATATAAAAATATGTGTATGTGAGTTAAAATTTATTATACTCTTCAAACATGTATACAATGTACGTATGAAAGAGTTTCGAACCACTGATAAAAAAAACTAGAGTGGATTTTTATTTATTAATTATTGCTAATTAATATGAATTTGTAGATTTTTGGTTTTACTTATGTTTATACCTTTTATTGGTTTTTTAATATTTTTGTGGGTTTTAATTTCATGCAAATTTAGGATTTTAAAATGTTATATATATATATATATGTATATTATGTTTTCTTATTTTTAATTTTTAACAATTTTGAAATTTTAAAAAATTTAATTTTTTTTATTTGCAAAAATATTTAAATTGTTAATATAAATAAAGAAGTTAAAAATATCTTTTTGAATTTTCCTAATAAGTTAAATAAAGTCAAAATGAAGGAAATATAATATTTTTGTATTTTTTATATTTTTCTTCTATTTTTAGGAGTTTTCATTGTATTTTAACTTTTCTAAGTGATAGAAACATAAAACGGTGAGAATTGGAGATTCAAAAACTTGTTTAGGATTTTTAAAATGTACATTTATAAATATAAATATATATATATATATCATGTGTACATAATTTACTTTTGCCAAAATAAAAATAAAAATGTGTTTTTATTTCCTTGTATACATTTCTAAATAAACAAAATAAAAATAAGAAAAATAAAAAAATAGAATAAAATTCTTTCTCCCACTTGTACATAATACTTGTATATATATCTTCTTCCCTATTTATTTTATACCTATAAATAAATAATAAAAATAAAACAAAAATTGTTTTATACTCTAAAAATTATGTTGTAAATAAAATATAAAATTATGGTATTTTTGTAAAAATAATAAATTAAAAATAATTGTAAAAAATACATAGGTATAATCTACCTGTATATAATAAAATATATTGTATATAGAATAATTTATTTCTCATAAAAATAAATAAAAATCATAGAAAAATCCCATAAAAAATAACAAACATTTTTATTTTATTCATTTTTTAATTTAAATTCATTTAATATTTTTAATTATTTATCTTTCATTTTCCTGTCTATTTTGTCGTGTAGCGGGCTTTGTCCTTATTATAGCCTATTTGTGATTGGTCCACGTCTGAAATGTTGACTCAGGTCAACCCCCTCTTTCAGGGCTTGACCCGACCCGATCTCTTTGTCGGACCTCCTTCTTGAAATTGCTAGGCCGGATCACGTGCTCGTTTGGTCCAAAATTCCGCCCATGCCTTCCCCATGGATCCGAGATTCTCGTGTATCCCTAGGGAAGCGCAGATCCTTCTGGGATTACGTGCCCTGGCCCAATCTATCCAGCCACCTGGGACTGTTATAAATGCCTTCACACGCCTCCCCATGTCGGTAGCTCGCACCGCACTCCCTCTCAATACCCTAGAAACCTTCAGCGTGGTGACAACCATATGAGGATCCATCGGGTGGTCGATTTGGTGCAATGTCGCCGACGCTCCCCCTTCGTGGCCAGACCTCCGCCGCGAGAATCCTCCCTCGCCTGCTGCCACTTGGTCGAGGCCATAACCCCGTCGATCATCTTCGCCTGGAGCTCAGGAACGTGTCTGGACCTTCAGGTAACCCCTTAGTCTTTCCTAGCTCCGCATTTTATCAAATCTTTCCATTGTTCGCCGTCGTTGCTCCACCAGCTCCGACCAGCTGGTCGGAGCTTCGTCACCAACATCCATCCATTTCTATACCCTCGGACGCTCACCCTCCATACTTTTACGCGACCTGATCACCCTAATCTTAGCCTGCATAGCCAAGATAAGGTCCAAGATCTTCCACTACCGCGACCGCTAGAGATCGAGCTCCATTCCCTGTCGCTTCCTTGGTTTTCATCCCTAATAACCCAGACCGGAGCATAGCTCCGAGTCAGAGTATCTCGTTGCAGGTTCTATTGCTCGCGGAGGGCCTCCAAACCACCCTCGCCCAACCTCGCCGGAGCTGCTCCAGGTCCCCTCTGCCGTCATGCTGACTAGACTATTGGAGCACCCATCTGAGTCGTTCACCTAACGTAGAACCGTCCCACGACTTCACCGGTACCTGTTGATCTCTCATCGGAGCTGAGGATCTCATCCACGGCTCTGACGAAGTTCGTCTAGGCATAGTTCTTCCGGTCGTCTTCTTCGTCGTTGGATTGATGACACCCTCCAGATCCCATCTCGAGTGTCCATCCACACGAGGTGTCAGACCTTTAGATGTCAGATCTAACGGTCCCGTACATGCCACGACCCTGACCAGCCAACACCGTCAGATCTGACATTTGACGCCTACAGAGCTGCACGATCTCGCCCCCACCAGCGGCCGACACGTGGACCTCCCACGCACGACTCAGGTACCATCGAGGGTATATTGCTCTTTTTATCCTATGTTTATTTTAGTTTAAGTTATAGTCTGTAAAATATAAGTATAGTTGGAACTTTTTGCATATTAGTCCTTGTAGTTTCAGTTATTTATAGTTTAGTCCTTCCAATTTGAAGACGCATGCCTTGTCACATGCATAGTGGTGTATTTGCATTCTTCATCCTAAACTTGTCACGTATTAATGTTTGAATGAATATTTTTTCGAATTTGCATATATGCCCCTGTGAACGCTGATTTGGCGCATGTGCGTATTTTATTGGTCAAATTGCAGATTTTATCTTGGACTTTATTGCTTGTTATTATTTGGTCCTAAAACTAAAATAAAATGCATTTAGGTCCCTCTAACCTGTGTGTCTTGTTTTTAATCAAATAAATATCAAAACTACTTCAAAAATTCCAAAACTTTTACACAAAGTTCTTGCTACTATGTAGTATTTTGGTTATTTTTGTGACGCATTTTGATTTTATTTGATATTTTCTAAAATTTAAAAACCGTAAAAAGTGTCTCTGTCTGTTTTAAAAAATCAATTATAAGTATAAAAATAGCTTTAAAAATTCCAAAAAAAATTCTGATTGCTTGTTTATCTTGCTTTAATTTCTATGTGTTTTTTCTTTCACTTCTATAAAACTCCTAAAAACTGAAAAAGACTAAAAACTTTATAAAAATCATTAACAATCATTAAAAAGAAAAAAATAGTTTTTAGTGTCTGTAGGTATTTTTTATTTTATATTTTCACATAAAATTGTTGCCACAAGTTTATAGGTACTTTGATATTTTTAAAGTGTCTTTTCATTTTAGCTACACACTATTTGCATTTTCCTCTTTCTTTTATTTTTAGAAATTTATATAAAAATCTGAAAAACATCATAAAATTCTCAAAAACATCGGAATATTTTAAAAACATAAAAATATTTTTTGTTTTGATCTTTTGAATAATTTTAGGCTTTTAAATAATTGCTTGAGTGTTACTTTTTACCTTTTCTTATTTCTTTTTCCTAATCGAAAATCATAAAAAAATTAAAAACTAAAAACCATCAAAAATTCCTTTATTTCCTTGATTACTTGACTACTTCATAGGTTTCATTCCGTGCTTCTTGTGTTCGACCCTGGTGGCTATACCAGGTTAAATAAGTAGCAAGACCGCTTGCCTTTGTTTTTATGTTTGCTTGATTTCGTTGGTGGTCTACATTTTCTCATTGAGCCCGGTTCGAGTGGTTGAGGTCGCAATGACCTTTGATATCACTTAACCTAAGTCGCTTGGTCCGCTCATCAGAATGGCGCCGTTGCTGGGGAGCACAACTTAGTAGTTGGTTTTCCATTTTTGAGTTTTGTTTTCATTTTTCTTTTTCTTATTATTTTGATTTTCCCTTTTTTCTTTATTTGCTTTGTGTTTTTGTTTTTGTTTATTTCTTTTTTTTCTTCATTTTTATTTATTATTTTTATTTTTATTTTTATTTTAACTGTGATCTGACCAACTTCTATTTCTCTCTTTCTTGTGAGGGCCCGACGTTGAGGCACCCGAGCGAAGCAGAGGCGGCTCGTTTCTGCATCAAGCTGCAAGAGAGCGTAAGAGAGGAGAAGCAGGATACTTGGAGGAGTTTCAGTTATATTTTCAGTTTATACAATTATTATTGTAATAATACATGACTCATACACCTGGGCTTGGCCTATTATCGGGGTCTATTTCGTCGAGCATCGGTGTGCTCGGGGGACCTCACTGCAATTTTTACGCCTGTTTTGATTTTCTAGAATTTTCTTTTATTTTGATTCCCGAAGATTTTGGCCCCTAGACTTAGGATTTTATCTTAACTGTGGCGTAAATAATTAAGACCCCAGCCCTAATTTTTTTGCCTGCACCTATAGATTGCTAAGTGGACCTATTTAATTAAATCACAAAGAAAAAGCTAATTTGGTCACCTGAGAGGTCACGTGCCGCTAGAGGCCATATACAGCGCTGGCAGGATCCGTTGTGGCAGACACCGATCGACATCAGAGATCGGACCCCGACCTCTCTTGTTGACCTATTAGCTATTGTTCTTCTCGAGTAGAAATTTTTTGTCTAAGGCTAATTTCTTCTCGCATCATATAGGTAGTTTTAGTTCTATCTTTACTTTATGCACAGATCACTCTGCATTTAGAGTGATGGCGTCAGGTACGCATTTCTGACTTTGCATGCATCATAGTGTTTGATCGCGCGCCAGCTTTTTGGACTTCTCCCCCTTTTTTTGGACTTAAAATAATCAAGAGAATTGGAAAATTTAGTAGGCATTGTGTGTATTTATAAACATCTAAAAAACCATAAAATTGGTGCAGCTAAACATATTTGACCCTAAAAGACACCTCATTGAAAATTTTATCTTGGGAGAGCAATTACCTCATTATTTGGTTTGGATGAGCGAGAGAGTGACCCGCATACTAGGCTAGAGCCATATCTGACTTCTTTTCAGACTACTGGTTTTGGGTTAGTCATTCTCTAGTGAGGATCGCTCTAGTTTCCGGTAAAGCGGGCTGCGATATCCTTAACAGAGAGACTTGATCGGGTAATCGGTAAACGGTCTGCAACTTGTACTGGCTAGGAAAGATCTAGCCTTGGGATCAGGACAGTATCCTGAGAGCGTTGGATTCCTAACGGCTCGCTTAATCTCTTTGATAGACTGGTTTATCACCAAATAAAATTGACAAGATAAAAGACCGAATCTTTACGGTCATCAGCTCAGCGTGAGTACGCGAATTAAGGGTTTGCTTTGCCTGATCTTGTGTGTTTTCCAGATCTCATCCACCTTCACTATACACATCACGATGATGGGCCGGAGGTCCCTTAGGCAGCATTTGATTGCACCACTTTCGAGCAATACACCCCACTCATCTAGGATGGTTCGCGAGATCCTAGACCCGCTCTCCGAGCTCGAGTTTGACTCTGCCGTGTTCCCCCTCGACCACCCTTCTACCAGTCCTGAGGTGCCCGAGCAAAGACCGCAACAGATATTTGTTCATTTGACGGCACCTGCATTAGGGTCTTTTGCCTTTGCAGAGACCATGTCCAGCAGTGAGGAGCGTGTTGATGGACCCGGCCAGACCCACATGTACGTACTTGATCAGGGTGCCATCAACAACACCATGTTAGCTTCCTTGTAGACCATGCAACGTCAAATCAAAGACCATGGGGCTTTCATGGACGATATGCGCAGGGAGATAGCATAGATGCGAGCGGACATAAAGGAGCAAAACAGAGCTAGTGGAGGAGGAGACATTCCTGAGGTAAGAGAGCCAGACGAGCCCGTGCAGCCAGCAGCACCCGCACGCCCGATGAGAGAGTTGCATAACCCTGGTGCGACCCTAACACAGATGGATCCAGCTGCGATCCATTCTGGGAGACTTCAAGCTCCCTCCTCAGACCATACAGTTACTGCCCAAATTTCATGGGCTAGCCACCGAGGAGCCGCACCTCCATCTCCAGGAGTTTGAGATGATCTGCAGTACGATCCACGATCGACTCGTGGACGAAGATACCATCAAGATGAGGGCCTTTCCGTTCTCCCTCATCAACAGAGCAACCTATTGGCTGAAACACCTAGGGAGATACGTCACAACATGGGAACAGCTTCGGAATGAGTACTTAAATAAGTATTATCCACTCGGTCGGACGAATGCAGCGCGAGCCCTCATCAACAATTTCTCCATGCTTCCCAATGAGCAGTTTCATGAGGCATGGGACAGATTCAGAGAGGTCATTGACCGGTGTCCTCATCACGACATATCCAAGCTCAACCTTGTTCAGAGTTTCTTCTATGGGATAACACCAGAGTTGCAGGGGCTAGTGAATGCATCCTGTGGGGGTTCTTGTTTTGCCAAGGATGAGCATCAGGTCTGGGCCATCTATGAGGAGATGGCAGAGAATTATACAGTCATGTCCTAGACCCTCCTTTACACACAAGGGAAGCCCATACCACAGGCAATGTCTTATAAGAGGATAGCACGGGTTGATGCAGGTCCTTTCACATCTTAAGCAGTCGCAGCCCAGGCAGAGTTGTCGGTCGCTGAAATGGGCATAATCAGCGAGAAATTGGACCACATCGAGATTATAGAGAAGAAGTAGTGCCAGGGCATGTCACAGATAGATCAGATGGCACAGACGCTGAGTAACCTGAAGACCCAAATCATGTGTCTCCAGGAGGCACAGATGGCTTCTTAACCCCGTCTCAGGTCACGGGCTGACCTCAGCAGCAACAGCTCGACCCAGCCCTCCGCCCACTACAGACAGGTGCACCACATTCAGGCAGAGCCATTGCAGCAGCAGCAACAGTGTGTCCAACTACCACCATCTCCGAACACTCAGATAGTGGTATACTAGTCAGATCAGCCCCTATAGTCCTTCCCCCACCCCCTTACGAGCGGAGCCATCGATGGAAGTCAATGGGATTTTGTATTGCAATTTTCTTTAAGTGTTTAAAATTGGGATTGGTTCCAAACCAAATCTCACGAGGGAATTTGGCTATATATTTGCAAGGAATGTTGTTTAGAATATATTTGTAGTCTATATTGCATATCCTCAAAAAATTAATGGGCAAATATGCTTTAGTCAACATTGAACAGACATGTCCACGATGGTCTTGTTGCATCTTTCAACAACACCATTTAGTTGGGCAATTCCAAGAGGAGTGAGATTAGTTACAATTCCTCTCTCTTTAAGGTATCCCTTGAATTCGTCTAAGAGGTACTCACCTCCTCGATTAGATCAAAATGTATCTAATCTTCTAATCGATTTGGTTCTCAACTAAAGCCATGAATTTATTGAACTTTTCAAAGGTTTCGGACTTATGACGTAATAGGAAGATAAAATCGTATTACAAATGGTAATCAATAAATGTCAAATAATATCGATATCCATTTCGGGTCGCAGTACTGAAGGAACCACATACATCGGTATGTATTCTATAAAGAATACCCTCTCATTGTGTAACCATGTTAAAAGGGTGCTCTAATCATTTTACCTCGAATGCAATGTTCACAAGTAGGTAATGTTTGGACCTGTGGAAAAAATAGGTTACATCCTTTATCAATCTATTGATCCTATCAATAGATAAATGACCAAGCCTTTTTATTCCAAATCATGTTCGAATGACTTCCATCTTCTCTGGTTCTTTTAAGGTTTTTATTAATGGGTGTTACATTA